>CM057106.1:1082417-1397417 GCA_029959045.1 Taenioides sp. WSHXM2023
AAGGAGAACGACGACGAGCGTTAGAGAAATACTGAGAAAAACTAATGTTATGGTCCTGAATAAAACAGTTGTTGTTCTCCTTTAAGCTTTCGTCTTTCTTCCCTTGATCGTTGTGGATAAATTCTTCATGAAGAATGTTTATCCTTTGTGGACCTTGTTGGTTGAAGATTTGGTGATGGGGCAGATTTATGAAGCTGGTGGAGAAAACGTCAGACATTTAGACACAGAAAAACATTAACCGGAAGATCCACAAACCTACAGGACGACACTTCGACCGTTGTGAAAAAGTTCTATTGACGCAAAAGGCCAGAAAAGTTTATTTCTTCCACATTACTTCCTGAATATTGACCTGGCCCCGCCCACCGTGTAGAAACCAATCAGAGCGAGCGCGGCTCAGAGCGAGCGCGGCTCAGAGCGAGCGCGGCTCAGAGCGGCGAGGCTCAGTCTGACAAAGATTTGAGGATTTATTGTAAAAATACAGAAGAATCCTACAAAATGAACATCGTAGTGAAATAAAAAACCCAGGATCACGTAGAGTGGGTTAATATGAACATTTAAAACCAAAATGACGAGGTTCACAGCAGCAGGTACAGAGAGACGGGATCATGATTTTTCAATTGAACGTGAATTGACAGCGGAGTGGATGGAGCCAGAAGCGCGCCCGTACTTCCTGTTTGATGCGGCGGCAGGTTAGCTGTGTCCATTTACAGTGTTTGCTCATCTCGTTGCAGTTGACGGTGGAGGAGGTGATGACCACGACGGCGTATCTGGACCTGTTCCTCCGCTCGGTATCTGCTCCGGCTCTGCTCCAGACCTTCCTCTCCTTCGTCCTGCTCCACACCCACGACCAGGTGCACATCCTGGACACGCTCGTCAGCCGCGTCAACACCCCCTTCCAGGTACCTGCTCCAAAAAGTTACACAGTGGAGCTTTAACAGAACTCCTCTTGAGGACCGTGTAAAAGTCTCCTCTCTGTTTGCGTGTCTCAGTTGGGGACGGTGTCTCTGTCTCTGTTCCGGACGCTCATCGGGCTGTTCTGTGAAGACGTCATGCTCCAGCTCGTCTTCAGGTTACAAAACGTCACTCATTATTTAGTTTTACTTATTTCAGCTGCAGTTTATGAATAAATATGTATATAATATATATATGTCCTCTATCCACGTCTAGTACCCTCCTATATTACCCTTTGTTTTAATGCGGGTACTTCCTCAAGAACAGACCTGGAGTTGGGTTTTGTTCAGTTCTTTTTTAGTTCTATTTTAGTCTCTGTTAAAAGTCTGTTTTAGTGCTGTTTCAGTCCTGATTTAAACCTGATTTAGTCCTGGTTTAGTTCTTTTTAGGTCTGCTTCAGTCCCAGTTCAGTCCTGGTTTAAACCGATTTAGTCCTGGTTCAGTCCTGGTTTAGACCTGTGATGTGGTGTTGTGTTGTGTACCTGTCTGATGTGTGTCTGTTGTGTTGTGTACCTGTGTGTTGTGGTGTTGTGTTGTGTACCTGTGTGTTGTGTTGTTGTGTTGTGTACCTGTCTGTTGTGTTGTGTACCTGGTGTGTTGTGGTGTTGTGTTGTGTACCTGTCTGTTGTGTTGTGTACCTGTGTGTTGTGTTGTGTACCTGTGTGATGTGTGTCTGTTGTGTTGTGTACCTGTGTGTTGTGGTGTTGTGTTGTGTACCTGTCTGTTGTGTTGTGTACCTGTGTGTTGTGGTGTTGTGTTGCGTACCTGTGTGTTGTGTTGTGTACCTGTGTGATGTGTTGTGTTGTGTTGTGTACCTGTGTGTTGTGTTGTGTACCTGTGTGTTGTGGTGTTGTGTTGTGTACCTGTGTGTTGTGTTGTGTACCTGTGTGATGTGTTGTTGTGCGTCAGGTTCCTGGCCCCCTGCCCGTCTCTGAGCAGACCCACAGACTGGAGCTCCACTGCAGCCGCTCTCCTCCAGCTCCTGCCCTCCTGGTGCCGACACCACGGGCCCCTGCAGCCCTCCGAGCACCTGCACTGGCCCCAAGGCACACGTATGTAGCACCGGGGTTTAGGTCTGGTCCAGACCTGATTTAGTCCTGGTTTAGTTCTGTTTTAGTTCTGGTTTAGACCTGGTTCAGTTCTTTTTTAGTTCTATTTTAGCCTCTGTTAAAACTCTGTTTTAGTTATAGTTTAGTCCTGGTTTAGTCCTGGTTTAGTCCTGGTTTAGTCCTGGTTTAGTCCTGGTTTTTAGCTTTGATGTGTCTGTGTTACTTTTGGGTTCAGTTTTTTATCTTAATGTCATTATTAGTTGAATACAGCGGGTTACACTTGAGTACAGCGGGTTACACTTGAGTACAGCGGGTTATACTTGAATACAGCGGGTTATACTTGAATACAGCGGGTTATACTTGAGTACAGCGGGTTATACTTGAGTACAGCGGGTTACACTTGAGTACAGCGGGTTACACTTGAGTACAGCGGGTTATACTTGAATACAGCGGGTTATACTTGAGTACAGCGGGTTACACTTGAGTACAGCGGGTTATACTTGAGTACAGCGGGTTATACTTGAGTACAGCGGGTTACACTTGAGTACAGCGGGTTACACTTGAGTACAGCGGGTTATACTTGAATACAGCGGGTTATACTTGAGTACAGCGGGTTACACTTGAATACAGCGGGTTATACTTGAGTACAGCGGGTTATACTTGAGTACAGCGGGTTACACTTGAGTACAGCGGGTTACACTTGAGTACAGCGGGTTATACTTGAATACAGCGGGTTACACTTGAGTACAGCGGGTTATACTTGAGTACAGCGGGTTACACTTGAGTACAGCGGGTTATACTTGAATACAGCGGGTTACACTTGAGTACAGCGGGTTATACTTGAGTACAGCGGGTTACACTTGAATACAGCGGGTTACACTTGAGTACAGCGGGTTATACTTGAATACAGCGGGTTACACTTGAGTACAGCGGGTTATACTTGAGTACAGTGGGTTATACTTGAGTACAGCGGGTTATACTTGAGTACAGCGGGTTATACTTGAATACAGCGGGTTACACTTGAGTACAGCGGGTTATACTTGAGTACAGTGGGTTATACTTGAGTACAGCGGGTTATACTTGAGTACAGCGGGTTATACTTCTTCTTCTTTCAGACGCCTCCGTGTCGGATGTGGTCGGTTTTTGTCGTAGTTCAGACTTGATGATGGACATGAATTATCTTCATTATCTGAGGGACGCACGGCGGACCATCTCCTCCGCTCTCAGGTCTGAACACACGCTCATGAACAAGAACAGGGAGAAATCTACAAATGTGCTTCTTCAAACGTTCTTCAGATGATCCTGAACCCGACTCACAGATTATAGACTCATTTGTGTCACTCTGAGTTGAGTTCTACACATTTTTGATCTGAATTAGATCAGAAAAAACAGAACGGGGTGGATCTATGGAACAGTTTAACTGAAGACCTAAAAATGTGCTTAAATATACAGTATACCGCTTCAAACATACAAACATAACGTGTACAGTATGCAGAAGGAGGATGAGATGAGAGCAAGGGAAAAAAAGAAAACTAAATAATCTGTGAAATCATATCAAACTAAATAATAAATAATATTAAAAAATAGGAGAAATACAACAAAAGAACTATTAATGTATTCAGCTAGTCACAGGTGTCAGCGTGCAGAATGTGAGGAGGGTAGCAGAAGTTTACAGCTCTTCCTACTCCTTTTAATTTCATGTTGCTTAAATAAATGAGCTGAACCGAACACTGAACAATCTGACGTAAAAAATCAAGCTGAAAAATGAATCTTGAGTTAAATCCAGTTGAGAGAAAATCACAGACGTCTCCCTGTCCACAAACGCAGCTCTTCCCTCTGCATGTTTAACACAAAATAAATATTCTGTACTGACGCTAAAACACTGAATCTGTTTGCTGCCATGTTTGTTTTGGTTCGTCCTTCACCTGTAGCTCCGCCCAGACCTCAGTGCTGCGACGTGATTGGTTCGCCCGCACAGAGACTCTGAGAATCTCAAATATCAGAGAATCCATCTGGCTGTGAAAGGTTAAAAACCCTATAAATGCAGTTTATTTCAGACATCAGATGAAGTGAATACAACAAGGGGATATTTAGAATGATTTCAGATTTGGTGAAACGAATTACAATTTGAATATTAAAATTACAGGTTTGTGACCTGGATTTATTGGATAACTTTATTAATCATTTGTCACAATTCAACAAAAGTTGTGAATTATCGCTGGTTTATATGAACCATAAATGTAAAAAAGTGAATATTCTGTACGTGAGTTCTCTGTTCGCTAAATACATGAAAAGAAAGTAATTTATACACCTGAATATGTTGAAATCAGTGCTGGTCTGTACTAATTGATTAATAAATATTGCTCTACGTGATTTATGGTCTATATCTACGAATAATTGAGTCGTCTTTACGATAAATATGATTTTGTTATGTTACATTTCACGTTTGAATAGAAGCATTAGCACCGACACACTGAGACGACCCTTTGCAAACACAGACGTCGGGTGAAGTTTGAAAAGAATCATTTGTGACGTGTTGATCACGTCCCTGTCCTCAGTCTGATCTGTGAGGATTTGGTGAGGGTCGGGGTTAGCCGACGTCCCTCTGACCGCGCACAGCCGATCACCAGACGTCCCTCTGACCGCGCACAGAGCCGATCACCAGACGTCCCTCCGCGCACAGAGCCGATCACCAGACGTCCCTCTGACCGCGCACAGAGCCGATCACCAGACGTCCCTCCGCGCACAGAGCCGATCACCAGACGTCCCTCTGACCGCGCACAGAGCCGATCACCAGACGTCCCTCTGACCGCGCACAGAGCCGATCACCAGACGTCCCTCTGACCGCGCACAGAGCCGATCACCAGACGTCCCTCTGACCGCGCACAGAGCCGATCACCAGACGTCCCTCTGACCGCGCACAGAGCCGATCACCAGACGTCCCTCTGACCGCGCACAGAGCCAATCACCAGACGTCCCTCCGCGCACAGAGCCAATCACCAGACGTCCCTCCGCGCACAGAGCCGATCACCAGACGTCCCTCTGACCGCGCACAGAGCCGATCACCAGACGTCCGTCTGACCGCGCACAGAGCCGATCACCAGACGTCCCTCCGCGCACAGAGCCGATCACTGCGGCAGCTCACAGAAGAGCAAATATATTTCTTTATAACCATTTATTGTATTTGTATTTTCAGCGCGTGTCAGTCGTGGTCAGCTCCTTACGATGGTTCAAATCCTTCGCCTGAGATTTTCCGCTCTGAGACTCCAGGAATCTTCATCGAGGAAGAGGAGGAAGAGGAGGAAGACCTTTTCCCACGTCCTGAAAATATCTCCGTTTTCTCTTCAGCCGTGACCCCTCCTCCCTCCCTCCTCTCGCCCACCCCCTCCTCCGTAGACGCGACGTCCACCGGTTACCAGGCAACCAGGTCCAGCTCCGCCCTCGAGCTCGAATGGGATGAACTTTTTGACGACGGAAACTCGGCAAATCATAGCAGTTTGGAAGAACCGCGAAACAGCTCAACTCCACCCGAACATATTCAGGAAATGCGACGGAATGCGATCAAGCTCGTTTGCGGTTCGTACGTGGAGGAGGCGGAGTTTCAGGACGACTTTCTGGTTTACGATCTGGTGGCGCAAAAAGACACCAACGCCGATACGAGGGAGAGAGTTTCATCGACAAATAAGCAAAATGACAACGAGAATGAACAAAAAAACACATCGCCAGTGAAGAACACGTTAGCGACCATGCTACAAAACACTGGAAAAAGTGTTTTGGAGACCGTAAATAGCATTATGTCGACGAGAAGGAGGAGTGAAGAGGCAGGAGCAGATGATAGAACAGGAAGTGAAGTTCAAAACACGCCAAAAAGTCACTATGTTCTAACCAACGGCTTCACTGTGAGCAGTAACGTGTTTGAAACTGAGAATAAACACGAGTATAATTTGCTGTATATGAATCATTTAAACAAAGTAGTTGAAGATAGTTCTGTTATATTCAATGGACACACAGAAAATGAGTCAGAACAGCCAATGGAGGCTACGCTAGCAGAAGAAGCAGAAGATCAGAGCGAGGTTAGTGAGGTTAGCGTTAGCCGGGATAGCTTTGTGTTCCAGTATGAAGAGCTCATGAGGTCTTTAGGGGCGGAGCCAGAGCTGGAGGAGTTCACGGACGACATGGGCTCGTTCAGGAGGAGAGTGAGAGCTCTGAGGAGAAGACTGCAGCAGGACGAGGAGGAGGAGATGAAGATGTGTGAGGAGGTGCTGAGCTGGAGCAGAGGAGAGGAGGAGAGACAGAAGGACGGAGGAGAGAAGGTGGAGGAGACAAAGAACAACTCTACCAACGAGATACCGTTTACAGGTTTGTGACTGTCGATAACACTTTATTATAGACTTAAGGCCGCTACACACTACGGGATTTTTCGGTCTTAGACAATTTTTAAACGTGCGACAAAAAGCTCAAACCACAGACACGAGGAGAATCTATAAAGCTGTGAGCGCACCTGCCTCAGCTGTTTCCTGTCGACAGTAAAACCACTCGCTTTGAGACTCTGAAAGATCAGATCACTGCACTTTAGATTATTATTAGTTTAGATTATTTGTGAAATGTGGAGCAATACTTCAGATTTTAAAGCACAGAAGGTGGAGATAAAGTCCACAGGAAGTAGAGTCACTGTCACTAATCTGCAGCTTCACCTCGATCCGTCGCTGTGGATGTAACAGACACACGTGAGGAACGACTCTGGACTTTTGACTTTTAAAGAACGCAGAAAACTGGATTCACAGAGCGGGTTTGTGGACTGGGGTCATTATTTGCAGAGGATAATTTCTTTGGCTAATGTTGATGAGATGCTGAGGTTTAAATGAACCACTTTACGAGAGGTGAGGAATATTTTTTTTTGCTGTTTCCTGAGTTTTTAAGTTGCGTCTCTGTGTCCGTCGCTCCTCTGCCTCTGACGCTCTGTTTTATCGGCTGTTACTGTAGAATTGCTGATGTTTGGTGGTTACGATCTGACAGAGCAGCTCAGAGTCACACACACACACACACACACACACACACACACACACACGCACACGAGGAGCACAGCGGCTTCAAAAATCGCACATGAAGACACACAGTCGGGTCACGCCTCCATGAACTCAGGGAGAAGCGGGTCTAAAGGCCGCCACACACTACAGGAGAATTTTCCTGATTTTGGCTGTGATTTGCTTCTCCCCAGGCCTGACCCGTCTGTGTGTCTTCATGTGCGATTTTTGAAGCCGCTGCGCTCCTTTTGTGTGAAAATATCAATGTGCAAAATATCAATCAAATAAATATTCTTTAGCTCGGAAATCAAGTGCTTTTAGTTCAATGTTTTGTTTTTACATTTTGACAATAACCAGTAGTGAAACAAGTACTCAGTTTTGTTACTTAAGTAAAAGTACAGATACTGGAGCAAAAAATACTCAAGTAAAAGAGTCACATGAAGTAAAAGTACCCGTAGAAAAATGTACTTAAAGAGTAAAAAGTAAAAGTATTTTGTGCATATTTCGGGGTCTTATAAGTCTTCAAATGTGGTGATTTTGATCCAGATTTGAGTTTTGTGCAGTAGAAACAAATGAATCCGTCTTTTTTTCTAGCAGTTTTTATTTGTTTATTTTCGTTTGCTCAAATTACAAATGTGTTAAAAAAGTAAAGTACAGATACCTTAAATGCGTACTTAATTACAGTACTTTAGTACTTTTACTTTGTTACATAACTCATGCCCCGGTCCTCCTCAGGTCCGTTCATCAGCGTGCTTCTGTCCCGTCTGGAGAACCTTCTGGAAAACTCCATCTCTGTGAATCTGCTGGTGACGGGGATCCTGGCCCAGCTGGCGTCGTACCCACAGCCTCTGCTCCGGGGCTTTCTGCTCAACACAGAGACGGATCACACACACGCCAACGTGCGCACGCTCTACCAGGTAAACTCACATTCAAAAGCATCATGTTCTCTGCAGTCTTTGTGTAGTTTTTGTGAGTTCTTTTGTTGTATTTTGGTTCAGTCGTGTTTCTAAGTCCAGTTTAATTTGGTGTTTGTGTCCTGCTGCTGTGTGGCAGTGCCAGCAGAGGGCGCCAACATTACAGTATTAGCAGCACTGTTTAAAACATTAGTCTTAGAGAGAATAAAAGAGAGAATAAAAAATCAATATTAAAATAGGCACGATGACTGTTTTTTAATTGGTGCTATTTGAAATAAACTTTAAATTAAATATTGGAAATAGAGGTCAAAATCTGTTTTTTGTTTGACACTAAAACGGAATAATGAAATAAACTGTTTTCTCATTTTATTGTTTTTCGTTCTTAATTGAAATAAAAAAAAACAAATGGTGCACGGACCTTGTGAGCTTTAGTCATGTTTTAATGTTGTTCCTCCTCAAAAACAGACCTGGAGTTGTGTTTGTTTCATTTGTGTTTGAGGAACTCTTTATTATTAGTCTGTCTACATCTCCAACATCTTTTACCTTTAGTTCAGTGGAGATCGACAATTCCAGGACTGAAATGATCCAAATGATTCTAGTGAAGGTGTGTGGAGTTTAAAAACACAGTGGAGCACTTCCTGTATTAGTGTTTTCAGTTTGAGAGAAGAACTCGGCCTAAATCTGCAGGTTTGTGTGTTAAACATGTGAATGAAACAAAACACAACTCCAGGTGTGTGACGAGGAAACGACAGTAGAACAGAGAGAACAGTGTGATATGGGCCGTTTAAAGAGCTGCTCCTGTCCCTCGCTGTTGTTTCGTGCAGGTTCTTGTCTCGGTCCGTGGTCAGATTGAGAGGTTCATGTCACAGAGACCAGAGTACACAGCTCTGGTGAGGCAGGCCTGGAGGTTTCTGCTCCTCAAGGACCACGACAAGAAGATCAGGGGTAAGGCAGTCTATAGTGTGTTCACTGTGTTCACTGTGTTCACTGTGGGGCCGTCACAACACTGGGACTGATACTGTACAGTGACATCACTATGGGGGTGTTCTACATGTTTACAGTGAACAGATGTCCCTTTTGCCCCGGGACAGTCCCAGCTTTGAGCGCTGTGTCCCCTGTCCCAGCAGATTTATCCAAAACCAGTGATTTGTCCCAGTTTTATACAAGAAATGTCCAGGTGTCCCTATTTTGACCAGTTTGATCCCTGCCAACAGTAAAAAGAGACATAAACTGTCTAGGTTTTTTTGTTTTAGGTTTTTGTTTAGGTAAAATTACAAAAAACATAGAAAATGTGACTGAACTGACACACATTATCGTGAATAAGTCGTGAAAGGGCCAAGTGCAGAACAGTTTTCTTTAATTACGCACTTGTTTCACAGTTTTATTATTACCAACCTACGACCAACCCGGGGGTGTCCCAGTTTGATTTTGAAAATGTGATCACCAATACATGTATGAAAAATGTAAAAGTTAGTCAGAAAACTCAAGAAAAAATACAAAAGTGATTTAAAGAGCTCATTTTCATTTTCCTGTGTTAGCTAATGCTAATGCTAATACTAACGCTAGCTTGTGGCTGTGATGTTCTTTAGAGGGACATGTTTAACGGCTCAGATCAGTTCACCTGTTGGAGTTCAGATAAATCAGTTCTTTATGGTCTGATTGTGTTAGAAAACAAAGCTCAGATTAAAGTCTAACTCGAGTCACAGAGCTTCAGACAGAGCAGTGCCTCCAGTTAGCATCACACCCCCAGGGAATATGGATGACATCAGCTGCAAAGTATCAATTGAATATAATAACAGGATATTCACTGAAGTATTGATACAGAAAAATACATAAATATGGCATTTTGACCTTTCCTGAATTTTGATTTGTTCCTTGGATTAATTTCAACATGAATAATATGAAATACAATAAAAAAATGAAATTGTAATATTAATATTTAAATAAATTTCAAATAGTTTTTGTTGTGACAATCTGCAGCTTCTGCTACGAGGACCTCTGCTGGCCTTTTGTGTAAAGTACAACCAGAGTCAAAAAAGGTTCTTAGTGCATCTTTAAAAGTGACATATTATCCAAATGAAAAAATACTGTCATGTAGTTTCTTCTTCAGAAACATTCCTCGACTTATGTTTTGACCGTGTTTCATTGACGCTAATTGAAGGCACCACTCTGTCTGAAGCTCTGACTCAAATGACACTTTTTTGTTGAAAATCGAACTCCTAAACTGGACCATGAACGTTGAAAACATTTAAATCCATTTGGAATTTACTTTTGAGTTTTCAGATGATCTTAAAGGTGCACTGTGTAACCTTTCTGGTGGAGCATCTGTCATCTGCTTATCTCCATGGAGATAGTTACATTAAATGCCGCACAGTGGAACATTTCAGGAACAAAAAACAACAATATGATGTCAAAGTGGTGGACCCTGTCAGAAAAGTTACACAGTGCACCTTTAAAACTTTTGTGTCTGCGTTTGCTAATGTGTGCATTGCGTCTCCATGGCAACTGCTGAACATTCCGCCATACATGTACATGTAGAACACCCTCAGCGTGATGTCACTGTGAAGCATCAGTAGCACCTGAAGGGAAGATCATTTGTTCCATCAGATTTTGAATTTTAAATCCCGCTGAATTTCTCACTTTGAATTTTTTAACTCTGAAAAAACATGTTTGAATTATTTTTATTCTGAATTCTAGTTGCTGAAATTATAAGTGAACATTTTCAATATGTTCAAAATAATTCAACAGTCAAAATTCAGAGTGTAAAATTTCACAGCAAAGATCCAAGACGCCAAGGCAGAATCAATCGATCCTGTGTGAGTGAGGAGGACAGAGGCTGTTTCCTAATGGTTCTCATCTGTGGGCGGGGTTTACACTTAACAAATAAAAGAGATGAGGTTTTGATGATATACTAACTAAATTTCAGAATAAAAATAATTCAAACATGTTGAAATTCAGCGTTTTTTAAAATCCAAACTCTGATGGAACAAACGATCTGCCAAACGCCTGAATGAGCCCGCGTGCCACAGTTTGAGAAACACTCGTGTGTCTTGTGTCTTTCAGAGCTTGTAGAGTCCGGGGCAGGTGACTCCTGTCCAGCTCTGTCCCTCCCAAACGGCTCCTGCCCCCTGACCCCCTGCCCCCTCATCCCGCCTCAGGCCCAGAGTTCGGTCTACGCCATCGTCCTGTACGCAGAGTTCCTCAAAGAGCTGGCCGCGTTGGCTCAAGAGCACAGCATCAGCCCCGACAACCACCAAGACGAGAGAAACAGGAGTCTGAAGTCTCTGACCCTCTGACCTGCTCCTCTGACCCCCTGCTCCTCTGACCCTCTCCTCTGCTCCTCTGACCCTCTCCTTTGACCCTCTGACCTGCTCCTCTGACCTGCTCCTCTGCTCCTCTGACCCTCTCCTCTGCTCCTCTGACCCTCTGCTCCTCTGACCCTCTCCTTTGACCCTCTGACCTGCTCCTCTGACCCTCTGACCCCCTGCTCCTCTGACCCTCTCTGCTCCTCTGACCCTCTGCTCCTCTGACCCTCTCCTTTGACCCTCTGACCTGCTCCTCTGACCCTCTGACCCTCTCCTCTGCTCCTCTGACCCTCTCCTCTGCTCCTCTGACCCTCTCCTTTGACCCTCTGACCTGCTCCTCTGACCCTCTGACCCTCTCCTCTGCTCCTCTCCTCTGCTCCTCTCCTCTGCTCCTCTCCTCTCTCTGCTCCTCTCCTCTGACCCTCTGACCTGCTCCTCTGCTCCTCTGACCCTCTGATCTGCTCCTCTGCTCCTCTGACCCTCTCCTTTGACCCTCTGACCTGCTCCTCTGACCCTCTGACCCTCTCCTCTGACCCTCTGACCCTCTCCTCTGCTCCTCTCCTCTGCTCCTCTCCTCTGTTCCTCTCCTCTGCTCCTCTCCTCTCTCTGCTCCTCTGCTCCTCTCCTCTGACCCTCTGACCTGCTCCTCTGCTCCTCTGACCCTCTGACCTGCTCCTCTGCTCCTCTGACCCTCTGACCTGCTCCTCTGCTCCTCTGACCCTCTGATCTGCTCCTCTGCTCCTCTCTATATTGTCGTTTATTATCCTATTGTTGTACGTACAGATCATTTTATATAATTTATTCTGTCAGATTTTTATAAATTGTTATTCTGAATTTGAGCTGTCATTTTGTAGAATTTATGCTTGAATATTTCGTCAAACTTTTACCAAGACATTTAAGTGTCACTTTGCACTGTTTAAAATATGCAAATGTTTTTACATATTTATTATATTTAAGCTTTTAAAAATATGATTCAGGTTTACACACTGTTCACTTTGACTTCAGACTACACGAGGGACAGAAGTGCAATAAAAAACAAACTGAAAATACACTGTTTTTTTCTAACACTTTCTAAATATCGGAGGTAAATTACATAGATTCAGAATTTTTTTATCTTTGAGTTCAGATTTTATTTTTCTCGTTTGAACCACTTGGAAATGTTACGGGTTATTTTGGGTTCCTGAGCTGAACATCTAATTTTTGCTGTTTCTAATTCATCCTTTGTCTTGTTTGTATTCAGAAAAATTGTTGTAAAATTCATGTTCAGTGTTGCTTTTCTAAACTAAAATGTTTGAGGAACTCTTTATTATTAGTCTGTCTACATCTCCAAAGCTCCAAACGCTCTGTTCCACCATGTGATGTCATCAAGTGGTAGTTTTCAAGCTCCTTTTCCCTTTATTTCAGGAGAGATTGGCGATTCCAGGACTGAGATGATCCAGATGATTCCGTACACTTCCTGTGTTCCTCACATTGGTATCGATATGTTGATAACTTTTCTAAAACCTTTTACTGCACATATTAACGCTGTAGATCTGAACATCAAATTGACTCGAGAAGATGCGTAGGAGAACACACTGGCGTTTTTAGATTGTGCAGAAGACCAGAGACTCCAGGTAGAGTCTTCAGGAAGCCCACACACACCGACCAATACCTGCTCTTTGACCACTCCACCCACTGCAGCACAGACCTGGAGTCATTCAGACATTACAACACAGGGACAAGTGGTTCCTACAAGCGCAGAGGGAACGGAGAAAGGTGTGGTAGTTTCAGTGTAGTTGGCGCCCCCTGCAGGCAGATATAAGGCAGTGTCCACCAGCGTCTGACCAGAACTGAAGAAGCAGCTTGGATGAGCTGCGAAATGTCATCGACCAGTTGACAAATTGGTTCTATTCACGCTTACCGGAGGACTTTTGGACATGCGGATGGCGACTTCCGGCGTAGTTCCCGACTCTGGGCATGTGATAAAACAATAAAACCGTGGATTCAGCAGCAGCGTCTTCACAACCTGCCAAAGGTTTCCATGTTTGACGGGACTCAAATCGGATTTTTAGTGTCACCCACAGGCAGCTGGATGGAACTGTGGATCAGTGAACATAACGGAACGCTACAGTGACATCTTTTATTATTATTATTATTATTATTTTTTTTTTTTTTTTTTAAATTAGACAAATAATACACAAATGAACAGGCAATTTATAAAAGGAAAAAAGAAAGAACACAGTTACATCTAGATGAAGAAAACCGGGACATTTTCTCAGTTTTCCCAGATTTTGTCAGAGTTCCTATCACCAACAGAACCAAAGGAAGTCGCCATTCGCCTGTTTCCAAACGTCTTCTGGTTTTTGTGACGTAAACGTGAACAGAGCCTATTGAATTTCTACTTTGCCACTTCCTGTATCACCCCATGACATCACAAGGTGGCGGAACAGAGCATTTTGTTTCGAAGAGCTCAGCCTAAATGTGCAGGTTTGTGAGTTAAAAGTGTGAATGAAACAAAACACAACTCCAGGTGTTTGTGACGAGGAAACGACATTAAGATTAATATAAAGGATAAGAAAACTTTAAGAAAATACCGTAATAAAAAGGACGTTTATTGAAGTAAAAGTCACAGTGTGTTTTGAAGCGGAGGCGTTTTCCAGTGAGCCTGAACCTCACCACACGGTCTCGACTTCCACCAGAACACGATGGTGACTCCAGTGCTGCTCCTCTTGATCTTCACCACAGGTTAGTCCTCCTTGTACTACTAATTTAAAGATTCACTGTGTAACTTCATGGCTGGGAGTCCGTCACCTGCTTGTTTCTATGGATACGTCACTGCTCTGCCTGGAATGTTCCACAGTGTGACATTAAACAGCTCTACTTTACATTTATTCAATCACAGGTGGTTTTAGAGCTCAAAAATACCTAGAAAAACAGACATTCTGACTGTGAGCGGGGTCGCCTCTCCACAAATCTGACCTGTAACCTGGTCTGGTCTGGTCTCCATGGAGACAGACTTAGACAAACTTTATTGATCCACAGTGAAATGACCTGGACACAGGAGCTCACACGTCACATGAGTAAAAATATAAATGTATATATATAACCAACATGGAGATCGAAAGGTTTAATGCCATACTGTGGAACATTCCAGGCAAAGCAATAACATCTCCATGGAGAAAAACATTTGACGGACCCTCCACCAGAAAAGTTACCCACTGCAGCTTTAAGTGGTGTTGTTATGAAGACTTAATGTCACTTTGACCTACATTGGAGGATCCTGTGACTTTGTATTTGAAAGATTCTAACCACATCCTGAGTCTCGTCTCGCTTCTGTGACGATATTAAAAACACACTTTGCAGAAGGTGATGACAGATCGGCTTTCAAGGCATTTAAATGGATACATACAAAGCTCCAAACGCTCTGTTCCACCTTGTGATGTCATCAAGTGGTAGTTTTCAAGTGAACAGCTCCTTTTACCTTTAGTTCAGTCGAGATCGGCAATTCCAGGACTGAAATGATCCAAATGATTCTAGTGAAGGTGTGTGGAGTTTAAAAACACAGTGGAGCACTTCCTGTATCACCACATGATGACATCACAAGGTGGAACAGTTTAAGGTTTGGGAGAAGAACTCGTGCTAAATCTGCAGGTTTGTGCGTTAAACATGTGAATGAAACAAACACAACTCCAGGTGTGTGATGAGGAAACGACACTAGAACAGAGATTAGAAGGTGACGTAATACAGGACCTTTGATTGCCATGACAACAGCCCCCAAACGCTGCCTGACGCCCGTGAGCGGCGCCGACAGTAGCAGTTTCAGTCTCAGTGGTGAAAAGCAGAAGGAGGCGAGAGCAGCAGTGGTAAAGCTTCACTGCAAACATTTAATACTGACGTGAATGAGTTTAATGCCATACTGTGGAGCATTTCAGGGGGTGTTATATGTGCACATCTATGGTGGAATATTCAGTAGTTACCATGGTGACACAACGCAGACATTAGCAAACACAGACAAAAAAACATTTTAACATAGTCTCTTTCGGAGTTTGATTTTCAACAAAAAGGTGAGAGCGACGAACTGAAAAACTGTTGGCTAATGCTAATGCTAATGCTAATGCTAATGCTAGCCTGTGACCGTGATGTTCTCTGAGAGGGACGTGTTTAATGGCACAGATCAGATCACCTGGTGGACTTCAGATCAGTCAGGTCTTTCTGGTCTGATTGTGTTAAAACAAAACTCAGATGAAAGTCTAATTTGAGTAACAGCGCTTCAGACAGAGCAGTGCCTTTGGTTAGCATCATACTTAGGGTGACTGGACGTCCCTATTTGCCCGGGACAGTCCCAGTTTTGAGCCCTGTGTCCCCTGTCCCTGCAGATTTATCCAAAACCAGTGATTTGTCCCAGTTTTATACAAGAAATGTCCCAGGTGTCCCTGTTTTGGACCAGTTTGATCCCTGCCCACGGTAAACAGAGACATAAAATGTCACTAGTTTAGGTTAAATACAGAAAATCTGCTTAAAAATGACCAAAACACAAAGAAAATGTGACTAAACTGAGTCATAAATGGACCGAGTGCAGAACAGTTTTCATTAATTCCGCACTCGATTCACTATTTTATTATTACAAACCAAAACAAACCCGAGATGTCCAAGTTTTTGATGTTGAAAATCCATTGACCCTAATGTAAAACCCCCAGGGAACGCTGAGGGCATCAGCTGCAAAGTCTCAGTGACGTCCTCATGGAAATAACTGTGTGCCAAACCCTCTACTGGAGAAGTTTCACGGTGCATCTTTGATTTAAGGATTCTAACTCAGATGTTTCTCCACTGCAGCTCTGGTGATGTCCTCCAGAGGAGCCCGGGTCAAAGCTCTTCATCAGAAAGAGGAAGAGGAGGGTTCGGTCCACTGTCTGTTTATACCTGATGACGTCCGCTCCATCGGCCCACGATACAGGTGAGTCCTTAAAGGCTCCGAATCACACAAAATGGAGCGTTTTAAAGACCCATATTGGAATATTTCTGATCTAATGTCGCACAAACACCTGGAGTTGTGTTTGTTTCATTCACATGTTTAACACACAAACCTGCAGATTTAACACGAGTTTTTCTCTCAAACTGAAAACACTCTGTTCCACCTTGTGATGTCATCATGTGGTGATACAGGAAGTGCTCCACTGTGTTTTTAAACTCCACACACCTTCACTAGAATCATTTGGATCATTTCAGTCCTGGAATTGCCGATCTCGACTGAACTAAAGGTAAAAGGAGCTGTTCACTTGAAAACTACCACTTGATGACATCACAAGGTGGAACAGAGCGTTTGGAGCTTTGGAGATGTAGACAGACTAATAATAAAGAGTTCCTCAAACATGTGACTGAAGAGGAACAACATTAGAACAGGTCTTAAACCTCACAAGAGTCCATTTTGTGTAATACAGGATCTTTAAGTCACCCCCATGTATCTGTAGTACTTTGAGTATTTTTCATGAGTACTGCACATTATTAGCCGTGTAACTGTACTTTTACTTAAGTACAAATTTTCTGTAGCTCCACCGCTGGGAACGACTGTTTTTGATAAAGTTTTGTAGTTTAGTTCAATCAGAGCAGTGAAAATACGTCACCGTCGCCATAGCAATTAACAACTTAGACTTATGTGACGTGTTTCTCTGTGTTATTGAAATATATTGTGAAATATACTGAAGTGATGCTTTTCCGTGACGTCGTGTCTGGGGGATTCTGCATGTATGTGTATGGTGTAATGTTTAGGGGGTTACCATGGTGACACGATGCACACATGATCAAACACAGAAAAAAGAAAGTCTTAAACAGCTCGAGTTCATGTTCCTGTGGTCAGGCCGAGCGTTCACGGACCTGTTCAGGAGGAGCATTTGACACTCGGAGGTGAGAGCGGCTCACTGCTCCTCCTCCTGCTCCGAAACAAGACCAGGAACGCTCCGATCACAGGAAAATGAAAATGTGCTCTGTGCACTGCAGAGAAACAGAAACACGGACACATTAGTGAAAGTATTTCAAAAGATACAAACAACAACACTAAAGACTTCTTATTTAAAGCTGCATTTGGTAACGACACTTTAATGAACAACGTTCTTTTACTGGTGTCATTTATGAATCCACTTTTCCCAATCCTCATCATATGTTTTACTCTTTCACTTTAAGATGACATGTTATTCTTTCCATCACTGAAATACTCCCTACAGTCCTGATCCAGTCTCGTTGTGCGGGTGGACTCTTTGTAATTCCATTTTAAGATGCAGGTAGAACAAGTTCTGTCAGATACACGTCATCCTTCCTCACTCCGTCCGATATATTTCCCAGATACGTCACCTGACAAGTGTTTGGAATTCCATAACCCAGAACAGCAGCTCAGGTTGTGTTTAATTATTCCCGATATGTGATCAGCATCTGCTTCTCCACACAACCTCCACCTGCCTGCTCTTCACTTTAGGTCTAATGAAAAAACGTTCTTCCAGCAGGATTCCCTCCACAACAACGAGTCAGCCGAACGACGATCTGAAAACATTCCCCATCCGTTTATTTACGGACAACTCTGTTTCCCACTTCCGTTTCAGATAAAGAGTTGTTTTTTTCTCTACATTACCCCAGAGAGTTGTACTAAGCCCAAATGGTTTTTATATTTTTTGTTCATATGAATCTTTCACTACCCTCCTGTAGAAAAGTTACGTGTTGCAGCTTTAACACAGGCAGATTAAGAGCCAATGATGAAACTCGAGGCTGTGATGGAGGAGGAGGAGGAAGAGGAGGAGGAGGAAGAGGAGGAGGAAGAGGAGGGGACGTGAGTCAGATGATGCGTTCTGAAAAGCTGAAGTGGGACGTACAGAGCGAGAGAGGAAACGGCGTCTCTCAGGATGAAGCTGCTCCTGTGGCTGCTGGTCACTGGTGAGTGCAAAAAACTAAAGATAAAATGATCCAAATTCAGAAGAACTGAGTTTGGGTTTAGTTTTAGTTTTAGTTTAAATGTCCACATGTGTCTGTTTCTGCGCTGGTGTCAGAACTTTTCATGTTTGTTTTTTTTTCTTCTTTATTTCTGTGGATTCTCACTTCAGCACCAAAACTCTGAATGACACAAACGGCACAGGAAACAAAAGAAAAAATCTAACCGTAAAAAAAAACAAAAAACTAAACACTGTTTTTTAGATTAAAAAAAACCTTTTGGTCGTTTCTCGGCGCTGGGGCTGTTTAAGTGGAAACCATTTCAGGGAGAGAAGGCGAAGGGTTTACAGCCGACCACAAAGCAAAGGGTCGACACTTGGAGCATTTGAATAGAAAATATCAGAAATGTTTTGTTGAGTTTTTAAAGTTTTTTGTTGACAACATAATGCCATAGATCCTGATTCTTCCAAAATCCGAATTCTGAACACGTATTTTCTTTATTTATTTAAAGATGCACTGTGTAACTTTTCTGTGCAAATGTGTCTACAGTGTGAAATATTCAGTGTGAAATATTCAGTGTGAAATATTCAGTGTAACTTTTCTTGACCTTCATAATTTTACATTATTTATTCAGTCACAGTGTGAAACTCACGGGCCGGGGCCGTGGAGTGTCTTGCTCAAGGACAGAGACAGAAGTGACTCGTTTTATTTTTCTTGTATTTTCTGCACAGCCTCGTCGGTGAAGTTTCCTGCAGCAAACGACGAAGACGCTCCTCGAAACGATGAGAGCGATTCTGAAGATGATCCTGAAGAGGACGTGTTTGAACAGAGTGGAGATGATGGTGACCCTCTGACCTCTGCTCCTCCTCCTCCTGCTCCTCTCCTCCTCCTCTCCTCCTGCTCCTCTCCTCCTCCTCTGCTCCTCTCCTCCTCCTCTGCTCCTGCTCCTCTCCTCCTCCTGCTCCTCTGCTCCTGCTCCTCTGCTCCTCTCCTCCTCCTCCTCTCCTCCTCCTGCTCCTCCTCTCCTCCTGCTCCTCTCCTCCTGCTCCTCTGCTCCTCCTCCTCCGCTCCTCTCCTCCTCCTCTGCTCCTCCTCCTCTCCTGCTCCTCCTCTCCTCTGCTCCTGCTCCTCTGCTCCTCTCCTCTGCTCCTCTCCTCCTGCTCCTCCTCCTCCTCCTCCTCTGCTCCTCTCCTCCTGCTCCTCTGCTCCTCCTCCTCTGCTCCTCTGCTCCTCTCCTCCTGCTCCTCTAAGTTTTCAGACACACTTCTTCTTTGATTGGCAGGTGATGAAGGTTCTGGGTCTCTGCCCAGCAGCTCTGGAGCTCCAGTCCACGTCGGCGTCTGCGTCCTCCTCAGCTTCACTCGGGCTTTTCTAACACACCTGTAATAACGGCTGAAACAACAAAAAAATCCCAGATCATCTGTAAAGTGAATTATGAACGACGAGGTCTTTGGTTTTTACTCGTGAAAACTGCACTTCTGTTTTTGTGTTCAGCTGTGAGCAAAATCCTAAACAAATGTGACATAATCTGCCATCAAAATGCTTGGTTCCATCTTGTGACATCATCAGGTGGTGTAATAATAATAATAATAATAAAAAGAAAGATCTTATTGACTTTTTTCCATTCCATACATTTGCTTTATTACGGAACCTTGTTTCCGCTGATAAAAACAAAATAAAAGCCTCACAAGAAATCAGAATTATGAGTTTAAATCTCCTGAATTACACCAAACTGACCCTGTGAGATTTAAGTCGAGTTCACGTTTCCTCCTCAAAAACACCTGGAGTTGTGTTTGTTTCATTCACATGTTTGAGGAACTCTTTATTATTAGTCTGTCTACATCTCCAAAGCTCCAAACGCTCTGTTCCACCTTGTGATGTCATCAAGTGGTAGTTTTCAAGTGAACAGCTCCTTTTACCTTTAGTTCAGTCGAGATCGACAATTCCAGGACTGAAATGATCCAAATGATTCTAGTGAAGGTGTGTGGAGTTTAAAAACACAGTGGAGCACTTCCTGTATCACCACATGATGACATCACAAGGTGGAACAGAGTGTTTTCAGATTGAGAGAAGAACTCGTGTTAAATCTGCAGGTTTGTGTGTTAAACATGTGAATGAAACAAAACATCCTGTTTGTTTACAGCCGGGGCTCGTTCAGAATCGCTGTTGAAGTTTCCTGTCCAGAAGTAATTTATCGACCAACGCGTCAGTCTTTAGACCCTTCGTCTGCTTCAGTGACGCCATCGCTGGAAGGAATCTCCAAGAATCACCTTAGTTTGTCTTCGCTGCTTTTCCCCTTCTCTTCTTCTTTCAGCGACCCCATAAACGGACTTTCTTTTGCGTCTAACTGGTCGTGGATTCTCGTCCGCCATCGCAACAAACTTTGTCCAAACTGTGAGGAAGCTACAGTTGGAAAAAGCCGCTAAGAACCACTGCGTTGGTCGAGTAAACGGCGTCTTGTGTCTGTGGAATGTGTGAGAGGCGAACGTAAACCACGTAACCTACTGCATCTCTAGAACGATACTTTAAACTTTCAGTGGCAAATTGAAACTAAAAAAATCCTCCATACAAATTTTAATGATACCCAGCCCTAGTCTCCAATATCTAAAGAACATTTCATGTCATTGGTTCTTGACGTTACACTGAGAAAACGAGAACATGTTGCTATTTTAGCCTGAGCAGAGCATGAGCTCGCACACAAAACCACAGAGACCCGAGCTGGAGGCGCGCGAGGGTTCAACTCTGAGATGTGAATGTGTCTGTGGTGAGAATGACTTCCTGTGACTGAGGCGAGAGCTCACAGTGACAAACTCTGCACTGCACTCGCAGGTTTGGGCAGCGTCACGTCGTCGTTTTGGTCCAAATGTAAAACAAAACCTCTGCTCTAGTGCAGCTGTCCACAGGAGGGACCACAGCCTGCTTTAGACCTGGCTTAGTCCTGGCTTAGTCCTGGTTTAGTCCTGGCTTAGTCCTGGTTTAGTCCTGGCTTAGTCCTGGTTTAGTCCTGGCTAAGTCCTGGTTTAGTCCTGGTTTAGTCCTGGTTTAGACCTGGTTTAGTCCTGGCTTAGTCCTGGTTTAGTCCTGGTTTAGTCCTGGTTTAGTCCTGGTTTAGTCCTGGTTTAGTCCTGGTTTGGTTCAGCTCCATTGGACTTCACAGTTTTTCTAAAGCTGAAGTCACTTGTTTCTTTCTGAAGTCGTTTTAGATCAAAATTGAGATTTAAAACGTCACAATTAAAACAGAACGATCCACAGGGTCAGAGGTCAGAGGTCAGACACGATCCACAGGGTCAGAGGTCAGACACGATCCACAGGGTCAGAGGTCAGACACGCACACACAATAGGAGCTGCTTTAAGATTTTAGTCTGAAGTTAAAAATACAAAAGTGATTTGAAGAGCACGTTTTCGTTTTCCTGTGATCAGGTCGAGCGTTCATGGTTCTGTTCATGGTTCTGTTCATGGTTCTGTTCATGGTTCTGTTCATGGTTCTGTTCATGGTTCTGTTCATGGTTCTGTTCATGGTTCTTTTCAGGAGTTTGATTTTCAACAGAAGGTGACAGTGACTCTCTGAAAAACTGTTGGCTGATCTTGTGACACTAAAGTTCAGTTTAGGATGACCAGATTTTCAAAATGAAAAACTGGGACTGTCCCGGGGAAACAGGGACGTCTTGTTTCCCTAGTACTGATCTTCATACAAAAACATTCTAAAGATATAAAATTTAGTACAAAACAGTTCACCTCCATAAGCCCCGGGACCTGCGCTCTGTTTGTTCTAAACTCTGAGTCAAAGTGTGAAAAAAAACCACAGCAGAGACGGAAACACGAAGTCAAACCCAGAAACTCGCGGTGAAGTGAACACAAGTCAGTTTGAAAGTTCCAGCGCTGGAAACTGCAGCAGTGAAAGTCTAATGTGGATTTATAAAAAGGACAAAAATACCAAATATTCTAAATATTTATGTAAAAAAAGGATCTCGTGAGAAGAAACGCTAACATGAAGACAGTCTGTGTCTGCGTCTGTGGTGAGTTACATTTCAAAACTTAAACCCACTTAGTTTGACCAAAGTAATTATTATTTTGTTTTTTTAAGTTTTTTTTTTAAGCTGCATTGTGTAACTTTTCGATTATGGGTCCGTCACCTGCTTGTTTCTATGGATACGTCACTGCTCTGCCTGGAATGTCCCACAGTGTGACATTAAACAGCTCAACTCTATATTTATTCAATTACAGGTGGTTTTAGAGCTCAAAAATACCAAGAAAAACAGACATTCTGACTGTGAGCGGGGTCGCCTCTCCACAGATCTGACCTGGAACTCCGTCTGGTTTGATAGAAAGATCTAATACCACACAGACGGACCCTCCAGCAGAGAAGTTACACAATGCAGCTTTAAGTACTCGTTTGTATTCCAGTTCCAACCGAAATAATTTAAGAAAACGGCACTTTATTTAAGCAAATCTTTTAAGTTACGGTAAGAAATTAAACCAGTAAAGTAATAAAAAAACATTTACAAAGCTGGATTTAATTTAAAGGAGAATTAATGTGCGACTGTTGATTAAAAGAAGGAAGGATTTAAATAGAAGAATAAGAAAAAAGAACTGTGTAAAAAAGACGTGTGGAGGATTTCTGTGGCACCTTTTTGTTTGCCATTTCCTGTTGTGTGACTGCACTTCTGTAGCACAAGACTAAACCAGGACTAAACCAGGACTAAACCAGGACTGAACCAGGACTGAACCAGGACTGAATCAGGACTAAAGCAGGACTAAAGCAGGACTAAAGCAGGACTAAACCAGGTCTAAACCAGGACTAAACCAGGACTAAAGCAGGACTAAAGCAGGACTAAACCAGGACTAAACCAGGTCTAAACCAGGACTAAACCAGGACTAAAGCAGGACTAAAGCAGGACTAAACCAGGACTAAAGCAGGACTGAACCAGGACTAAAGCAGGACTGAATCAGGACTAAAGCAGGACTAAAGCAGGACTAAAGCAGGACTAAACCAGGTCTAAACCAGGACTAAACCAGGACTAAAGCAGGACTAAAGCAGGACTAAACCAGGACTAAACCAGGTCTAAACCAGGACTAAACCAGGACTAAAGCAGGACTAAAGCAGGACTAAACCAGGACTAAACCAGGTCTAAACCAGGACTAAACCAGGACTAAAGCAGGACTAAAGCAGGACTAAACCAGGTCTAAACCAGGACTAAACCAGGACTAAAGCAGGACTAAAGCAGGACTAAAGCAGGACTAAACCAGGTCTAAACCAGGACTAAACCAGGACTAAAGCAGGACTAAAGCAGGACTAAACCAGGACTAAACCAGGTCTAAACCAGGACTAAACCAGGACTAAAGCAGGACTAAAGCAGGACTAAACCAGGACTAAACCAGGTCTAAACCAGGACTAAACCAGGACTAAAGCAGGACTAAAACAGGACTAAACCAGGACTAAACCAGGACTAAAGCAGGACTAAAGCAGGACTAAAGCAGGACTAAACCAGGACTAAACCAGGTCTAAACCAGGACTAAACCAGGACTAAACCAGGACTAAAGCAGGACTAAAGCAGGACTTTCTTTTGGCAGCTGTCCTCGTGTTTATATCGACATCAAATGGACAAACAAACGGCTCTGAGGACATCGTGACTCCTCCTCCAGGTACTCGCCACACTGTGATTCTTTACAGCTGACGTCATTCTCTGATGCTAACTGGAGGCACTGCTCTGTCTGAGGTTGTTTTTTAAATTTTTTTCTTGAGTTTTCCGACGGTCTTAAAACTTTTATGTCTGTGTTTGCTCTTGTGTGCATTGTGTCACCGTGGTAACTGTTGAAGTTTCTGCCATAGACATACATGCAGAACCCCTCCGCCTGGATGCACAAATGATCGTCCTTTTCTCTCTGTCTCTGTTTGTCTTTGAGGTTAAATGTCACACTTTTGTATAATTTAAAGATGCACTAAACCATTTTCTGGTGGAATGTTCCTCAGTATGGAATTAAAAGCACTGATCCGTCTCCATGGAGACAATCATGTGTTTTTCAAGTTATTTTCAGCGATTAAAAGAAACACCTGTAATTAAATGAAAATAAGATCTATTATTCTAGTTTAGTTCAGTTTGGAGCCTTCCAGGCAAAGCAGTAACATCTCCATGGAGACAGTAAGGTGCCGTAAGTAAGGCCCCTCCACTAGAAAAGTTACATGGTGCAGCTTTAAAATAATCCACGAAAAGTGTGAAAATGCCAAAATGGTTTGAGTTTTGCTCCATGTTGTTCCAGTGAAGGAAAAACCGGAGAAACCAAAGGAACCGGAGCTCCTCAGAACCTCAGCTCCTGAGTTTCTCCAAACGTCCGAAACACCTGAAAATGAAACTGAACAAACCTCAACGGCAGAGGTACTAAACCAGAACTAAACCAGAACTAAACCAGAACTAAACCAGGACTAAACCAGGACTAAACCAGGACTAAACCAGAACTAAACCAGGACTAAACCAGGACTAAACTGGTTCTAAATACAGGTGGTGTGTTGTTTCTAATTCTTTTTTTTTTTTTAAACTTGAACAGGACTTTGAAAATCTGGACATGAACAAAACAAAGATGGAGGAGGAGACTGAAGAACCTGTGACACCGACCGACCTCACGTCTGGACCCACCAAATTCACCGTCTGTTTCATCTTTTATTCTCTGTTTTGTTTTCTCGTTATAAACTCTCTCTTTTCAGCAGTCGCAGGTTCGATTCCTGAAATGTTTAGGTCCAGTCTGGTCCAGTACAGATTTTTTGAGCCAATACAGATCTCTGAATCTAAACCAGGACTAAACCAGGACTAAACCAGGATTAAAACAGGACTAAACCAGGACTAAAACAGGACTAAAACAGGACTAAAACAGGACTAAAACAGGATTAAAACAGGACTAAACCATCAAGAGCTGAACATAACGGACCAATCAGGCGCCTTCTTTCCCTGAGGTCCCTCCCACTAGCGTTAGCAACAGGTTTGATTGACAGCGTTGCTAAACAGAGAGGAAGGGGGCGTTACCTTCAACAGCCTCCCTCCTGATTGGCTCTTTCGTTGCTATGAGACCTGCGGTGGGGATTTGGAATATGAAACACGGCTCCAAATTCACTCCTGAAAATAAGAAATAAAATATAAATGTTGAATTTCAGTGTCATTTTCAGGACGACAGGGACGTGGTTCCTGGAGTCGGCAGCACGAAGCTCCAGGACAGAAACCCCACGCCCACCGCCGCCGATACCGCCGCCGATACCACCACCGATACCACCGCCGAAGACAACGGTACTTCCTGTTGCACATCACATACCCACAATGCACTTCACTATGTGATACAAACCTGCACACATCACAGGTCTAAACCAGGTCTAAACCAGGACTAAACCAGGACTAAACCAGGTCTAAACCAGGTCTAAACCAGGTCTAAACTAAACCAGGTCTAAACCAGGACTAAACCAGGTCTAAACCAGGACTAAACCAGGTCTAAACCAGGTCTAAACCAGGTCTAAACTAAACCAGGTCTAAACCAGGACTAAACCAGGTCTAAACCAGGACTAAACCAGGTCTAAACTAAACCAGGTCTAAACCAGGACTAAACCAGGTCTAAACCAGGACTAAACCAGGACTAAACACATGGGATTTTCATGGATAAAGTAAAATATGTTATAAAAAATGTAAAAACTGAACCAAAAACAAAAAACTAAACCAGGCAGATTTCAGGGCTATAAAAACTGATTAAAGTGTAAATGCAGCTCACACTTTTGTCCACTAGATGGCACACAGACGCCATCATCTTAAACTCGTGTGTGTTTCCACAGCAGCAGCCAAAGGAGGCTCCTCATGGGGTAAGACACTCCTTCTTTACCAAAATATTAATTTAAAATATTAATTTAAAACATAAATTCAATATATTAAATTGTGTTACACAAAAATGACTCCTGTAGATTTAAGTCGTGTTCTGATGTTCTGATGTTCCTCCTCAAAATCAGACCTGGAGTTGTGTTTGTTTCATTCACATGTTTGAGGAACTCTTTATTATTAGTCTGTCTACATCTCCAAAGCTCCAAACGCTCTGTTCCACCTTGTGATGTCATCAAGTGGTAGTTTTAAGGTGAGTTTTAGGGTGAGTTAGTTTTAGGTTTATTTTGGAATATTTTTGTTTTACCTTTTGTCCAGTAGAGGTCAGTAGAAAAGTCTGCTGGTCTGCAGAGGAGTGAAGCAGTTTCAATGAGGCTAAAACAATAACTGCAACTTCAGAGTTAAAGCTGCACTGCACAACTTTTCTGGTGGAGGGTCCGCTACCTGCTCGTCTCCATGGAGATGTTATTGCTTTACCTGGAATGTTCCATGGTATGACTTTAAACATTTCCATCAGCATTTCTTCATCACAGGTGTTTTCTGCTGCTCAAAAATACAATTTCCTTCAAATTCTTTCTGTGAAAAGGGGCGCCTCTCCACAGATCTGAACTGTACTGACAAAATAAAAAAAGTGGGTCAAAAATGTTAAATTTTTGAAATATTGTTAAAAACATGATTCATTCATGATTAATTCTGTTGATATTAAAAACACAGTTCATATGGTACGAAAAGTATAAATACTAAAAATTGCACAATTGACATATTTACAAGGATCATTTCTATTGGACAGTGGAAACTTGTGTTAACTTTAAATAAAATAAAATAATGGAATAAGGACATGAGCGTCTCTGTCCTTCATTTTCCATAAAAATCAAAAACGCTCCGTCCCCAAACTGTCCGAGCAGAGGGTGAAACTCTACAACTCTCCCTCCTGATAGACTGGAGAGGTTAAATCTGTACTGTGGAACATTTTAGACAAAGCAATAACATTTCCATGGAGACAAACAGGTGGTGGACCCTCCGCTAGAAATGTTACGCAGTGCAGCTTTAAGTAAATCCAGGGCTGAGTCGATTCTCGTGAAGGTTTGTGGAGTTTAAAATCAGTTTGAGAGAAGAACTCGTGTTAAATCTGCAGGTTTGTGCGTTAAACGTGTGAATGAAACAAACACAACTCCAGGTGTTTGTGATGAGGAAACGACACAAGAACATCAGAGCAGAAAGTGTAAAATCGCCTTTAATGAAAACGTGATGTGGTTTGGTGCAGGTTACGTGATGCTGATCCTGATCCTGTTTGTGGTTCTGGCTCTTTCCGTCTGTCTCGTCCAAATGAGGAGAGTGAGTCGGGTGAGGACACAACTTTTTATCTGTTTTTAAGAGGCTCTAACTGTCACTTTTATTAAAACCGTAAATAAAACATAAAATAAACGAGCTATTCGAATTCAAATTAGTTAAAATAAAAACTACTCAGTTACTTTTATGTGCAGAACACTTCAGTTTGTCGTGTTTGTTGTTGGAATATTTGTTGTCCCTCAGCTTTAGCGTTCGCACTGAGACATGAACATCTCGCTTCCTAAACACAGAATTCATTTTTTCTCTTTCACTTTAAATGTGTAATCGATGCCTATTTTTAAAGCTCCGTCTTCATGAAATTGTTTAAGATTAGCCCTCTTGTGTGTTATACCAATTATACATGTCACTTTTGTATTTTTTGCTCTATTTTATTTATTTATTTTTTATTTTGGGAATTGTACTATTTATATCTTGTAGTATAAATTGCTTTTCTTTATTTTATTTTATTTTATTGTATTTTATTTTTGTCTAAGAGACGAGAATGTGGCAGACCCTCCACGGTGTGTTTGGCCTTTCCATGGACGCTCGAATCCCAGTAGTGTTTTGGGTTGGGAAAGGGAGGGCATCTGATGTAAAAATAAGCTCTGTCTCTGCTGTGTTTTTGTAGACTTACACCTTTGACCTGCAGCGCCCGGGCCCCAGCCGCTCCATCGAACCAATCGGATCATTTGAGCCGGTTTATCTGGACGACCTCGGTGAGAAAAACGGAAAAACAGAAACGTAATAAAACTGGAGCTGCAGTACCTGGAGCGGCCACTAGAGCGGGGACAGAGGGGCAGAAATTCAATCCAACTTTATTTGTACAGAACATTTTATAAACAAGACAGTTTCCAAAGTGTTTCACACAGCAAAGAAAACATTTAAATCTCAAAGCTCAGCAGAATTATGTTCGGGACAAAATAAATAAAAGTAAAAATGTTTAAATAAACACAAAAATGTGCAAACAAGCTTATGTTTCACACATTTATATTTTTATTCACCATTTAATTTAATACTTTAATACAACATTTATTCTTTCATTTATTTATTTCTAATTATGTCATTTTTGGTGCTCCGTACTAATAGAAACAATAGATAAAAATAAAAGCAATACTAAAAACAATAAAAGTAAAATAAATACAAGATTAAATAAAATATAATACAAATTATTATACAAAAACAACATGTTTTAGAAGTTCTGAGCCGCCCCTCTCTTTGCTTTCTGCGCTAAGTCACTCCCCCTTCAGATCACTGTCCAGTTGTCGTGTTCAGTTTTGTCTCATGTTTTTGTGTTTTTATGGAGAATTGTCGTGTGGAGCCTGGGGGACGTAGACTTGTGGGCGGAGCCTCGTACAGACTCGTACTGTGGGAGCCTGGGGGACGTAGACTTGTGGGCGGAGCCTCGTACAGACTCATACTGCAGCTAACCACAAGGAGGGTTTGTATAAGGCCCAGGAGAGATCTCTAGATGACTCAAACATGCAGGGATGACTCTAAAACCTCTTCAGGCAGGTTTTTGATGAAGGAACAGCGTTAGAACATGTTAAAATCCGCTCTTCACTTTGTGTTTCAGATTATCAGGGTCACTCCGCTGGATTTTCAGTGTCAGTTGAAGCAAACGGATCAGTTTTGTCGCCTGAAGACAAGGAGCCCAATGGAGAAGGTACGGCAGCACTGCAAACATAATGTACATACACTTCTGCGTGCATGTCTATGACGGAATGTTTAGCGGTTACCACGGTGACACACTGCACACATCAGCAAACACAGAGTTTTAAAACCTAAGAGCACAGATCAGATCACCTGTTGGACTTCAGATCAGTCAGGTCTTTATGGTCAGATTGTGTTCAAACAAAAATCAGATTAAAGTCTAATTCTTCAGACAGAGCAGTGCCTCCAGTTAGCACCACACCCCCAGGGAATGTGGACGTCAGCTCCAAAGTGTCAATACTGAAACGAGCTGTAGAGGGTTGAATAAGTCACTTTTGTGGTTTTGTGAGATTCTCCTGCTTTATTGTTATTGTTTTAGTGGCATAATGACTACTTCCGGCGCTGGCGCTGGCGCTGCCCGGCACAGCGCTCCCGCACTTTTCGTAACTTTTCTAACTTTTTGCCCTTAAATCTCCCCACTTTTGTAAATATTTTTCTCAACATTGATTGTTAAGCTTGGGCTGCACTCGACGCTGCATTTTTCCGCACTTTTGGGGGATTATTTACCTGTCTCGGCTTAAGATGTGTACGGGACCCCGACGCCTCGTCTACACAAGGGAGCAGCTGATGGCGCTGCGCAGCGCTGTTGTGTTCCCCCGGGACAGGCATGTCATCCCCGAGGAGATTCTACGGACGACATGCCGTGGACGCCGTGCGGGACGTAAACTCCGGGAAAAGAAGAGACGCTGCAGACCGGTTCTCCCCTCCGTTGTTACGGGGAACGTGCGCTCCCTCGTTAACAAGACGGACGAGCTGGCGGCGCTCGCTAGATTCCAGCGGGAGTACAGGGACGCAAGCATCATTGTTTTTACGGAGACGTGGCTAACACCGCTAATCCCGGACTCTACCGTCACCGTGGACAACTTTCACCTGCTGCGTGCGGACAGGACGGAGGAGAGCGGGAAGAAGAAGGGAGGAGGACTAGCGCTGTTTGTGAACGAGAAATGGTGCAAATCTAGTCACTGTACAGTGAAGGAGCAGATGTGTAATAAAGACATTGAACTGTTTGCTGTTAGCATGAGGCCATTCTACCTGCCCCGGGAGTTTTCACATGTCATCACACTGGCTGTGTATATTCCTCCCAGTGCTAACGCGGAGAATGCTTGTGACACTCTGCTCTCCTGCATCAGCTCTCTTCAGACTCAGCATCCACAGGCCCTCGTCCTCACCACCGGGGACTTCAACCATGCATCTCCCTCATCTGTCCTGCCAACATACACCCAGTATGTGACCTGCCCCACAAGAGACAATAAAACTTTGGACTTATTCTTTGCCAACGTCAAGGAGGCCTACATCTCATTACCCCTCCCCCCCTCGGGAAGAGCAGACCACAACATCATCCATTTGAGGCCTGTGTACGAACCACTTGTGCGCAGGCAGCCTGTGGAACCCCGAGTGGTGAAGAGGTGGACAGCAGAGAGCGAGGAGGCTCTGAGGGACTGCTTTAGCACCACTGTGTGGACAGAGCTCTGCCAGCCTCATGGGGAGGACATCAGTGCTATCACGGACTGTATTACGGACTACATCAACTTCTGTTTTGAAAACACTGTACCCTCTCGGACGGTGCGGTGTTTTCCAAACAACAAGCCGTGGATTAACTCGGACATCAAAGCTCTGCTGAAGGAGAAGAAGAGAGCTTTCAGGTCCGGGAACAAAGAGGAGCTGAGGACTGTACAGAGGAAGCTGAGGAAGAAGATCAGACAGGCTAAGGCCAACTTCAGGAGGAAGATGGAACAGCAGCTGCAGCAGCGGAATGTCAGGGAGGTGTGGAGAAGTATGAAGAGTGTCTCTGGCTTCAGTCCTCCGCCCGTCCAGACAAAGGGTGACCAACAGTGGGTGAACGATCTGAATTCACACTTCCTGAGGTTTGATCAATCACCCACCCCTCCCCCCGCACCGCTGCATGGGCTCACCTTGTCTCCTGCACAAAGGCCCAGACTGCCACCTCCTCACACCTCTGCCTCAGCCTCAGCCCCCGAATCCACATCAAGAACTCAGCCAGACCTCCAGCACACACCCCTGCTCTTTGTCTGTCACTACAGCTCAGGTTAGGAGAGAACTGAGCCGGATAAGGAGTAGAAAAGCTGCTGGACCAGACGGGATCAGCCCCAGGCTCCTTAAGTCCTGTGCAGATGAGCTGTGTGGAGTTATGGAGCATGTCTTCAACCTGAGCCTGAAGCTGAAGGTGGTGCCACAGCTCTGGAAGACCTCCTGTGTGGTACCTGTGCCCAAGACACCGCACGCCAAGGACCTCAACAGCTTCAGGCCAGTGGCTCTCACGTCTCATCTGATGAAGACTCTGGAGAGGCTCGTCCTGGGTCACCTCCGCTCTACAGTGAGCTCAGCGATGGACCCGCTGCAGTTCGCGTATCGGCCCGGCATCGGACTGGAGGACGCCATCATCTCTCTGATGCACCGCTCACTGTCCCACCTGGAGAGGCCCGGCAGCACTGTGAGAATCTTGTTCTTTGACTTCTCCAGTGCTTTCAACACCATCCAGCCGCTGCTCCTGAGGGACAAGCTGGAGTGGGCAGGAGTGGACTGTGACCTGGCTGAGTGGATCCTGGACTACCTCACAAACCGGCCCCAGTTTGTGAGAGCCCAGGACTGTGTGTCTGACCTACTGACCTGCAGTGTGGGGGCGCCCCAGGGCACTGTCCTCGTGCCCTTCCTCTTCACCCTCTATACTGCAGACTTCAGACACAACACGGACAGCTGCGTCCTGCAGAAGTTCTCCGATGACTCCGCCATCATCGGTCTCATCACGAACGATGACGACGTGGAGTACAGAGGAGTAACGCAGGACTTTGTGGACTGGTGTTACCGGAACCACCTTCTCATCAACGCGGGGAAGACCAAGGAGATGGTGGTGGACTTCCGCAGACGCCACTCTACTGCCCCCCCACCAGTGAACATCCAGGGAAGAGACATTGAGAGAGTGAACTCTTACAAGTACCTGGGTGTGCATCTGAACAATAAACTGGACTGGACTCATAACACAGATGCACTGTACAGGAAGGGCCAGAGTCGGCTCTATCTCCTGAGGAGACTGCGGTCCTTTGGAGTGAGAGGGCCACTCCTGAGGACCTTCTATGACTCTGTGGTGGCATCAGCCATCCTGTACGGTGTGGTCTGCTGGAGCAGCAGCATCACAGAGAGGGAGAAGAAGAAACTGGACAAGATCATCAAGAAGTCCAGCTCAGTCCTGGGCTGTCCTCTGGACTCGGTGCAGCAGGTGGGGGACAAGAGGGTCCTGGCTAAGGTCATCTCTATGCTGGACCATGAGTGTCACCCCCTGCAGGACGCCCTGTCTGCTCTGGAGAGCAGCTTCAGTGACAGACTGATTCACCCTCGCTGTGTGAAGGAGAGATTTCGCAGGTCTTTCCTTCCTGCTGCTGTCAGACTGTATAATGATCAATGCTAGTCATGTGTCATCTCCATAGTAATAATAACAATGTGCAATATTATTTAAAGTCACTGTACCTGCTATTATTTATTTACCCACCACTGTCCATCACTGCACTGTACACAATCATCTCAGAATCAAAAACACTTATTGTGCAACGTTCCTGTGCCTTTTAGCTTAGCTTACAGTGTTGTGTTTTTTAGTTGATTGTAAATACTTATTATTATTTATCTTGATTTTGATGCTCTTATTTTCCTACTGTTCCTGTAACTTGCGTTGTGACACTGCAATTTCCCCATTGTGGGACAAATAAAGGATTATCTTATCTTATCTTAATTAGACAGGACTGGCGTCTCCATGGAGATGATAGTGTTTGAATGTTCCGCAGTATGGCTTTATACTTGTCTATCTTGGTGTATATTACGTATTACATATTATTCTCTGATCCGTTCTGATGTCGTTTCCTCGTCACAAACACTTGGAGTTGTGTTTTGTTTCATTCACATGTTTAACACACAAACCTGCAGATTTAACACGAGTTCTTCTCTCAAACTGAAAACACTCTGTTCCACCTTGTGATGTCATCATGTGGTGATACAGGAAGTGCTCCACTGTGTTTTTAAACTCCACACACCTTCACTAGAATCATTTGGATCATTTCAGTCCTGGAATTGCCGATCTCGACTGAACTAAAGGTAAAAGGAGCTGTTCACTTGAAAACTACCACTTGATGACATCACAAGGTGGAACAGAGCGTTTGGAGCTTTGGAGATGTAGACAGACTAATAATAAAGAGTTCCTCAAACATGTGAATGAAACAAACACAACTCCAGGTCTGTTTTTAAGGAGGAAACATTAGAACTCGACTTAAAGCTTTTGTGTAATAAGGAGCTTTAAATGTCGAATCTTTGTTTTCAGTTGAAGCTTCACAATCCAATGGACTTCAGACTCCACCTGCCCCTGAGTCCGGACCCACCGCAGAGACGGAACCGACTGAAGTCCAACCAGACCAGGACCAACTACAACAGGACCAACTGAACCAGGACTTGAGCCCCAGTCCGGTCCTGTTCATTGAAGAGTCAGAAGAGGAGATGAATTCTAACAACAACAATCAGTGTAAGATTTTAAAATGTCACACAAACATTAAATCAATTCACAAATACTAATATAACTTAAGTATATGCCTATAGTCCGGACTTTATTTAGCTGTTCTGATGTCGTTTCCTCGTCACAAACACCTGGAGTTGTGTTTTGTTTCATTCACAAACCTGCAGATTTAACACGAGTTCTTCTCTCAAACTGAAAACACTCTTCACTTTCACTAGAATCATTTGGATCATTTCAGACCTGGAATTGCCAAACCACGAAGCTGCATCTGATGTTTTATCCTCGTTGAAACTTCTAATTTGATTTCGATACTAAAGAACAGACTTGATACTCAGTACTGATTCCAATACCACGATGAAAATAAAAAACCCTCTTTCTTTAGACAGTAGAATGTGATTTTCCACATTAAATGGCAGAACTTTCTTTTCTATTCCCATGTGTCTGATATGTGTGGAATCCTCAGAGGTCCAGGTCTAAACCAAGTCTAAACCAAGTCTAAACCAGGTCTAAACCCGGTCCATGTGCGTGTACTAGTCTCTCTGCTCTTACACTTGTTCTGATCCACCTCAGGATCCTTCAGGAAAGGTTCATTTCTGTCCTGTCAATGGGATTTTTTAGTCCTCCTCAAGTTGGTATGAAGTATTGATACTAGTTTCAGTATCGGTTAGTCTCAGATTAATATTGGCTACAATATTATCTGATGCCACGATTCACTGTCGAATTATCTGCTTTATCGACTCTTCTCACTCTTACCATTTTCAGGCTGACAGAACCGTGCTGGTGCCGGTTCCTGCACCTAATCTCAAACCGACAGACGTGTTCATGTCGAAAATCAGAACTTTTGGAACCAAAAAGTTGGTTCCCAATGGGAATCAAGTAAAACTTGTTTTTTCTAAGCGAACTGTGACGACAAAGACGTCAAATAAATAATGATTTGTATGACAAATGCTCGCTGGGGTTCAGTGACCGGCCTGAAAACATCTTCTGTTTGTGCGTCTCTGCTCCTTTGCTGTGTGCTGCTCTGAGTTGTGATGTGGTGTGTTTTTGTCGCAGTGGTGCACTCCGGTCCGTTTGTGGAGATAAACCTGGATGAGACTCAGTCCTCTGTGCAGCCCTTCGGTTTCTCGTCCTCAGAACTTCAGCCCTTCTACTGAGACTGGAACCCGACCCACTCCTATTTATTGGAATGAAAAACAACTGTTCGTCTTTTCAAATGGAAAAAACTTGATTTACAAAGTCGGTCGTGTTTTCATTGGAAATCTTTTGTCACAATTTTTAAACGGCCCATATCACACTATTTTATAATCTCTGTTCTGATGTCGTTTCCTCGACACCTGCAGTTGTGTTTGTTTCATTCACATGTTTAACACACAAACCTGCAGATTTAACATGAGTTCTTCTCTCAAACTGAAAACACTCTGTTCCACCTTGTGATGTCATCATGTGGTGATACAGGAAGTGCTCCACTGTGTTTTTAAACTTCACTAGAATCATTTGGATCATTTCAGTCCTGGATTTGTCTCTTCAAATACTCAAAGTCTCTGTGGGCTATAGAAACTGAACGGGGCCCGATCGTTTCCTGTGCAGAGTTCCGTTTCCTCACGTGCAAACAACAAAACAACTTTTACATGTGTAAAATAAATAACGTTAACTTTATTCTTGGCTCATGATTTCTGACTCGGTTTAGAACATAAAGGTTCGGACTGAGTCAAAAGCTGCTTTATTTAGTTGTGTTTTAGTCAGGAGCAGACGGGCTGCTTCTTCAGTTCTGAGAACTGAGGAAGCAGCTTGGATGAGCTGCGAAACGTATTCAACCAAATAAACTATGTCCAGTTGACAAATTAAATTTTCTCTTTTTTTTTTTTTTGCCATGGATTCTACCTGGACGACTGAGGGATTTTACATTTATATATACATGTGTGAGCTGTTAGCCCACGTTAGCCTACAATATCTTCATATTTGGATGTTACCAATACTAATAGTCTACGTCTACTACTACTACTACTACTACTTATAATAATAATAATAGCCTGATAATAAAGTGTCACGGTGAGAATAAGGTCAAACAGAGGCAAAAAGTGACATTTTATTTAGAAAAGTATTTAACATAAAATGGAATGAAGATAATATGCCTCCATTTTGTCCACAGAAGCACTAGGCCTACGTAGGAAGTTTAGAAACATAATGTCATGTTTTCAGTTCAAATACATCATATTTACAGATAAAAAACATTTACAGTAAAACCGGTTTAAAAATAAGTGCTCCTTTCCATTAATGGCAGTGTAACACAACAGTAACCTATTATAATAGGCTAATTATAATAGGCTAATTATAATAGGCTAATTATAATAGGCTAATTATAATAGGCTATTATAATAGGTTACTGTTGTGTTAGGGGCTCGACACACGGGAGGCGATGTCGCTCGCTCTCAATTCTTTTCCAATGGAACAACTGCGACAAGGCGAAAATCGCCTTCCCCCCTCCCAACGGGCGACACGTGACATTCGTGCATGAGAAATTTCGCGCTCGTTCACGTAGACGTGCACACGTACGCCGGCGACGCGACACCAGAAAGTAGAGAAAAGTTCAACTTTTGTCGCTGTCGCCTGGCACCACAACCAATCAGCTGCGGTTTATTTGATCGGCCAATGAGATGCGCGAATGCTCCACTGTCCCCACTGCAGACTGTAAACATGGAAGAGCAGCTCATATTAGCGGTGTCTGATTTTCCCGTCCTATACGATACATCCCTCAGTGAATATAGGGATATACATATGAAATTCACCATATTCTTTTCTTGTTTGTAAAATAGGATGAACCCAGGGTCGTTTTTTTCTTTTGTAAAGTAAAGTCAGCAGTAATATTTCCATCAATTCAAGTAAAATCCTCTGACTCCTCATTATTTTCTGTCACTAAATGCTGTATGATACCGAAATTCCCTCCAATTTAATAGCCAATCAAATTTCTGGGAGATAAGCGATGCGCGCTGCAGAGCGTGTCGCTGCCGCCCATCGCTGCCGTCTGTCGCGGCCCGTGTGTGGGGCTTCACCTCGGAGGCGACAAGTTTCGCTTTTCGCTGTCGTTTGTCGCCCCCGTGTGTCGAGCCCCTAACACAACAGTAACCTATTATAATAGCCTAATTATAATAACCTGATTATAATAACCTGATTATAATAACCTGATTATAATAACCTGATTATAATAACCTGATTATAATAACCTGATTATAATAACCTAATTATAATAGGCTAACTATAATACACTAATCCAGACCCACAGGCCCACGACTGCTGTTGTAACGTTCTTTACATTCAGGTTTAAGGCTCTAGTGCACACTACTGTCTCCTGATATCTTCACAAATGAAAAACAGAAAAGCTCGAGGTCCAAAATTTCATGATTTTTACAGCAGCAGAGTATGGCCCCCCTTTAACGACTGCAGGCCCTTTCCAAAACAGGAGAAGAACAGAGCAACAGTTAGATCACATCACTCCGGCTCTGTGGAGGGTTTTTGGGATCTGACCTGAACCTGACCAGGACTTGAGACCTGAACCAAACCTGAGACCTGAGACCTGAACTAGACCAATAAAACCAACACAATTACGACCCCCATAAGCCCCGCGAACACCAAGAGCCCCAGCTCAGCCCTCTGTCTGCTGCTCCCGATCAAAGTGCCCCCTGGTGGTCCCTCTGGTGGTCCCTCTGGTGGTCCCTCTGGTGGTCCCTCTGGTGATTCCTGTGTGGGTCCAGGAGCAGCTGCAGAGAGAAGGATGAGAAGTTTCAGTTTGACTGTAGAGAAACAGGAAAAATGTATCCAAGTCCAATACTGTGGCAAAAAGATAAGATAAGATAATCCTTTATTTGTCCCACAATGGGGAAATTTCAGTATCACAACGCAAGCTACAGAAACAGTAGGAAAATAAGAGCATCAAAATCAAGATAAATAATAATAAGTATTTACAATCAACTAAAAAACTCAACAATGTAAAGCTCAAAGGCACAGGAACGTTGCACAATAAGTGTTTTTGATTCTGAGATGATTGTGTACAGTGCAGTGATGGACAGTGGTGGGTAAATAAAAAACACATCTTAAAATAAAAACACATTTTCTTTGTCTGGGCTCGTACGTAGAGAAAATGGCGGCTCCATCAGTAACATGAATATTTGTTATTAATCTGGTAAAGTTTTAGATTTAAAAGTGTGCTGTGGTGTGCTGTGCGTTGCGTTGTGTTGCGTTGTGTTGTGCTGTGCTGTGGTGTGCTGTGGTGTGCTGTGGTGTGCTGTGCGGTGCTGTGGTGTGCTGTGCGGTGCTGTGCAGTGCGTTGCGTTGCGGTGCGTTGCGGTGCGTTGCGGTGCGGTGCGCTGTGCTGTGCTGTGCTTTGCGTTGCGTTGCGCTGTGCTGTGCGTTGCGTTGCGGTGCGTTGTGTTGTGGTGTGTTGTGGTGTGTTGTGGTGTGGTGTGTTGCGTTGCGGTGTGTTGTGGTGTGTTGTGTTGCGTTGCGTTTTGGTGTGGTGTGTTGTGGTGCGTTGCGTTTTGGTGTGGTGTGTTGTGGTGTGGTGTGTTGTGTTGTGTTGTGTTGTGGTGTGGTGTGTTGCGTTGCGTTGCGTTGCGTTGCGGTGTGTTGTGGTGTGTTGCGGTGTGTTGTGTTGTGGTGTGTTGTGGTGTGTTGTGGTGTGGTGTGGTGTGTTGTGGTGTGTTGCGTTGCGTTGTGGTGTGTTGCGTTGTGGTGTGTTGCGTTGTGTTGTGGTGTGTTGTGTTGCGTTGTGCTGCGGTGTGGTGTGTTGCGTTGTGGTGTGTTGTGGTGTGTTGCGTTGCGTTGCGTTGCGTTGTGTTGCGTTGTGTTGTGGTGTGGTGTGTTGCGTTGCGTTGTGTGTTGTGTTGTGGTGTGTTGTGGTGTGTTGCGTTGCGTTGTGTTGCGTTGTGTTGTGGTGTGGTGTGTTGCGTTGCGTTGTGTTGTGTGTTGTGCGTTGCGTTGCGGTGCGTTGCGTTGCGGTGCGGTGCGGTGTGTTGCGGTGTGGTGTGTTGCGTTGTGGTGTGTTGTGTTGTGTTGTGTTGTGTTGTGTTGTGGTGTGGTGTGTTGCGTTGCGTTGCGGTGCGTTGCGTTGCGGTGCGTTGCGGTGCGTTGCGGTGCGTTGCGTTGTGGTGCGTTGCGTTGTGGTGCGTTGCGTTGTGTTGCGTTGCGTTGTGGTGTGTTGCGTTGCATTGTGTTGCGTTGCGGTGTGTTGCATTGTGTTGTGTTGTGTTGTGTTGTGTTGTGGTGTGTTGCATTGTGTTGTGTTGTGTTGTGTTGTGTTGTGTTGTGGTGTGTTGCGTTGCGTTGCGGTGTGTTGCGTTGTGTTGTGGTGTGTTGCGGTGTGTTGTGTTGCGGTGCGGTGTGGTGTGTTGCGGTGCGGTGTGGTGTGTTGCGGTGCGGTGTGGTGTGTTGCGGTGCGGTGTGGTGTGTTGTGGTGTGTTGCGTTGCGTTGTGGTGTGTTGCGTTGTGGTGTGTTGCGTTGTGGTGTGTTGCGTTGCGTTGCGTTGTGTTGTGGTGTGTTGCGTTGCGGTGTGTTGCGTTGTGGTGCGTTGCGTTGCGTTGTGGTGTGGTGTGTTGCGTTGCGTTGTGGTGTGTTGCGTTGTGGTGTGTTGCGTTGTGGTGTGTTGCGTTGCGTTGCGTTGTGTTGTGGTGTGTTGTGGTGCGTTGTGTTGTGTTGTGTTGCGTTGCGTTGCGGTGCGGTGTGGTGTGTTGCGGTGCGGTGTGGTGTGTTGTGTTGTGGTGTGGTGTGTTGCGGTGTGTTGTGTTGCGTTGCGTTGCGGTGCGTTGCGATGTGTTGTGGTGTGGTGTGTTGTGGTGCGTTGTGTTGTGTTGTGTTGCGTTGCGTTGCGGTGCGTTGCGATGTGTTGTGGTGTGTTGTGTTGTGGTGCGGTGTGGTGTGTTGTGTTGTGGTGTGGTGTGTTGCGGTGTGTTGTGTTGCGTTGCGTTGCGGTGTGTTGTGTTGTGTTGTGTTGTGGTGTGTTGTGGTGTGGTGTGGTGCGTTGCGTTGCGGTGCGGTGTGTTGCGTTGCGTTGTGTTGCGGTGTGTTGCATTGTGTTGTGTTGTGTTGTGTTGTGTTGTGTTGTGTTGTGGTGTGTTGCGTTGCGTTGCGGTGTGTTGCGTTGTGTTGTGGTGTGTTGCGGTGTGTTGTGTTGCGGTGCGGTGTGGTGTGTTGTGTTGTGGTGTGGTGTGTTGTGGTGTGGTGTGTTGCGGTGTGTTGTGTTGCGTTGTGTTGCGTTGTGTTGTGTTGTGGTGCGTTGCGTTGCGTTGCGGTGCGGTGTGTTGTGGTGCGTTGCGGTGTGGTGTGGTGTGTTGTGTTGTGGTGTGTTGCGGTGTGGTGTGTTGTGGTGCGTTGCGTTGCGGTGCGGTGTGTTGTGGTGCGTTGCGGTGTGGTGTGTTGTGTTGTGGTGTGGTGTGTTGCGGTGTGTTGTGTTGCGTTGCGTTGCGGTGCGTTGCGATGTGTTGTGGTGTGGTGTGTTGTGGTGCGTTGTGTTGTGTTGTGTTGCGTTGTGTTGCGTTGCGGTGCGTTGCGATGTGTTGTGGTGTGTTGTGTTGTGTTGTGTTGTGTTGTGGTGCGGTGCGGTGTGGTGTGTTGTGTTGTGTTGTGTTGTGTTGCGTTGCGTTGCGGTGTGTTGTGTTGCGGTGCGGTGTGTTGTGTTGTGTTGTGGTGCGTTGCGTTGCGGTGCGGTGTGTTGCGTTGCGTTGCATTGTGTTGTGTTGTGTTGTGTTGTGGTGTGTTGCGTTGCGTTGCGGTGTGTTGCGTTGTGTTGTGTTGTGTTGTGGTGTGTTGCGGTGTGTTGTGTTGCGGTGCGGTGTGGTGTGTTGTGTTGTGTTGTGGTGTGTTGCGGTGTGTTGTGTTGCGGTGCGGTGTGGTGTGTTGCGTTGTGTTGTGTTGTGTTGTGGTGTGTTGCGGTGTGTTGTGTTGCGGTGCGGTGTGGTGTGTTGTGTTGCGGTGCGGTGTGGTGTGTTGTGTTGTGGTGTGGTGTGTTGCGGTGTGTTGTGTTGCGTTGTGTTGTGTTGTGGTGCGTTGCGTTGCGGTGCGGTGTGTTGTGGTGCGTTGCGGTGTGGTGTGGTGTGTTGTGTTGTGGTGTGTTGCGGTGTGGTGTGTTGCGGTGTGGTGTGTTGTGGTGTGGTGCGTTGCGTTGCGGTGTGTTGTGGTGTGTTGTGGTGTGTTGTGGTGTGTTGTGGTGTGTTGTGGTGTGTTGTGGTGTGTTGCGTTGTGTTGCGGTGTGGTGTGTTGCGTTGTGTTGTGTTGCGTTGTGGTGTGGTGTGTTGCGGTGTGGTGTGGTGTGTTGCGTTGTGTTGCGTTGTGTTGCGTTGTGGTGTGGTGCGTTGTGGTGTGGTGTGGTGCGTTGCGTTGCGTTGTGGTGTGTTGTGTTGTGGTGTGTTGTGGTGTGTTGTGGTGTGTTGTGGTGTGTTGTGGTGTGTTGTGGTGTGTTGCGTTGTGTTGCGGTGTGGTGTGTTGCGTTGTGTTGTGGTGTGGTGTGTTGCGGTGTGGTGTGGTGTGTTGCGTTGTGTTGTGTTGCGTTGTGTTGCGTTGTGTTGCGTTGTGGTGTGGTGCGTTGTGGTGTGGTGCGTTGTGTTGTGTTGTGGTGTGGTGCGTTGTGTTGTGTTGTGGTGTGGTGTGTTGCGTTGTGTTGTGGTGTGGTGCGTTGCGTTGCGTTGTGGTGTGTTGTGTTGTGGTGTGTTGTGGTGTGTTGTGGTGTGTTGTGGTGTGTTGTGGTGTGTTGCGTTGTGTTGCGGTGTGGTGTGTTGCGTTGTGTTGTGTTGCGTTGTGGTGTGGTGTGTTGCGGTGTGGTGTGGTGTGTTGCGGTGTGGTGTGGTGTGTTGCGTTGTGGTGTGGTGCGTTGTGGTGTGGTGCGTTGTGGTGTGGTGCGTTGTGTTGTGTTGTGGTGTGGTGTGTTGTGTTGTGTTGTGGTGTGGTGTGTTGTGTTGTGGTGTGTTGTGTTGTGGTGTGGTGTGTTGTGGTGTGGTGTGTTGCGTTGCGTTGCGTTGTGGTGTGTTGCGTTGTGGTGTGTTGCGTTGTGTTGTGTTGCGTTGTGGTGTGTTGCGGTGTGGTGTGGTGTGTTGCGTTGTGTTGTGTTGCGTTGTGTTGCGTTGTGGTGTGTTGCGGTGTGGTGTGGTGTGTTGCGTTGTGTTGTGTTGCGTTGTGTTGCGTTGTGGTGTGGTGTGTTGCGTTGTGGTGTGTTGTGGTGTGTTGTGTTGTGGTGTGTTGCGTTGTGTTGCGTGTTGTGGTGTGTTGTGGTGTGTTGCGGTGTGGTGTGTTGCGTTGCGTTGTGTTGCGTTGTGTTGTGGTGTGTTGCGGTGTGGTGTGTTGTGGTGTGTTGTGTTGTGTTGTGGTGTGTTGTGGTGTGGTGTGTTGCGTTGTGTTGTGGTGTGGTGTGTTGCGTTGTGGTGTGTTGTGGTGCGTTGTGTTGTGTTGTGTTGCGTTGCGTTGCGGTGCGTTGCGATGTGTTGTGGTGTGGTGTGTTGTGGTGCGGTGCGTTGCGGTGTGTTGCGTTGCGTTGCGTTGTGTTGTGTTGCGTTGCGGTGCGTTGCGATGTGTTGTGGTGTGGTGTGTTGTGGTGCGTTGTGTTGTGTTGTGTTGCGTTGCGTTGCGGTGCGTTGCGATGTGTTGCGATGTGTTGTGGTGTGGTGTGTTGTGGTGCGGTGCGTTGCGGTGCGTTGTGGTGTGTTGCGTTGTGTTGCGTTGCGTTGTGTTGTGTTGTGTTGTGGTGTGTTGTGGTGTGTTGCGGTGTGGTGTGTTGCGTTGCGTTGTGGTGTGTTGCGGTGTGGTGTGTTGTGGTGTGTTGTGGTGTGTTGTGGTGTGTTGCGTTGCGTTGTGGTGTGTTGCGGTGTGGTGTGTTGTGGTGTGTTGTGGTGCGATGTGTTGCGTTGTGTTGTGTTGTGTTGTGTTGTGTTGCGTTGCGTTGTGTTGTGTTGCGTTGCGTTGTGGTGCGTTGTGTTGTGTTGTGTTGTGTTGTGTTGTGTTGCGTTGCGTTGTGGTGCGGTGCGTTGCGATGTGTTGTGGTGTGGTGTGTTGTGGTGTGTTGTGGTGTGTTGCGGTGTGTTGCGTTGTGTTGTGCGATGTGTTGTGGTGTGGTGTGTTGTGGTGCGGTGTGTTGTGGTGTGTTGTGGTGTGGTGTGTTGCGGTGTGGTGTGTTGTGTTGTGTTGTGGTGTGTTGTGGTGTGGTGCGATGTGGTGTGTTGTGGTGTGTTGTGTTGTGTTGCGGTGTGTTGCGGTGTGTTGCGTTGTGTTGTGTTGTGCACTGACCGGACACAGGGAGCCGACAGTGGCTGGTGCTCTGGCCGTTGCTGCTGGAGAAGGTGCAGGAGTACAGGCCTGAGTCTTCCTGGAGGACAGGGGAGATGTGAACCCGGAGCACCCCATCTCTCAGGGCGGATACATCCGCTTGGACCCGGCCTCTGAAGTGCTGGCTCTGGTAAGATGTGTCTTCTCTAAATTTGGTTTGGTGGAAGAACTCCCTGAAGGTGTTCTGGTCACAGCTGATGTCCACTGGTCTGAGGGCGATTTCAGGAGAGAAGTTCCACTGCAGTGTCACTGAGCCGTTCTTGTGCTTCAAAACGCACGAACCCACCGCACCTTTACACAAACAAACTTGGATTATACACATGTACAGATATAAACACACTTGGATTATACACATGTACAGATATAAACACACTTGGATTATACACATGCACAGATATAAACACACTTGGATTATACACATGCACAGATATAAACACACTTGGATTATACACATGCACAGATATAAACACACTTGGATTATACACATGCACAGATATAAACACACTTGGATTATACACATGCACAGATATAAACACACTTGGATTATACACATGCACAGATATAAACACACTTGGATTATACACATGCACAGATATAAACACACTTGGATTATACACATGCACAGATATAAACACACTTGGATTATACACATGCACAGATATAAACACACTTGGATTATACACATGCACAGATATAAACACACTTGGATTATACACATGCACAGATATAAACACACTTGGATTATACACATGCACAGATATATATAAATGCAATAACATGTACATAACATACACATATGACATATTTATGATTTTGTTTTTGCCAGTGCCTTTAACACTATCCAGCCCTTTCTGAGTGAGGAGCAGCTCAGGATGGGTGAGCTCCTCCTTTATCTTCTGGATCACTGACTACCTGTCAGGCAGGCCTCAGTACGTACGACAGGGAGCACCCTGTCTGAAACCGTGGTCAGTAACGTAGGAGCCCCCCAGGGTACAGTCCTGAGGGGCTGGTGACGGTGCTTTGATCAAAATAATGGCATAAAAGGTGTATGAATAATATGAGTACTATGAATTTCTCCTTTGAATATGTCAACCATGAAAATCTCATTAGATAAAAGCACAGCACTCGGTGGCTTTCGATTCTGACTTCATAAATTAGACTTTAAGTTTGTGAAATTTGACACACACACACACACACACACATATTCTGTCCTGCCCTAGTGTGAACTTTGCTCCACACACGTTCTGACAGGAGTCGCTGTGGACGTCTCTGTTAAAAAGACACACGCTGATCATTGACAGTTTGAAATATGATCTGCACAGCCAGGGATGGGACAATAAACAATAACATGGCTTATCATGATAAAAAGTGTAGAAAATAATCGTTTGCGGGACATTTTATATAATCGTGAGAATCGCCAACAAAAATAATCTCCATTTTATCAGCAGAATGTGCAGATACTTATCCATGGTTTTCACTTATAACAAAGTACAATACTATAACTTGCTTAAATATACGACTTATTCATAATATCATAATATCAAATTTATAATTTTAATTATTAAAATAACTTTAATAATTGTCATGATATAACTGTTAATTGAAATTATTTTGGTCATGCCAATCCTGACACCAAATTTCTGTGTATCGTCCCACGCCTTTGCACAGCCCAGTGGTACAGCCTCCTGCTGTAGGGAATTCGAAAAATAACAGTAAAGGTGCACTGTCCTCACGACTGGCGTAACATTTTTCATCAGGTGACTTACTTAGCAACGTGAATCGCCATATTTACAAAGGGGAAATGGGCAGCTTCACTGAACTGAGCAAATATTTCCAAAATAATGCCACAAATGACTTTAAATTGTCAACAATAAATCAAAACATCAGGAAGCAACTCTAAAGATAAAGACGACTAACACGGCCGTTGTACAGGTCCATTCACTCTCTTTGGTTCTATTATATGATAACAGAAATATTTTGTCTCAGGAATGATCGTGAGGGTTCATGCTGTTGGCTCTGTAGCTGATTTGCAAATTCTCAAATGCCGCTTAAAGTGGTAGAGCAGATTATCCACATCAGTGTTTCAAACCTGAACTACTATCCAAGTCACATGTGAGGACCTGCAGTGCGCAGGATACACAGCGACAGCCTTTTCTGGGGAGCTGTGCAAAGTCTTTTCTCACTTTGTGGTCTGGTGTGAGCACAACCACCTGTGCCTTAACACCAGTAAGACCAAGGAGATGGTGATCGACTTCGGGAGAAGGACACTACTTCCCTCACCGGTGAACATCCAGGGACAGGACATAGAGACAGTGGACAGTTTTAAGTACCTGGGTGTTCACCTCAACAATAAACTGAACTGGTCCCACAACACTGACGCCCTGTACAAGAAGAGCCAAAGTCGCCTCCACCTTCTGAGGAGACTGAGTTCTTTTGGAGTGTGCAGGCCCCTGCTCAAGACATTTTATGACTCTGTGGTGGCCTCTGCTCTCCTCTACGCTGTTGTCTGCTGGGCCCCGAGCAGCACAGAGCGGGACAGGAAAAGACTGAACAAACTAGTCAGGAGGGCCAGCTCTGTCCTGGGCTGTCCTCTGGAGTCTGTGGAGGAGGTGGGTGAGAGGAGGGTGCTGGCCAAACTCACATCCATCATGGCCGACACCTCTCACCCTCTGCACCGGACTGTAGAGGAACTGAGCAGCACCTTCAGTGGCCGACTGAGGCACCCTCAGTGCAAGAAGGAACGCTACCGCAGGTCCTTCATCCCCACTGCTGTCAGACTGTACAACTCCACTGTATAACACTTACAATAACCTGTGCAATAACCTGTGCAATAGCCCGTGCAATAACCTGTGCAATAACCTGTAACCATGTCACCTCATCAGTAACCGCCTCCACTGTCCTCAGATTATATATTTATATATTTGTATATTTGTATTCTTTTACATATATATATTATATAAGAGATATGTTTTATTATATATTTACATTTCTTTCACTCCCTGTACATAAGAGCTACCTGATGTTGTAAATATGTTAATATTTATTGTGATTTTATTTTTTATTTACTTATTGTTCTGAGTGTTTGCACAATTTTTCACAACTTTTTGCACTATACTGTCCCCTGACTGTGAGCTTCTGTCACGAGTGAATTTCTCCTCTGTGAGATCAATAAAGTCTTATCTTATCTTATCTTATCTTATCTTATCTTTTGTGTCACACATTTGTGAAGTCTGGCTTCAGATGGAATTCTGTGCCTTTATATTCGCACTTCTCCACAAACTTTTTTACAACGTCCAGACTTCAGTATTTGAGCGTCTCCTCCAGTCGTGCCAGGCTTTCCTCTGGGCTGTTGTCTAATGTTTTCCCCTTCCCCGTAATTGCCAAACCGAGCAAAGTGCCACACGCTGACTGAATACCTGGATGACCGACCGTGAGAATGCAACATTTCTGCTCGTTTCCATGGAGATGCTTTACATGGAATGTTCAACAGTATGTCATTAAACTTCTCCATCTTGCATTTATTCTAATAAATGAAATTTTGAAATCTCTTAAACCTTATTACCCTGAGTGGGTCACTTCTCAACACTGTAACTTGGCATGGTCTCTATGACTATGAATACATTTAATGACATACTGTGGAACATTTAAGACTAACCGATCAAACCTCCATGACAGTGAGCAGGTGACAGATGTCCACTAGAGCTGCTGCACAGTAACAAATAGACAATAATAATAATAACTGTTGAACTTACCACAGAGTGAAGCAAGAGCGACCAACAGAAATGTGAGAAGCAGCAGCATCCTGAGAAAAACACATCAAATCAGTGGAATGTCTGGATGTAATTAACATGACAGCAGCTTCACAGAAGCGGGTGGGCAGTACAGAGCATCTAAAGGCAAAGTAACACAAAGACATCACTATTTTACCTGTCAGTAAAAGACGAGCAGAGTCCGAAGCTAAGCTAAGCTATGCTATGCTAAGCTACGCTAAGATAGCTTTCAAATTATACTTTTTTAATAAAATAACTTAAAATACAGAACCTCTGGGAAAGCTGTCGACGTCCTGTCAGTGGACACGGAGACTTTGATGTCCCCCAAAATGTTCTGTTATTATCGGAGCCCACTGAGCCGGACACAGTGACAGAGAGCTACCTACTTCCGGGTTAGGGCCGCTACTAGGGCCGTCTCCTCTGTGCTGTGCTATACTGTGCTCCTCCCCCCACTGCTCTTCTGCTCTTCTGCTCCTCCCTCCTCTGCTCCTCCCAAAAGACTTGAACAAACCGCAAAACAAATAAATACTTCTATCCCGAGGAAACATTTGACCGTCAGAAAGTGCTGCAGGGGTTCCGCCATATGTTTGTAATAATTTATATTCTGTCGAAGGACTTGCTCTCTTTCTGCCGGGTGTTTGATTGACAGATGTAGTAGCCAGTCGGATGCTATCGTTAGCAAGTTTGGTTGACAGCGCTACGTGTTTTTTAGTTGTTTCAGTGCGTCCTGCGGAGCTCGTGGGTGCAAGACTCGTGTGCGTATTAAAGACGTAAGTAGTGGTTTTCAAAAGAGGTGTACATATATGTCAACATGTTTGCATTGTGTTTTTAAGTTAGCAGTAGTTGATTATAGAAAATGTGTGTTTTTATTCTGATATCGGGAAATGCTACATGCCGGATGCTAAGAGCCTGCTAGTGGCCCGCTGTTGTTGCGGAGCTATTGCCGTTTGCATCTGAGGTGTTTGTTTTGCTGTATGTATAGAGCATATTATAATTATATTATTGCCCTCTGTATGTTTCAGGACCACACACATATATACTCACCCACACAGAGTTCAACGTTTTTAAATAAAAGTCATGAAAACTCGTCATCTCTCAGTTTGCATTCTTACTGATGCCCCCTGGCGGTTACAACAATTATAAGCCACACAACTAACTTGCCCCATAACATATATACCAAATAAACTCTGTCCAGTTGACAAATTAAATTTCTCCTTTTGCTGATAATTTATATAATAATCTTATTAATTAAAATAAAAGATAAAGATAAAGACACTAGACTGACCAGGATGAGCCCCGACTGTTGCCGCAGACAGACGCGCACAGGCCTGCGCCCCGGCGCGGCCCGTGGACCGTCCAGGAGGTCAGCCAGAGATGGCGTCATGTTGTTTTCAGTGCTGGATCACTGAAGGAAATGACAGAAAAATATGTATTTTTCTACCTTCTCGGCTGAGCTGTTTCAGCCTAACATCAGCCTGTCGCCATTGCTGGAGTTAAGAGCGGAGAGGTTTGGGTTCACGGCCAACACCAAAAAACGCCATATCCCAGGCCATTAAAGTAGCATTACTTGTGTTTTGTGGCTCCCGAGTTTCATAACAGTTTTCTGGTCACTTTCTGGTTCAGTTTTCTGTTTAAAGATGATCCTTGTTCCGTTCTTTAGGCGCGGCTCAGACACAAAGAAAAAACAACAGAAAGACAAACTGTCGTCCATGTTGTAATAAAGATCCAGGCCACTTCAGCTGTGATGATGAACTGAAAACATTCCCCACAGGCCTCTGTTCAGTCCACCGCGAGCTCCAGCTCCACGTCGAAAGTCCCATAAGTCGCGTTTACAGTCCACTTGGTACGCGTGAGAAACATCCGCCATTGCTTCGTCCTCCTCTGCGTCGCACTGTGATCCGAAGTCCTGCTGGTTACGGACCGTCAATAAACTACCCTTATAGTGAGTTTGCTTAAAAAATTAATTGAAATAATCAAACGCAACTGTGAAAAATAAACATTTGATATTTTTATGTATTTTGAGGGTTAATTGATTAATGCATTTTTCCCAATATCTTCCAGATCAAGTAACTTAAAAACTCCAAACTAGATTTTTATAGTAGTTCTAGTCCTCAGGAATCATGTACACCTTTTGGTTTTCAGAATTAACCCTGTGGAACTTTTATGGATTTTTTTTCTTCTTCTAAGGCAGGTGACCTAGCAACCCCAAGGTATTATAGTAGTTCTGGTCCTGAGGTATCGAGCACACCTTTTGCATTTCTGAATTAACGCATTTTGGGAAATTGTAAAAATGTTATAAAACATATGTGCACAATACCTTTTTTAGTGTATTTTTCACAGTTGCGTTTGATTATTTCAATTGATTATTTTTTTAAGCAAACTCAGTATAAGGGTAGTTTGTTGACGGTCCCTAAGCGGCGAGTTGAGTAGAGCCTGAATGGAGGCGGGGCGGGCCTGGGTAAAATGACCTTATGTAACAGGGTTCAGTCCCCGCCTCAGCGGTATAAAAAGAGAAGTCCTGACTCACTTGTAAACTGTTGTTGGAATCTGCTCCATCAGATCTCCGTTCAAAGGAATGCTACACAACGGTAATTTTTTTTTCATCTACCCTTATTAATTAAATGAATTGAAAAATGTTTTTTTTTTTTAATTCAGTGGTTTTAGCACAGTTTTTGTAACTTGGATTAGTTTGATGATTTGATTTAAACACCTAAACAAAGGCTCCGGTGGTCACATCATTTGGAACATTTTCACATTTTCTCTGTGGCCCCTGAGAGCCGGTGTTCAGTCCTGTTGTCCTACTACAGTGTGTAACACTGAGAATTCACTCAGAAATAAAAAGTAGATGTGTGTAAGCAGTAACGTGCGGTGAGGTTGACAGCTGGGGAGGTACTAACGCGTTTAGCGTCAGATTTACAAATGCAAATCCCCCCCCCAAATTCATAATTTCATAGACACAACTATATATTATATGCAGCAGTGCAGCAGACTTACTTACACCAGGGCTTTTGTATATTCTTAATTCAAAAGAACAAAAACTAAAAATATGATTGTTGTTCAGTATTTCAAAACTGGGAACAAGGTATTTTTTTTGCAATAAATAGACTAATTTATATGTAATAAATAGACTAATTTATATGTAATAAATAGACTAATTTATATGTAATAAATAGACTAATTTATATGTTTTTTAGCAAAGCAGCTCCCGCGCACTGTACAAAATGTAGGTGCTCATCAGCACAGAAAACAGCACGCTCCTTCTCTATTTCTCTTCTCTTCCTCAAGTTGCGCTTTTAGCGATCCGCGGGTCCTGGTCAACTCGCGCATATCGTGAGCAGGACTTTTAATTTCATTTAGGCTAAATCAAAATAAAGCACGTCTCAAAGAAAATTGTTCCACTGTTTACAATCCCTCTGCACATTGGTGGACTTTGTCATCAAAGACACAGGTGTCCCAATGCAATATAAAAAAGAACGAAGAAGATGATGTAGTTGTTTCGGCGCATAGCGGCGGCAGGCCAAGAATCTCTGTGCTCACAAGCGCCCTCTATGTTGAGGCACGAGTACTGTTTGCCTCCCCTGGTGAGCTTTTTACTGAGGTTTTATGATTGATCTGCGAGCCTGAACACATTACAGAAATACATTTCATACATTATAAAGATTCCGGAAAGACAGAGCAAATAATCAGAGAGTTTGAGGGCCATTTATCGGCGATATACAGTGGGTTAGCCAACTTAGCCACTTTGCTCTGGATCGAGCGGCTGGAGGCACTGGAGGCTGGTGCCTCACGGCGCACCTTCTCTTTGCATTTGAACGGGACAAACGAAAATTCTGCCATATTCAATTGTTGAAACAAGAAAAAAAAACATTTTTTCGACTGGAGAAGGGGTTAATAATAAATACATACAAGCTGATAATTATTATTTTTTATTTGAATTTATAATAAATCCTTTTTTCTTTGTATGATTGACAAGGGAGGCACTGCCTCCTCTGACCGCACGTCACTGTGTGTATGACATTCTGATCATTCTAATTACCAAATCAGAATATGTTTCCGCATTAGTAATAACAAATAGGACCGAGTTAAATTCACCTCATCAGAATATGTTTCTACAATTATATATCAGGAAGGATGTTTTTACTACTCAAATGACCCCGTCAGAATTTACTTCTACACTGATATGTGCAGGTAGGACATTCTGACAGTTAAATTCACCTCATCAGAATATGTTTCCACATGACTGACATGGACTGAGGCTCTGAGCTGCTCTGTGAGACGGGAAATAAAGAGCCGCGTATGACACATGTTTGTCCCACACAGACGTCATTTATACTCAGTCTCTGGTAGGACCTCATGTTTGTCCCACACAGATGTGGTCCACGGCGCTCATCTTCGTGTGGATGACCTCGTGCGTCTGCAGTGAGTATTTGAATTCTGTCCCTCACTGAGAACATCTTCAAGAACTGTCTCTGTACATGTTTATAATCCAGGTTTGTGTAAAGGTGCGGTGGGTTCGTGCGTTTTGAAGCACGAGAACGGCTCAGTGACACTGCAGTGGAACTTCTCTCCTGAAATCGCCCTCAGACCACTGGACATCAGCTGTGACCAGAACACCTTCGGGGAGTTCTTGCACCAAACCAACTCTGGAGAAGACACATCTTACCAGAGCCAGTACTTCAGAGGCCGGGTCCAAGCGGATGTATCCGCCCTGAGAGATGGGGTGCTCCGGGTTCACATCTCCCCTGTCCGCCAGGAAGACTCAGGCCTGTACTCCTGCACCTTCTACAGCAGCAACGGCCGGAGCACCAGCCACTGTCGGCTCTCTGTGTCCGGTCAGTGCACAACACACCACAACGCACCACAACACAACACAACACACCACAACACACCACAACACAACACTCTTTTAAGTGTTAAACACTATGCCAGTTTTAACAAATACAGCCACATGTTCAAGATAAATTTAAAGAAATAATGGCAATGTTTACACCAAACAATTATAAACCTCTCAGTTACAGATGCCAGTTTGAGGACCTTTTAACATTTTAGATCTTTTGGATGAGCCTGTAATTTCATTCTGTTCAAATCCCTCAGTCGTAGTGATGATAGATGAAGCCTCAAGGTGTAACTGTGTTGACAGTGTGTTGGTGCGTTCTATAGCGCCATCTGGTGGTTTAAAAAATGAACTGCTTCCTTTGCAGAAGCTTTGACACGGCGCAGGGCTCGTTCATTTGTGACGCTCTGATGTCCAACAAAAGAAAGAACTGACCAAGAAGGTTATGCAATCTCATTAAAGCAAATCACAGCCCAACGTACAATCATGTCGGCAAATACGTGATCCATGATGAGGTGAATGGTTGTGAAAATAAAAGTAAAATAATATAGTTCTTGCTGCAGGGGGCGCTAAACATGAGGTCTGGGCTCTGTTCATCTTCAGCACTGTCATGGTGGGCTTCATCATTTCTGGCTGTGCTCTGACTCTAATCCAGGGGTAAGTGGAATAACTTTGGACCTCTGCAAACTTTTTTTCCCACATGTTTTTAAGACAATTTCTAGTTATGGTTATATTCTTTCAACTTTTTATTCAAACTGAAAAAACAGCTGTCCAGAAGTTTAATTACTGACTGAATGAAACATGATAAAATGTGCTGATAATATTTTATTTTGTTTTAGTTTCTCTATAGGAGATGAGCCCCCTTAGAGGAACGACCTGCTGTTCAAAACGATCTGATGAAGGACCTGGAGAGGGAAACAGTGGTTTAAACATCTCCCCAACCATCACCACTGACCCTGTGATTGCTCTTTTTAAGCGCTACTTTATAGAAGCTTTTGCACTTTTCTGAACTTTGAAACCCGATACAACAAAGGCTCAGACTTACAGCTACAGTCACTTCACCTCAAGTTCATGGTCCTGTGGAGGAGTTCTGCAGAGTGCGGACACTATCCTCACTCGCTCCTGCCGTTTCCTTATGATTTTCTTTCAAGTAAAAAGACTTTTAAACCATTTTTACCTTTTTAACAAATCATCTGATGAGCAGTTAACACACAGCAATAATGTCTCCTACCACAGCTCTGCAGACGACGCTCAGATCTTTGTCTCACTGCAGCAGGGAACTGTGGACCTGTGGACTCAGTCTGCCACTGCGTCCAACAGATCAGAGTGTGGAGGCAAAACGACTTTCTCCAGCTAAACTCAGACAAGACAGAAGTCAAAGTCTTTGGCCCACAGAAACAAAGAGACAGTGTCACAGTCACCTCCAGTCTCTCCCTCTAAAACCTTCAAATCAGGCAGGAAATCTCAGGGTAATAATGAACTCAGACTTGAACTTTAACAGCCACATCAAATCAAAAACATCTGCAGCTTTTTACCACCTGAAAAACAGCAAAAATCACAGGTTTACTGTCTCAAGCAGACGTGGAGAGACTTATCCGTGCGTTTGCCTCCAGTAGGTTAATCTACTGTAAAGGCCTCTCCAAACAAGCTGTGAGACACCTGCAGGACATCCAGAACCAAACCAGGACCAAACCAGGACCAAATACGGGGAGTCAGAGTTTCAGTTTTCTGCTGGTAAAACCTGGAACAGTCTGAACCTGTGACTCTGGACTCGGCTCTGACTCGGTTTAAGTCCAGACTCAAAACGGTTCTGTTCAGCTGCGTCTGACTCAAAGGTTTTTATTCTGCACTTTCCTCTCTCATTTAATGTCTCTCTCTCTCTCTTTTATATCGGTTATTTATATTTTGGTTGGTTTGTACTGTGATTTTAATGTATTTCTTATTCTGTAAAGCTCTTTGAGTAAGAATTGCACAAATAAACTTGCCTTAACTCACTGAAAAACTGTTGGCTAATGCTAATGCTAATGCTAATGCTAATGCTAGCTTGTGACTGTCATGTTCTTTGAGAGGGACGTGTTTAACCGCTCAGATCAGATCAGATCTGACCTGTAGGAGTTCAGATCAGTCAGGTCTTTATGGGCAGATTGTGTTAAAACAAACCTCACATTAAAGTCTAACTTAACAGAGCTTCAGACAGAGCAGTGCCTGCAGTTAGCATCACACCTCCAGGGAATGTTGAGGACATCAGCTGCAAAGTTTAGAATATTGTGAATAAGGGAATCGGAGAAATCAGAATAAGTTTTATTGACATTGTAAATCAACAAAATGAACAAACAAAAAGTCGCTTTGTCATTTGCAACAAAAACAAATAAAAACAGTAAATTCAAAATATGATTACAACTTCTCTGCTTCTCTCCATGGAGATGTTACTGCCTTGTCCAGAATGTTCCACAGTATAGATTAAACCTACTGTGTGCTACATTACAGATCAGATCTGTGGAGTGGCTGCCCTATTCATAGAACTATTGCTCAACAGAAACGCCTGTAATGGATAAATGATGGATGTGTTTGTCATACCGTGGAACATTCCAGGCAAAGCAATAGCATCTCCATGGAAACAAGCAGGCGGCGGACCCTCCATCAGAAAAGTTGCACAGTGCAGCTTTAAACGTAAGGTAAAAAAAAATAGTATAACCTCTAGAGGATGTTGTAATGTAGCTGGAAGCCAGCAATAATTAAACAAGTCAGTGCTCTGGCTCCATCTAGTGGTCGGGAGAGGAACAGCAGGTCATAATATCGACATTTTCAAGGGAATTTCAGATTTACAGATATTTGGCATTTAAAGATTAAAGTAAACATGGCACATTACCAGATAAAACACTACTACAGTATAGGCAGTTTTGGTGAATCGATTTTGGCCGTTATTAAGCAGATTAGTGCACGCTGGACAATTAAAACCGTTAACGCATTCCAATGTCATGTTAATAAAGCAATGAAGTGCTTGTAAAGTTTATGTAATTTTGAATGTAAACTATATAAAAGACCAAAACTTGTCGACGTCCTTCTGCATTACTCTTCACACTCGAATGAATATTTTAGACCTGCAAAAACACGGCAAATATAAGTGCACTTAAAGATTTCAGACCTGGCATTGCTGATCTCTACTGAACTACAGGTAAAAGAATCTGTTAACAGAGAATTTAGAGCTTTGTAAATGTAGACAGATAATAATAAAGTGTTACTTAAATGTGTAAATGAAACAAAACACACCTCCAGCTCTGTTTTTGAGGAGGGAATAACATTATAATAAGGGTTAAAGCTCACAGGAGTCAGTTTTGTGTAATGTCGGACCTTTAAACATGTTTCAGAAATAATTGGAAAATACCTTTAACATGTGCACAGATGAACTCCACCCAGTCGCCTCAATGTTTGCACTCAACACAGAGCGACCCCACCACAATCGCCAAGGCCATGAGCACCATGTAGGTGAACATGAAGCAGAGGATCCCCATCTGCAGGTTCAGCCCAGAGCCACGATCTGGAAACACAGGGAGGTCGGATTAAAGATGGAAAAACTGGAAAATAAGGACATGAAGGTGAAGATGACAGGAAAGAGTTTCCTTCTCTGCAGGACATTTTTCAAAACGCTGTGCTCGCTCAGGCCAGATGGATTATGGGAACTCCTCTCACCTTTTGCATGGGGAATATGAAATTCTTCCATCAGGCACTCGGGGGCGCTATGTATATATTACACCATAAACATCACCAAAAAGCACCATAAATTACCATAAATCCTGCGGCAGAGTTTGCCTCAGAGTCTTGCCTCAGTGAGCGCCTCCTGTGTCAGTAATGTCCTGCTAATAATATTTGAATAAAAGAATAAAAAACAAGGTCTGAAAAACGTCTTTTCTGGTCGTTATTTATCACTATTTGTTTTTTTGCCTGTCAAACGCTTATCTCCATGGAGATGTTATTGCTTTGTCTGGAATGTTCCACAGTATGGCCTTTCTTCACGGAGACCAAACCAGAAAAGTTACGCAGTTCCCCAAGAATATTTGTGAATGTTGCCTAATTAATATTTAAAAATCATAAATGTATTTACGTTTTGCCGCTCCTGGTCTGGTGTCCGTCTGTTTGGTTCTCGTCACAGTCAAGTTGAAGAACTCTGTAAAGCAGGAAAATGATGAAGAATGTTTTTAGATGATTGTAATAAAAAGACTGCGCTAGAGGGAGTTTCGTATCAAAACGTCGTTTGAATAAAACAAAAACAGGAGTGAGACAGTGTGCAGGAGGTTTTTCTTGAAAACAGCTCCATAGATTATATTAATCATAGAACTCTTTTGGACCAATCAGAGCATGGCGTTTGGACCAATCAGAGCGCGGCGTGGAGCGTTTGGACCAATCAGAGCGCGGCCTGGAGCGTTTGGACCAATCAGAGCGCGGCGTGGAGCGTTTGGACCAATCAGAGCGCGGCGTGGAGCGTTTGGACCAATCAGAGCGAGAGCTGCTAGAGCGGAGCGAGCGCGGCTCAGAGCGGCGAGGCTCAGTCTGACAAAGATCACTTTTAGACGCTTTGAGGATTTAAACATTTTAAAAAGTTTATGTTGTGAAAATAGAAAAGAATCCTACAAAATCCGACCTTTGTGAAAGCCAGATGCCCTGTCCTGGTTCAGTCTTGGTTCAGTCCTGGTCTAGTCCTGGTTTAGGTCTGGTTTAGTCCCGGTTTAGTCCCAGTCTAGTCCCGGTTTAGTCCCGGTTTAGGTCTGGTCTAGTCCTGGTCTAGTCCTGGTCTAGTCCTGGTCTAGTCCTGGTGTAATCCTGGTTTAGTCCTGGTTTAGGTCTGGTCTAGTCCTGGTTTAGTCCTGGTCTAGTCCTGGTCTAGTCGTGGATTAGTCCTGGTTTAGTCCTGGTTTAGTCCTGGTCTAGTCCTGGTTTAGGTCTGGTCTAGTCCTGGTTTAGTCCTGGTCTAGTCCTGGTCTAGTCGTGGATTAGTCCTGGTTTAGTCCTGGTCTAGTCCTGGTTTAGGTCTGGTCTAGTCCTGATTTAGTCCTGGTCTAGTCCTGGTCTAGTCGTGGATTAGTCCTGGTTTAGTCCTGGTTTAGTCCTGGTTTAGTCCTGGTCTAGTCCTGGTTTAGTCCTGGTTTAGTCCTGGTCTAGTCCTGGTTTAGTCCTGGTTTAGTCCTGGTCTAGTCCTGGTTTAGTCCTGGTTTAGTCCTGGTCTAGTCCTGGTTTAGTCCTGGTTTAGTCCTGGTTTAGTCCTGGTCTAGTCCTGGTCTAGTCCTGGTTTAGTCCTGGTTTAGTCCTGGTGTAATCCTGGTTTAGTCCTGGTTTAGGTCTGGTCTAGTCCTGGTTTAGTCCTGGTCTAGTCGTGGATTAGTCCTGGTTTAGTCCTGGTTTAGTCCTGGTCTAGTCCTGGTTTAGTCCTGGTTTAGTCCTGGTCTAGTCCTGGTCTAGTCCTGGTTTAGTCCTGGTCTAGTCCTGGTTTAGTCCTGGTTTAGTCCTGGTCTAGTCCTGGTCTAGTCCTGGTTTAGTCCTGCAGTTCTAACTCTTCTTTATTGTTCACAGTTGAAATCTGGTCCTCCTCACCTGAGCGTGTGTAGCTCCACCTGCTGGTCGGGGGGTGGTAGTTGGCGTGCATGTTGTACCAGAACTGCCCCTGGTCCTGAGCCGAGACCCGGGTTAGAAGGATCTGGATCAGCCCCAGACCTAAGACCTCTTTGTTCCACAAAACTCTCCCAGAAAACTGCCCCATCTTTGGGCCGGGCAGCTGCTTTCCCTCCACCACCTCCAGCACCGTCCTGGGGGCAAAGAGTTTAAAGATGTTTAAAGATTTACTATGCAACTTTTCTCCTGAAGGGTCTGCCACCTGCTCGTCTTTAGGATGGAGATGGACAGAGGTGGAGTAACTGCCATTAGACATTAGAGTCCTGGTTCAGTCCTGGTTTAGTCCTGCTTTAGTCCTGGTTTAGTCCTGCTTTAGTCCTGGTTTAGTCCTGCTTTAGTCCTGGTTTAGTCCTGGTTTAGTCCTGCTTTAGTCCTGGTTTAGTCCTGGTTTAGTCCTGCTTTAGTCCTGGTTCAGTCCTGGTTTAGTCCTGCTTTAGTCCTGGTTTAGTCCTGCTTTAGTCCTGGTTTAGTCCTGGTTTAGACCTGGTTCAGTCCTGGTTTGGTTTGTATTTTTCTGTGCAGGTAAGCGAGTTGTTTGTTGCGGCTCTTGGACACCTGGCCCGGCGGTGCTCAGACTCGGGGAGGTGGTAGCAGTACAGGACCAGGTGAGAGGGGGCGATACTGAGCACATTATCCCACTGCAGGGTGATGTTGGCGCCCTCTGCTGCCTCCAACTGGAACTGTCCTGGAGAGAAGAAGAATATTTTAACTGGAAATTAATCTAAGCAGCGTGTTCAAATAATGAGAGACCAGGAGAAGTAAAACGACACTAGATGAGAATGTTTATCCTTTGTGGACCTTGTTGGTTGAAGATTTGGTGATGGGGCAGATTTATGAAACTGGTGGAGAAAACACCAGACATTTACACAGACATTTTGACACAGAAACACATTAACTGAAGTTCCACAAACCTACAAGGCGACACTTCTGACCTTTGTAAAAAAAGGTCTATTCCAGTATTTTCTGACCTGTTCTAATGTCGTTTCCTCGTCACAAACACCTGGAGTTGTGTTTGTTTCATTCACATGTTTAACACACAAACCTGCAGATTTAGACTGAGTTCTCAGTGCTCCACTGTGTTTTTAAACTCCACACACCTTCACTAGAATCATTTGGATCATTTCAGTCCTGGAATTGTCGATCTCGACTGAACTAAAGGGAAAAGGAGCTGTTCACTTGAAAACTACCACTTGATGACATCACAAGGTGGAACAGAGCGTTTGGAGCTTTGGAGAATTTACTTAATTATTTAATATAATAACCAGCCACTGTTCTGAGTAACTTCTGAATCAGAAAAGACACAAAAACGATCAGTGCAGCACATCCCAGAGCCAGACGCAGGGACAAAGGCAGGTTTTTAAAGCTGCACTGTGTAACTTTTCAGATGGGGGTCCGTCACCTGTTTGTTTCTATGGATACGTCATTGCTCTGCCTGGAATGTTCCACAGTGTGACATTAAACAGCTCTACTTTACATTTATTAAATTACAGGTGGTTTTAAAACAGACATTCTGACTGTGAGCGGGGTCGCCTCTCCACAGATCTGACCTGGAACTTGGTCTGGTTTGGTCTCCATGAAGACAGAAAGGTTTAATCTGTTGGACATTTGCAGAGAAGGAAGTGGGACTCACCACAGACGCAGGAGGACAGAGTGAACAGGGCCACGGCCAAAACAATCTCTGTCCTGGAAACACAAGAACCACAAGAACTCAGTGTTACACACCTGGATTCACAGGTTACACACACTGAATAAAGACGTGTTCTGATCCAGTCAAATGAAGCTCACCGAGGCTGGCGGTTATAGGAGCGAATCTGGAGCCAGGTCCATATTACGAACAGGAATTGATTTACGGACAAAATAGTGAACTAAAAACCCCAGGATCATGTGGAGTGAGTTAATATGAACATTTAAGACCAAAATGACGAGTTACAGAGACGGGGGAGACTATTTTTCAAGTCAATTGGAGCCAATGGAGACGGAAGCGCCCCCATTAGGGTGGTCCTTATTTATGAACTTTATTTTTTTTTTTAATCAAAATGTGTTTATTATTTTCAAGTTATCAAAAAAGCACAATCACAACTGGCAGGTAACAGACTCACAAAAGTTGCAGATTTGCAGAGCAGAATAAGAGTTATAGTTAGAATCCCCCACCAGGAGTTCACATATACAATGGCTGGTATAAGATAGAAGAACAAAAAAAACAACAACAACCCACCCCTGTCACAGGGAAAAGATAACATTAACACCGTGTGCCATATTTACTCAAATGCCACCACGCTGTGTTATAGCGCATTATTTCTTTTTAAAGAGCTGGATACAGTTGCACAAAACAACCCCATGTGGACTCAAATGCACCAAGATTTTGTTTCAGGGAAAATCGTATTTTTTCTAGTTTTAAACAGGACATGACATCTTGCAACCACTGAGAATGTACTGGAGGTTTGGGGTCTTTCCACTTAAAAAGAATGGCTCTGCGTGCTATGAGTAAACTAAAGGCCAACGAGTATTTTTTCCCAACACTCACATGTACGTGATCCTCCAAAACACCAAAAAGCGCCAAAATAGGCTCTGGTTCCAATCTAATATTAAATGCCTGGGACAAAGTGTTAAAAATGTTCGTCCAAAAGCCCTGCAGGCACGAGCATGACCAAAACATGTGGCCGAGAGTGGCCTCGGCAAGGCCACATCGAATACACAAAGGACTGACTTCAGGATACATAGAAGATAGTCTGGACCTGGAGATGTGCGCTCTGTGTACAACTTTAAATTGAATTAAACGGTGCCGAGCACAAAAAGAGGAGAAATACACCGATTTGAGAACAGAGGACCAGGCATCATCAGATATAATCAGACCCAAATCCTCCTCCCAGGCACTTTTGAATTTGTCAGTTGGTGAACTTTTAAGATCTATTATGATATTGTACAGCTTGGAAATAAAACCTTTGGATGGTTTAAATGACAGTATTTCATCCACAGTAATAGCCTGTGTAGGAACTTCAACTTTAGACAGCTGTGCAGTAAGAAAGTGTCGTATTTGAAGAAGACGAAAAAATGTTTAAGGTTGAATTTCTCTTTGAGCTGTGCAAATGATGCCACGGTACCATCCATTAACAAGTCCTTGAAACGTTTAACTCCCACTCGGTGCCAATTCCGAAAACCTACATCGATAACAGATGGCTTAAATAGATGATTGTTAAGAAATTTATGAACTTTTAAAATCATCTGATCTGACCTTCCCAAACTGCTCCAACTGAGGAGAAATTGTGGTCTTTACCTTCACTTTAAAGTTTTATGAAAATGCATTAAATAAAAATACATAAAGATCACAGCCAGTGTGGCTAATTTCCATCTTCAGTCCTCGGCAAGTACACAACAGCAGCACACTCACTGTACACACAATTCACTTCAGAGCAGGGAGTCCAGATGTCCCTGTTTCCCCGGGACAGTCCCAGTTTTGAGTCCTGTGTCCCCTGTCCTGCAGATTTATACAAAACCAGTGATTTGTCCCAGTTTTATACAGAAATGTCCAGGTGTCCCTATTTTGGACCAGTTTGATCCCTGCCAACAGTAAACAGACATAAAGTGTCATTTTTTTTTTGTAAAATACAGAAAATCTGCTTAAAAATGACCAAAACACAAAGAAAATGTGAATATACTGAGTCATAAATGGGCCGAGTGCAGAACAGTTTTCCTTCATTCCGCACTCGATTCACAGTTTTATTATCACCAACCGCCACAAACCGAGAGAGTCCCAGTTTATTATTTTGAAAATCTGGTCACCGTATTTCAGAGAGTTCATTTGAAGTTCGAAGTCAAGAGTTAAAGAGTTAAACCAACAACCCCTCAGTTTAAAAAATGTCATTTTGTTAAACGTGGCGACATATTTGACCTTTGAACATCAGTGTTTTAAAGCTTTAGAAAATGCTGCCAGAGTTTAAGGCTCTCGTGTACGACGTGTTCACTTCCTGTTTGTTACGCGGCGGTTAGCAGGTTAGCTACTACGGCTGGTATCATTAAGAAGCTGCCGATACGATACTTACCTCGATATACAGGCCACGATACGATACATACCTCAATACAGTGCATTTTCGGTTCAATACGATATATTTTAAATTGATTTGATACTTTTCAATAAAAAATAAAATCGCTGTGATACTAAAAGTGTTTGTTAATCCACGTCTTGTGCAAAGTTCATATGAAAAACAAACATTTTAATCCTCAAAACAATGAAAATGTCAAATGTGTCGCATAAACGAGTTTCCAGCAGCAAAACTGTAGCTGTGACAAAATAATTTAGTAAAATAAACCAAAAAATCCTCTTGGTGATATATCGATACAGCAGCCCACGATATCGATACTGTATCATCATATTAAACGATACAATATATCGATATTTCAGTATTTTTGCACACCCGTATTAGCTACCCCCATTTATTTACACATTCACAGTCTGCGTTTGCACATTTAAACTCCAGTTCGTTTTATTCATTCAGATTCTCTTTGTTTTCTTCGTTTACCGTTTCTTTGTCATGACGACGTGATGCTAATCGCTAACCACTAGCTCAAGCCGCAGCAGTGATGGTCCCAACAGAACTGGAAGAGCTCAAACATGTGACCAGCTCCAGCGTCCAGAGAAACCATAGCTCCTGAAAGCAACTTCTGAAAAAAAAACACAAGAAAAAGAAGAGTTTAAATATACTGTAGAAACATTTAAAAAACAAAACAGGCAAAAAGGTCAAGGTCAGATGTTTGAGGTAAGTCATTTCTTTTATTGCATCTCATTTCAGTTGTTTTTTTGTTTTGTTTTTTTGGCAAACGTCGCTGCTTTGCTTAGAATGTTCCACAGTGTGGCACTGAATGTACCTGTCTCCATGGAGACGAGCAGGCGCAGGTCAGAATCCGGGTTTTCCCGAGGTGTTTTCGAGCAAAGTAAACACGTGGAATTGAATAAATGCAAAACTGATCATTAGTTTAAACAGACTTAACGTCAAACCACAGAACAGCCGCTGAAGCAGAGGTTGGCAGTGCAATTCCAGCTCCCACAGATGAACACTGCTGTTGTGTCCTTGGGCAAAACACCCCCCTTGTATGTGCTGCAAAGTTCAGTATTTTGAGTAAAGTAGTACTATAGTACACTGTCAAAAGTAATGTCTATGTAAATTAAAATGACATAAATGAAGAACTTTTTACTTTGAATAGATTAAACCTGACAAATCAAATGATCCACCAGTGGAATAAGTGTTTAAAAACTGTTTTTATCATTTATGGAACATCACTAAACCTGACATGCTGATGCTGATCTTGAGACGATTTGTAATTCTCTTTTTCCTTGTTTTAACACATCCACATTTAAGCGGCTGCAACTTGTACAAAACGCGGCTAAAAGGTTTTGAACAGGAGCAAACGGGCGAACCCACGTCGCACCAGCGTCGCACCAGCGTCGCACCAGCGTCGCACCAGCGTCGCACCAGCGTCGCACCAGCGTCGCACCAGCGTCGCACCAGCGTCGCACCAGCGTCGCACCAGCGTCACCTTCACTGCGCGGGCTTTCTGTTTTTTAAAATCATGGTTTTCACTTCCAGAGCTCTAAATGGACCGGGCCCCAGGACATCAGGGGCCAGTACTGCGCCCCTGCACCTCAGGCCGCTCCCTCCGGTCCTCAGGGCCTCTTGAGGGTCCCAAAGACCCGCTTTAAAACATGGGGGTACCGGCCCTTTCAGCCTGTGGCCCCCAAATTATAGACCGACTCTACTGACTCTTAAAAAGCAGCTCAAGACGCTTTTAGACAAACTTTTGGCTGACTGTGACTGTAATCTCTCATTTTATTCTTGTGCATGTTGTTTATTGCACTCTGTAAAGCATTTTGTTTCTTATTTTAAGTGCAAAGAGTTGTTGGTTTTCTTTCTTAAGTGTAGCAAGATGTATTTTCATATTTTAACTACAAAAAGTCTGGTTTTCAATAGCAGATCATTTTACTTCAAGTGAAATTTACTTTCTTAATTCGTCATCTTAACTTGACAAGATTTTAGTTTTTGCAGCGTACTAAGTATTCAGTATTCCTGGTAAAGTAGAATTAGTAAAAGTCAGAAATATCTTACAACAAGACATTTAAGAAAATACATTTTAAATAAAACAACTACAAATATTAAAATCCATAAGTCCGCACAGTTTTGGAGTGGACTGTTGTGTCCAAACAACTAAAGCTGATGTAATTTCCTTATACTGACGTAGGAGCTGTTTCCTGTTACATGCAGCAAACAAAAACACAAAAAACACATGTACACGATGGTTTTAAGTGTCCTGAAACTGAGTCAAACCCAAAACCCAAAACCCAAAACCCAAACCTGAACTTTAATCCTGCTGTAGATCAAATAATGGATGATTTTTGTCTTTAATGATTCCACTTCTGCTACTGTTATAACTACATAAATGCCTGAAAAACACAAATGCAGATGCAAAAAAACACCACCACTACTACTACTACTACCGCTACTACTACTACTACTACTATTACTGCTACTACTGTCAATGTAGTAGTGTTGGAATCTGTTCAACACAATGATGCAATGACTTCAGATACTGTGACGCAGCTGCTCTGACTCTGTTTACCCAAACATTTTTTATTTTTTACTATTCTTAAGTTAACTTTTGTCATGTTTTTTATCATAAGAATTGTAGTACTTACAGGTAAGAGCTCGTAGCAGTAGTACTAGTAGGAGTTGTAGTAGTAGTAGTAGTAGTACTGGTCTGGTCTGAACTGAAGTGACTTTTCTTCAGAGATTTAACCATGTGAGTGGAACATGTGATCAGTGGGGTGAGGGGGCTGAGCTAAACAACAAGTGAAAGTGAAAGTAAAAAGTCAAAGTCCCGGTGTAAGTTTATTATTGTGTAACTTGCAAACGCTTTTCTCCATGGAGATGTTATTGCTTTGTCTGGAATGTTTCACAGTATGGCATTAAACCTTTCTATCTCAGATCAGACCAGACCAAGTTACACACCGGAAAAAAGCTTGGCCTAAATGTAAGATATAAACACTTAAATCACGTAAAAGTCGTGAAATGATCTGTCATTTTTCTTGCTTTGGACCACAGTTTATCCAAAGCAAGAAAAATTATCCCTTTTTTTTTTTTATTATTATAGTTTGAGTCCTGCTGAAAAGGCTGAGGGTTTATTTTAACACATTTGTACTTCAAGGAAACACAAATATACAAATAAAAACTGCTGGAAAAATACATTGATTCATCTGTTGAACAAAATTCAGCACAAATCTGAATCAAAATCACCACATTTGAAGCTTTATTCGATCTCAAAATCTGTGCAAATACTTTTACTTTTTACTCTTTAAGTACATTTTTAAACAGGTACTTTAATGCTTTTCCTTGAGTATTTTTTGCTCCAGTATCTGTACTTTGACTTCAGGTTGTAGGATTGAGTCACCTACGGCAAAGGTTACTGGAGTTCACTGAAGGTCACTGGAGTTCACTGAAGGTTCCTGGGGTTCACAGAAGGTTCCTGGGGTTCACTGAAGGTTCCTGGGGTTCACTGAAGGTTCCTGGAGTTCACTGAAGGTTCCTGGAGTTCACTGAAGGTCACTGGAGTTCACTGAAGGTTCCTGGAGTTCACTGAAGGTCACTGGAGTTCACGATCTGTGTGGAAGCAGCGGCTGGAGTATTTTGACCTGGTTTATTGGTTTGGTTTATTGAAAACGTACTCTTTAAATCCATGCTGTATTTTTCTTGAGTTTTCAGATTATCCTAAAACCTTTTTTGGCGGTGTGTGATGTGTCACCATGGTAACTACAGAAACATTCCACCATAGAAATGCATATAGAACACCCCCAGTGATGTCACTGCAAAGTATCAGTACAGCTCCATCCTGTTCCACCTTCAAGGCTCAAAGTGTTTCACATCAAGGAACCGCTCACCCATTCACACACCAGTGTACGCACACACTGGGGGTGAGGGGGATTTAAGTGTGTTGCCCAAGGACACAACAACAGCATTCATCTGTGGGAGCTGGAATCACACCACCAACCTGTGGGTCAGTGGATCTGACGCTCAACCAGTGATGTTTGTGTTGAGAGCGGGATTTGAACCACCAACCTTCAGATCAGTGGACACTGTCGCCATCAAACAATCTGTGACCTAAGCCGCTTATGTCCTTTTACTTATGATTGTACTTTGTTTTTTCAATTCTAAATCGCTCTTATTGCAGATGAATCAAACTGAACGCCAAAGGACCTGCAGCCATCCATCAGCTTGAGTTGTTCATGCAAAGTGTGGTAGCTAGCTTAAACCACAGCTCAATGCTAAACACCAAACTGAGCGCCGCTGAGAACTCATAAATAAAGTGAATTTTCCTAAAGTGACGGCTGGTTTGAAGTTTGAACAGACTCAGAGACGCCTGTACAGTACCGCACCTGTACTGAAGCCTCAGAACATGAAGCAGCTCAAGACCACAGCCGCTCAGGTGAGACGACTTTAATGTGTTCTTCAGTTTGCATCTTTAGCATTCATAGATTTTTTAGATGAACGCCTCAGTGTCACAGCTCTCTGGCAGATTTTCAAAATTCAAAACGGGGACACACCTGGGTTGAGATGGTTGGTATAAATAAAATTGTGAAAAGAGAGCGTAACATTGTCCATTCTTCATTTACTTTGTGGGTCAATAAAAGTCAATAATCTGAGGGACTTCTGTTGGTGGTTTTTTTTTTTTCTCATTTGCTAATTTTCAAGCTCAATTTTGTGTATTTTAGCTAAAAAAATGACAATGTATTCCCCTCTTTACTGCTGTATAAAAGTGGTCAAAATAGGAACACCGGGGACATTTCTTGTATAAAACCGGGACAAATAAATGGTTTTAGGTAAATCTGCTGGGACAGGGGACGCAGGGCTCAAAACGGGGACGGTCCTGGGGAAAAGGGACATCTGGTCACCCTACTGTAAGTACGTACCAGACTTTGCAGTCAGTTTCTGGCGTTAGAATGTGAACAGATGAAAAATACTCCTGATTGTCCTCGCAGACAAAACACCGGACACCACACAGCACCTCACTCACCTCTTCCAGGAACGACATTTTGTACTTTTCCTTGAGTTTTCAGATGATCTTAAAGCCTTTTTGGCCGTGTTTGCTCATGTGTGCATTGTGCCACCATGGTAACTGCTGAACATCCTGACATACGCATATATGCACAACACCCCCATCTTGACCAGCTTTATGAAATCCAAGTTTCTGAATGAGAAAGTTATGCTAATGTGGCATAGGAAACTATGATTCATGTTTCCTTTCCGAGTATCGTTAGCCTTGAGCTGTTCATGCAAAGTGTGGTAGCTAGCTTAAACCACAGCTCAATGCGAAATACCAAACTGCGCGCCGCTGAGAATTCATAAATAAAGTGAATTTTCCTAAAGAGACTCAGAGACACCTGTAGAGTCTGAAGCATCAGAGCACGAAGCAGCACAAGACCACAGCTGCTCAAGTGAGACGACTTTAATGTGTTCTGATCAATCTTCAGTTTGCATCTTTAGCATTCTGGTTTTCAAAAAGAACATATTTAAAATGTGGGAAAAAGAGAGAGAAAATGTTCAGGCCTGTCGGTTTCTCCCAATGACCAAATGATTTCTTGAAATATTTGAAGAAACCTTCAGTAAAGCTTTCTTAGGTCAGTGTTTAGTTTGTTATTGGTATGTATTTTTTACATTTGTGTCTTGAAAACGGTGACGAGTGGAGAGGTGAGGTATAAGGCTCTTTCGATGATCTGTGAGAGACGACTTCAGAACAGCGGCGAAGAACACAAAGATCTGCCTTAAATCAGAGGATCAGTGAAGTGCGGGTCTCGTGTTCATTCAAAGTATTTGCTGATTAAGACAAATGTACAAGTTTGTGCATCTTAGATCAATGTTGTGCACAGCTCATCTCAAACAAGCCTCAGGGAGCCACCGATCTGAGAAGGATATCGGTGCCAATACTGAAAGATTTGCTGGTACAGATATCGGCTTCCAAATATCGGTTCAACCGATATCCTGTTGGACATATGAATGATGTATTAAGAATATTTACTGTCGTAGTCAACCCAGTCTCATAATGTTTGAATTTTTATTATTTTAGAGATAAATAACAGGTACATAACACATGACGATTTTGATTTTATTTATGTTAAATTTATGTTATATAAATGCTGTTTTCAGTCTCTCGGATCAGCAGATAAGATATAGTATTGGAATCGGTATTGGAACTGAAAAAGTTGGATCTGTGCATCCCTAGTCTGGATGAACTTCTTGAGAGATGTGGTGAGAGGCAGAGTTTGCAGGCAGACAATGACAGAAACTACAGGAGGCAAAGAAATAAACAACTTCTGCTTCATTTAAACGTGTCTCTTTTATTATTTTCTTAGATGAACAACTCATCCCCCCACCAAGAGTCTGACAACTGTGTCTCGTCTGTTATGAGCCACTACATCTTCTTCTCCTGGTTCGTGGGGTACCTCCTTCTGCTTCCTGTTTTCCTGTTCGTCCTCTACATCGGCTTCAGAAAATGGACGCCGTCTCAGTCCTCTGCTTCAGGAGGCCTCAGTCACTCCGACGTCTTCACCCTCAACATGGTCGCCATGGAGATGACCAGCATCGCCGGGTCCTGCGTTGCCTTTTACGGGTTTTTAAGTTGGAATAAAAATGTAGTGTCTTTCGGGGGAGACACAGTCTTGAGCACCATGACTGGACAGACGCTGTTCCACAGTCTCACCTGTGTGGAGCGTTACCTGGCTGTGGTCCATCCCGTCACCTACCTGAGGCTGAGGGGAGGGGGCGGAGTCACCGTCAGAAACATCTGCATCGCCTTGGTCTGGGTCTTCAGCGTGATCTACACTTTACTGTGTCGGGTTATAATGCACAACTTGTTTTATATTTTGTCAGGTTTTCTTCTGTACATCGCACTACTGCCTGTGGTCATCTACTGCAGCGTTTATGTTCTCTGTGTTCTGATTCGTCCAAAGCCTGGAGAGCAGGGCGGGCACAGGAAGCAGATGGACCAATCAAAGCGCTCCACTGTTTACACCATAGTGGCCATACTGGGAATACTGCTGCTGAGGCTGATAACCAGTGCGACCTACAACAGCCTGTTTCTGTTCCCTGGACTGAGGTTTGAGAGGTGTGTGGTCACTATGTCCTCCATGTGGACCTCTCTGCCCAGTAGTCTGGTGCTGCCCCTGCTGTTTTTGTACAGAGCAGGAAAACTCAGCGGCTGCAGATAAATCCAGAATGTTCCACTACACTGTGTGATGGTTGTGTTTATGTCCCAGTAGCTGCTTCGCTAACAGCATCTGAAGATCATGTGGTGGACAACGATTAACGTACGGATAATCACTGGCAGCAAGAACTTTACACATAATATACTTTACCAGACAATACATCTGTTTTCTTGAAGGTCTTTCGTCTGGGGGTCTGTCACCTGCTTGTTTCTATGGATACATCATTGCTCTGCCTGGAATGTTCCGCAGTGTGACATTAAACAGCTCTACTTTACATTTATTCAATCACAGGTGGTTTTAGAGCTCAAAAATACCAAGAAAAACAGACATTCTGACTGTGAGCTGGGTCGCCTCTCCACAGATCTAACCTGGAACTTGGTCTGGTTTGGTCTCCGTGAAGATAGAAAGGTTTAATGCCATACTGAGGAACATTCCAGACAAAGCAATAACATCTCCATGGAGAAAAGCAGTTGAAAGGTCCTTGTTTGTATGTACTTTTCAATGTGTTTTCATTTAGTTTAGCCTTAAGCTTACAAAACTTCTTTTTACCTGTTTATGGACCTTACTCTGCCCCACCCACTTTTCTTTGTGGTGGCACTTCCAGCTAAGCAGAATCCCAGTCATTTCACAGGAAAATTTGGGAAAAGTTTCGCAGGTAAAATGTGACATGAAACAGGATGAGTTGTGCAAAATGTCCAATGTTTCTGTGACCAGCAATTCAACACTGCACCAATTCTCTGGAGGTTTTAAAACGGCTTTATTGTCCAGATAGAACTTCCGGAATACGGTGAATCAATACTTCGCTACTGATGCAATGATGGGTGTGATGCTAACTGTAGGCACTGCTCTGTCTGAAGCTCTGTTACTCAAGTTTAATCTGAGTTTTGTTTTAAAACACAATCTGACCAAAAAGACCTGATTTATCTGAACTCCAACAGGTGATCTGATCTGTGCTGTTAAACACGTCCCTCTAAATAACATTTCAGTCACAAGTTAGCGTTAGCATTAGCATTAGCATTAGCCAACAGTCAGGGTTAGGGTTAGGGTTTTGTTGAAAATCAAACGCCTGAACAGAAACGTGAACGCTCGCACTGATCACAGTGTCACTGAAAATGCGCAGTTTAAATCCATTTTGTATTTTCTCTTGAATTTTAAAGAGAGAATTTAAAACTTTTTTGACAGCGTTTGCTAATGTGTGTGTTGTGTCTCCTACCTGCTGGACTTTCCTCCATAGCCATACATGTAGAACACCCCCAGTATCACAGTGTGTTTGGTAAATAAACTTCTGTATTTTAGTGTGTGTTCATATGCAGTGTGAAGGCTTTAATCAAGACATTTTACATTTATTTGTGTAAGAAACACATAATTAACAAGAAATTAATAGGGGACCACGATACCGATACTGGTATTGAGTATCCAGGAAAACTGGCTGGATCGTGATATCGGTTCCATGATATCGGTTCAGTCGATATTCTGTTCGGACCTTTAATGTGATGTAATAAGACTCTTTACAGGCTGAACTTTTACTTATACAAACACTGGTATCAGTTAATATCGGGAATCGGCAGATACTTAAAGCCAAAGTATCGATATCGGCATCAAAGCTGAAAAAGCTGGAGAAAGCCTAGAAATGACCGTGACAGTGCAGTCAGATGCCGTTACTCGATGCCAGAGCCGCATGTGGCTCTTTCATCCTTCTGTTGTGGCTCCAGGTGAATTTGGGAAATAAATAATGATAATAATAAAGTTTTTAATTACAGTGTATTTTTAGTTTAGTTGGTTTGTTTTTGAATGTAATTCTAAATGTACAGCTAATGGTAATCATGTAACATTAAAATAAAACATTTTTAATATTTTTGTTGCTCAGAATATTTGTCACAGCCGCTGATGTGCGACACCGGCACATGTCTGACACCCGGACTCACCGCCACCTGCACCAGCAGCACGATTTATTGAGCTTTTCGACCTCTGATAGGTAAATGATGGATAAATCCAAAAAAAGAAAAATTTCTGAAGAAAATAGAACTACATGGGATTCATTTTAATGCTACGTGAACAGATTCATTTGTTTTCACGGCTGATGAGGCTGGTTCACCACTTTGCTTAAATATGTACGCTCCAGTGCACGAGATAAAATGATGACGGACACAGAAGCAGACGGTATTTTTGGTTCGCTGCAGGTGGATAATTAAGTTTGGATTTTTATTTCCTACGAGGAGAACTCAAACAGACATTGAGTATTTCATTTGAAAGTGCAGTGTTTTCCTCATTTTAGATATTTTGTGGCTCCGGGTGTCTTTTTTTTCTGTGGGAGACGCTCCAAATGGCTCTTTGAGTTTTTAAGGTTGCCGACCCCAGTTCTATGCCGATATTCAGAGGTGTAGCACTAAATTCTGGGCCCTAGGTACAAATCGTCTTGATGGGCCCACACTACATGAAAAATGAATATTATAGACTTTATGAGGGGCCCCTGATTGCACGGGCCCCTGGTTAAACAGTCCCGTTTACCAGTGGTGGAAGGTAACAAAAGTACAAATTGTAGGTATCTGTACTTTACTTCAGGACATTTTACAGTGAATACTTTTTACTTTTACTTCACAACATTTGAGAGCAGGTATCTGTACTTTCTACTGCAGTACATTTTAAATCTGGACTGAAAAGTGGCTGAGACTTTAGTTTTTTTTAGAATATTTAATTTGAGTTTCCGTCCCAACTTTAAGCAACACCAACTTTTTCAAAATCACCACATTTCATCCTTTGATTGTTCTAAAAATCTCTGCAAAATACATTTACTTTTTACTCTTTAACTACATTGTTAAACAAGTATTTTTTAAGATTAGATTTTTTTCATGTGATACTTTTACTTGAGTAACTTTTGCCCTTGTATCTGTACTTTTACTTAAGTAACAAAACTCCCCCCAGTGCGACGCCCCTGCCCATATTAACGGTTTAGTGAGAAAACAAATGGAGAATTACTTTGAAATGTAGACAGAAAAGTACACGGCTCACAGGATTCATCTATAACAGACTCATAGTGCCGCTGACGACATGAAAATAACTCTCCCAAATCAACATTTCAAAAAACTTTATTTAACAGTAATACACTATAGTATTCTTAAAGCTGCACTGTGTAACTTTTCTAGTGGAGGGTCCATCAAACGCTTTTCTCATGGAGATGTTATTGCTTTGTCTGGAATGTTTCACAGTGTGGCTTTAAGCCTTTCTATCTTCACTGAGACCAAACCAGACTAAGTTCCAGGTCAGATCTGTGGAGAGGCGACCCCGCTCACAGTCAGAATGTCTGTTTTTCTAGGTATTTTTGAGCTCTAAAACCACCTGTAATTGAATAAATGTAAAGTAGAGCTGTTTAATGTCACACTGTGGAACATTCCAGGCAGAGCAGTGACGTATCCATAGAAACAAGCAGGTGACGAACCTTTTAAAGTGGGACTAAACCCCTAAACTCCACCTACAACCATTTCAAGCAGAGCTGCTGAACTGGGCGGAGTCTGGAGGACTAAAGGAGAGAGTGAAAGTGAAGAAGGGGCGGGGTCTGGAGGTATAAGGAACAGTGTGATTGGTCAAACGGGTATCCACACTTCAAACTCCGCCCCTGCAGCCAGGAGTTAGTATCAGAAACACCTGTCTGTAATCAGGGCAGTGCTGTGTGATGTCACATAGTACTTGAAATCACAGAGGCCACTGAAGGCAGCACAAACATAGATTCAGATGTTTTTGACCAGAAAGCTGCAAATTTAGCTAGTTTGCACTAAAACTGGTAAAAATGACTAGGAGTAGTAGATAATGCTATTAAAACACCATAAACATGAAATAAATCCCAAAATCAGATGTTTTCAAAGGACAGACAGACAAAAATGAGACAAACTAAATCAGATCTGAAGGAGCTGCAAGAAACAGAAATGTTCAGATCATTTCATAGTTGCCACATTTACATAAGAACTTCAATTCGAACGAATAAAAATAATTTAATTCTGAATAAAAATTAATTCCACTTTAAAAAGACCATGTAAACACTTAATTCCTAATGAAAATGATTATTCGGAATTAAACTTAATTCCAGAGTAAGTGGGTGGTTTATTCGGATTTTAAAGCCGAATTAATTTATCCCTTGTTCATGTAAAAGTTTATTCTTAAAAATAATTCTGGTCATTCGGCACATGCTCTTTGGGTCACCCTTCTGACGCGATGACGCCCTGCGAGATGAGCAAGATGATTCTCCAGCTGCTGCTTCATTATCATCGGAACGACTGCGGAAAAAGTTTGGATCACGTTTGTGTCCGCGGCGTAATGACAAACCGAGATGACAAAAAGCCGGTAGCAGCTGAAGTGTGAGTTTTCTTCCGGTCGACGTAAATCCGTTCGTGTCCCTGTCCAATCAGAACCTTCCCCAGCCCCAGACGATGAGCGGAATTAAATAAAGACGATTTAACGAGTTTAACATGTAAACCTCAATTCAGAATTATTATTTCCATGTAAACTCAAAGGAGAATATTTAATTCAGAACTATTAATTTGGTATTAAAAAACATGATGTAAACGTGGCCAGTGTCACATGAAGTTTTTGTCACATTAAACTTTCTCAGAGTGGGAAGAGGAACCACAACTTTTACTCAAGTGAGAGTACTGTACAAATATTACAAGTAGGAGTAAGCGTATGCTGCTAGGAAAGTACTTTAAAAGTACCGTTTCTGGGTTGCTCAAGTAAATGTAAGTACCCATTTCTTTTATTTGCAGGTGCGGTGGAGATAAAGCAGAGGCAGGACCAGGCTGCAGGGAAACGTGAACCACAAACCAACATTCAAAAGAACGCACTGGCTCAAAGTTAACGACACAGACAGGATGTCACAGACCAAGAGCCCAAACGCTGCCACAAACAGAACCCCAGAAACTACACTCATAATCTGGAAGGCCCTCTTTTTTGATTGGTCAACTTTCACTCTGCTCCCTCCCCCTTTGGCTGGACCGGGACGAATCAGAACGCAGAGAACGGAGAGGTTACAAAAGGAGATGATCACGAAAGCCACACCCAAAGAGAAGAGGAAAACAGCTATATGGATTTTTTCATCTGAAATGACAATAAACACGAGAGCGAGAAGCCACAGAAAAGCTATGCTAACGTTACGAATCATGACCCCGCCCCTTTTCTTCAAACCGAGGTACGTGATTGGGTGAACCGCGGCCAGGTAGCGCTCCACACAGGTGAGGGTGTTGAAGTGTACTTTGGTGGTCCAGTTGAGAGAGAAAAGCGTTAGACTTTCCGTCATCAGGTCTTTGTTGCCGTAAAAAGCTCCCACGCAGAAAACGAAACAACCACAGATGGGGAGAAGTTCCATGGCAGCTGCTTGGAAAGTGAAGTGGTCCAGGTGGCTGGCGACGCGACGGAGCTTCCACTGAGAAAAGCCCAAACACAGGATGTACAGGGACAGGGGCAGGAGCAGCAGGTTGGCCACAGTGAACGAGGAGAAAACATAAACACTCACTGGATCATCGAAGCACTGAAACGGCTCAGATACATTGGCTGCCATCGTGGGAACTGGAAAAATGGCAAAAATACACAGATTACATAAAGCTGCACTGTGTAACTTTTTGTTAGGGGTCCGACGCCTGCTTGTTTCTATGGAGATGCCTTTGCTCTGCCTGGAATGTCCCGCAGTGTGACATTAAACAGCTCTACTTTACATTTATTCAATTACAGGTGGTTTTAGAGCTCAAAAATACCTAGAAAAACAGACATTCTGACTGTGAGCGGGGTCGCCTCTCCACAGATCTGACCTGGAACTTGGTCTGGTTTGGTCTCCATGGAGATAGAAAGGTTTAATGCCATACTGTGGAACATTCCAGACAAAGCGATAACATCTCCATGGAGAAAAGTGTTTGACAGACAGGTGCAGGGGAACAGGAGAAAGACTCCAGCATGACTTCAGAACAGGCTGGTTCCCTTAAAGCTGCATTGTGTAACATTTCTGCTGGAGGGTGCGTCAGATGCTTTTCTCCATGGAGATGTTATTGCTTATTCAGTCATAATCTGCACATTTTAAATCTCAATATTGATCTAAAACGACTTATCTTAATAAAAGAAACTACACTGTTTTGTACTGATTGTATTGGCTGCTACTTTCTCCAGGTTTCTCCCAGTCTGAAAAAGAAATTCTGAATCTCAGTGGGACGAAAATGAAATGACAAAAATTGTAGGACAAATAAAATAAAAATAATAAAAAAAAAAAAAAAATGCAGAAAGACGACACTGGTATAAGAGACGTTAGAGAACATCCCGTACCCGTCAGGCCTGTCCAGTCACTCACCTGTCCACTCACCTGTCAGAAGGGTCCTGTGGCAGGTGTCTCTGTGGGGCTTTAGGACTACAGGAGTCACTATTACAGGGTTTTGCATGTTCCAAAGCAATGCAGATTTATGGTAATGTATTTTCCACACATGAGAAAAAGTCTGAAATGAAAATCCATTTTACTTCTACGACAGTCCGAGAGACGCTGTATTTATTTATGTATTAGGTTTTTGGATTATGCGATTACAAAAAAACGACATAATGAAATAAAAACATGCAAACAACAAGGAGTTAAGGCCACACAGAATTTTTCTCTTAAATGAGTTTTAAACGTGCGACAAAAAGTGGACACCACAGCCACAAGGAGAATCTGATGAGACTTTGGCTGCGTCCCATTTCTCTGTCTTACCCCTTCGCCTTCCCCTTTATCTACGTCTTTGTCTTGCCCCTCGATACCGAGCTGTGAGGGCTCGGGGTACGAATGTTCCCCTAAGAAATGGGACTCCACTCGATTACCGTTTGCTTCTGTTAAGCAAATTGACTTCACACTGATTTAACCAAAAAAGTGCCACGTCAAGGATTATCGGGAACCTCAGCTCGACAAAAAACGAGCTCATTTATACATGAAAGTTCGATGAAAACGATAACGTCGACTAAACAGACATTACTACAATTAAAACCGCAACAACAGTTCACTAAAAGTAACGTAGAACATAAGCGTCAGAATTGTAAACCTGCTAAACTGTTAACTGATATTTACAACTGCTGAAAATACTCACATTTATGAGACTCCTTGGCTGGTCAGTGTGACGCTCCATCCTGATCCCAACACCTGCCTGAGCTTGTAGGCCGCCCCCTTTGTTTCAAGTCTGGTCGAGAGCTTACTTCGTTTCAAGGGTATGTAGCTCTAGGTCGTGGCCCTAGCCCGTGATCAAAATTAGAATCGAGACTCCCCTTGCCCTCACATGAACGCACAAAACCAAGGGACAGGGGTAAGACGAAGGGGGAAGACAGAGGAATGGGACGCAGACTTAAAATCTCGATCACAAAGACACTGAAGCGGGATATGTCTGCGGACCACAGGATACACCTCACATCAGCTGCACTTCTACTTCAGATACAAGTCAAAACTGTGGAATGTGGTGCAATACTTCAGAAACATGATTTTAATGCACAAAAGGCTGGAGATAATGTGGAGTTACTTTTGTCTCATTAATATTCACAAACGCACAGAGGGGGATCTACAAATGGTCATTGGTTTGTACATGTGTTTTGATATCCACAAATGCAAATGTAATATTTGTAACTATCTCTACAAATAGATGTGTATTTGTAAATATGTCTTTTTTCATTTCAAAAAAAAAAAAAAAAAAAAAAAAAAAATACACTTACACTTACACTAAAACTGAAAATTCTGTTGTGTAAAATGTGATTTGGATTTGTGGATCACTAATTACACAAATTCACAGATTTCCTCTATGACGTATTTTTGAGACACTGAGAAATCCACAAACACAAACAGATCCACAAATAGCCGACAGAGTCACATCTGCAGGCGTCCACTAGAGGGCAGTGTTGTTATAGGCACACGCTCTGAGGTCCGAGGTCCAGCTCCAGATCGTGGGGCCTAAGACGAGACGTAAAACCAGGGGGGACAGGGGCTTTTCTGTGGCCGGCCCCGAGCTCTGGAGCTCTGGCCCCACAGTGGAGAGTTTTAAATCTCGTCTTAAAAGCCACTTTTATTCTCTGGCTTTTCAAACCGCATGAGTCGTGTGGTCCTCTGTGTCTTTTATTTAACTTTTATTTATTTATTGTTTTTTATCTATTTTATTCTGTTAGTACTGCCTTTATTTATTGATTTTATTATTTTTATTCATTTATTTTATTATTATTCTTTTATCCATTGATTCTATTAGTTCCTTTTGTTTGGACCACGACTGTTGCTGCGTGAAGCACTTTGGAAACTGTTTTATTTATAAAATGTGCTGTACAAATAAAGTTGGATTGAACTGGATTGGACTGGTTAAGTTAAGTTAGCGAGAGACTTTGAGGTATGCTAACACATGTAATCATTTCGTAACAACACATCATAATTAATAATCAATAAGGAACCGGTCTTGTAGACACTGGCCTGTGGTGTGAGCTCTGTTTTGTGGACTGGGGTCATTATTTGTGGAGGACAAATTCTAAGTGGAATATGGAGATGCTGCAGTTTACGAAAGGTGAGGAATAATTAGTGTTGAGCCGTTAACAGCTCCATTCTATAAACACGTCTGATTTTTTATATCATATGATCAGTGGTTGGTGTCTCAGGTTTCAGCCCTTAGATCGTGATCATTTTTCTTCTGCTGGATTTTAATTTTGGAGCCTATTATTTTTTTCCAGAAGCACTAAATCTTTGTCACTGTAGTCTGTTGTTTACATAAAGAGTCTTTAGTGGTGTGGAAACTGGTCATTTGTGGTTTTCTCTTATGTAAAATCTGCCATAAAACCCACCGCCTTCAGTCAAACATGTGCTCCTGGTCCTGGTCCTGTCCTGGTCCTGGTCCTGGTCCCAGCGGTGCAGGGGAATAGGAGAAAGACTCCAGCATGACTTCAGAACAGGTTGGTTCCCTTAAAGCTGCATTGTTTCTCCATGGAGATGTTGTGTTGCTTTGTCTCGAATGTTTCACAGTGTGGCTTTAAGCCTTTCTATCTTCATGGAGACCAAACCAGACCAAGTTCCAGGTCAGATCTGTGGAGAGGCGACCCCGCTCACAGTCAGAATGTCTGTTTTTCTAGGTATTTTTGAGCTCTAAAACCACCTGTAATTGAATAAATGTAAAGTAGAGCTGTTTAATGTCACACTGTGGAACATTCCAGGCAGAGCAGTGACGTATCCATAGAAACAAGCAGGTGACGGACCCTCTTTTCTTTTTTTTGTGTTTTTTTCCCCCTTAAGTTTTCAGACAAACTTATCAGGCTGGGTTTGCTAATGTGTGCGTTGCGTCACTAAGGTAACTGCTGAACATTCTGCCATAGACATGCATGCAGAACCCCTCCAGCGTGATGTGACTGAAAGGTATCAATACGGCAAACACGACAAATTGTCTAAATGTTTTCTCTTTAAAGGCCGTCCTCTGCAGCTCCCTCAACACCAGCACGGATCCGACTCTCGACGATTTTATAATTCTGTTTTGCATTTACAACCACGAAAGTCTGATCCTAACGCTGATCTACACGTCTCTCAACGTCCTCCTGCTCCCGCTCTACTTCTTGGCTCTTCTGGGCGGCCTTTGGCAATGGCAGCGGCAGCAGGGGGCGCTCTCCTCCATCTCGACCTCAGACATCCTCACCTACAACTTGGCTTTGGTGGAGATTCTTGGTTCGGTCAGTTCTGTGGTTTTCTCTTGTGGAAGTTGGGTGAAATCGTTGTCTGCACTCGCCACAAGCTTCTCTCTGTTCGTAATGTACTTTTTCGGCGAAGCTTTGTTCCAGTGCGGCATCTGTGTGGACAAATATTTAGCCATAGTCCACCCGTTAACCTACAGAAAGCTCAAAGAATCCAAAGCAATTCTTGTTCGGAATATTATCATCATTTTTGGTTGGTTTATAATTTTTATTTGGATACCGCCTGTGCGAATGTTTTTCCCCAGATTCCCCGCAGTGGAAATCCTGGTCTTGGTCGTGGTTCTTACGTTGATTGTTTTGTATTGTTGTTTAGCGTCTCTTTACGTTTTGACGCTCCCCGGACCGAATGGGAAAAAGCAAGAGGACCAAACCAAACAGAAGGCTTTCCAGATCATTTCGATTATTTGCGTTTTGCTGTTCCTGAAGATGGTTGCGTCGCTGGTGTATCTCTGTTTTTACATTCTGAAGCCTTTAGAAGCTCATCTTCTGTGTCTGACCCTGCTGGCTTCGGTCATCGTGATTGTCCCCGTCAATGGCCTCATCCCTCTGCTGTACGTGCGCCACATGAAGCCAACCTGCTGCTGCTCAGATGTTTAAATGTTTCATATTTCATGATAATGTTTGATAATCATTTAATTGTAGAATGTTTCATTGTATTTTAATCCATGTTTGAATCAAATGTTTTTAACCTAAGGCAGACCTGAGCATTGTTCAGCTCCCAGTCCTTTGGTCGACTCTGACCGGCCCGTTTAAACTCATTTGGAATCACAAAATAAACATATTTTATCATTTTACCTCATGCCTGGACTAAAGCTGCATTGCTTTTATTTTAGAGGTGTTTTTTAAAGGACATTTTTTGTAAGTCATCCTCACTTTTTCATTTCTTAGTCAGAACATAAACTCTTCCCAGTCTCACCAGTGCATCAAAACAATGTTATTTACATTTTTTTTTTTTTTAAATAAAGAAACACAATTAATATTAAGCAGAATTGAGTTAAGCATTTTGGCCCGGCCGATATTTTCTGTTTCTCATGTGGCCCCGTGGAAAAAAGAACTGCCCAGCCCTGATCTAAGGTGTGTCAATGTAGTTTTTTAGTAATGCACAGCTATAATTTTCAATTTTAATGTATTCATGAGGTGGAGGCTTTAATAGAAGCTCTTTGGGGTTTTTTGCCTCTTCCAGCACCTAGTTTTTTTATCTAGTGTGTGTGTGGTTTTTTTTTTATTGTTATATGTTATACATGTGCAAAATAAGAAGAAAAAAATAAAATAAAAAAGGTTCTGTATCACACAAAACTGACTCCTGTGAGGTTTAAGTCGAGTTCTGATGTTCCTCCTCAAACAGAGCTGGAGTTGTGTTTGTTTCATTCACATGTTTGAGGAACTCTTTATTATTAGTCTGTCTACATCTCCAAAGCTCCAAACGCTCTGTTCCACCTTGTGATGTCATCAAGTGGTAGTTTTCAAGTGAACAGCTCCTTTTACCTTCAGTTCAGTCGAGATCGGCAATTCCAGGACTGAAATGATCCAGATGATTCTAGTGAAGGTGAATAAAAGTGTTAAAGTATCTGTTTAAAAATGTACTTCAAGAGTAAAAAGTAGAAGTATTTGCACTTAGATTTTGAGATCTTATAAAGCTTCAAATGTTGTAATTTTGAAACAGATATGTGCAGAAATTTGAAACAATTGAATATTTATTATTATTATTATTTTACTTTTTTTTTCTAGCAGTTTTTATTTGTATATTTTTGTTTGCTCAAACTACAGATGTGTTTTCAGCAGGTCTCAAACTATATTAAAAAAAATACTTTTACTTTTCAGTCCTGTCCAAAAATGTAGTGGAGTAGAAAGTACAGATCCCTTCTCTCAAATGTGGTGAAGTAAAAGTAAGAAGTACCCACTTTAAAATGTACTTAAGTAAAGTACAGATACCTAAATGTAGCTGGAAAAGTACTCTGAAAAGTACAGTTTATTTAAAAACTAACTTGAGAACTGCCCACTTCTGTTCCCCAGAAAATCAAAATCCAAAAGAATAAAAAAGTGTTTGTTTGCAATTCATTTATTTATTTATTTATTTTTTTAAAATTCTACAACAAAAATACTTTTGAATAAACTACTCAAATCTATACTTAAAGGTGCACTGTGTAACATTTTACACCTGCTTGTCCAGTGGTTTCAGACTGATGTGTGGAACGTTTCTTGCATTAACAGATTCCAGGTGGTTTTAGAGCTGCGGGGTCGCCTCTCCGCAGATCTGACCTGGAACTCAGCTTGGTGGCGTCACATGATTGTTTTTATGGAAATGGCCAAGTCTAATACCGTATTGTGGTACATTTAAGGCAAAGCAATAAAATCGCCATGGAGACAAGTAGTGAGTGGACCCTCCACCAGAAAAGCTACACAGTGCAGCTTTAAAGAGAGTTAGAGGGTGTAAAGTCTGTGGTGTGGCTGTCGCTATGAGTTTACAAAGAATGAACGTTCATTTTGGCACAATCCTAAATGAAATCAGCTCTTTTATTCACAAGTCAATTTGAAAAACAGTCGATCGAGTGTTTCCCACAGAACTTTAATAAACCCTGAATCTGATCCAACATGGCGTCGTGTTGTTTTCAGGGTCTGGGATCATTGGCTCATGGGCACAAAAATAATTTTCTCTTCCACATTTACTTCCTCAATCCGGACGAGCTCCTCCCACCGTGTGACATCTGTAACGTGCACGGCGTGGAGCGTTTGGACCAATCAGAGCGCGGCGTGGAGCGTTTGGACCAATCAGAGCGCGGCGTGGAGCGTTTGGACCAATCAGAGCGCGGCATGGAGCATTTGGACCAATCAGAGCACAGCGTGGAGCGTTTGGACCAATCAGAGCGCGGCGTGTAGCGTTTGGACCAATCAGAGCGAGCGCGGCTCAGAGCGGCGAGGCTCAGTCTGACAAAGATCACTTTTAGGAGCTTTGAGGATTTAAACATTTTAAAAAGTTTATGTTGGGAAAATAGAAAAGAATCCTACAAAATCCGACCTTTGTGAAAGCCGGATGCCCTGTCAGAACACGGGCAGGTTGAATTCCCATAATGCACTGCGCTCTATGGGAGAATTCTGTCTGGAGCTGCAGTACCTGGAGCGTCCACTAGAGCGGGGACAGAGGGGAGGGGATTATCCAGGTTTATTTTAGATCCGTGATGCTTACAGTGATTTTGTTTTTCACTTTTACTAAATTTGTCCATTTGTGTTTTGTCCCAAGTCCAGTGTCCAGAGTCTCTACGCCTTCTCCTTGTCCGTGGACATTCTCCCATCATGCCACGCTTCTCTGGTGTTCCGCAGGGCCTTGGTCCTTTTGGGGTCCACCACTACGTACTCCACACGTGCGCGCTCGCCTCGTGCGCGCTCGCCTCGTGCACGCTCGCCTCGTGCACGCTCGTCCTCCGCTCCGGGCGTCTCGTCCCCCTGCCCCTCAGCCGGAGACCGTTTCTAGAAACAGAAATCAAGAACATTTCGTGTTAGTGTCCGAATCGCGGCGTTTCAGACGACATCACAGCGTTCTACAGGTCAGAGTTCACACACACGGGGCAGTTCAGATGAATATTTTTAATACAGTGAAATCTCATGTTTTTATATTTGGTTTGAAAAAATAGAAAGTACTGGTGAGTTACATTTTTTGAGACCGTGTAGTCTCAAAAAGCAGAGCTACAATGACAGCAGAAAAATTAAATGAAGTAAATCAAAAATGTTGAGACTAAAACTGGGAACTGAATGTATTTATTAAAGCCTAAATAATGTCAAAATCTCTTCTTGTCTCGTTCTCGTAGATCCAAACTCGTCTCTCGTCTCGTGGAAACTGTATCTCGTCCCACCCCTGCTCCTTACTGGCCAATATAAAAATATAATATAAGAGTCGCAAACCTATTACTGTGGAAGATAATTTGTTCTGATCAGATTTTGAATTTTAAATGCCGTTAAATTTTAAACACTTAACTAAAAATGTACACTTAAAATTTCAGCAACTAAAATTCATAATAAAAAATAATTCAAACATGTTTTTTCAGAGTTAAAAAATTCAAAGTGAGAAGATTCAGTGGTGTTTAAAATTCAAAATGTAATGGAATAAATTATCTTCCATATATTACTGCTTGGTCACTGCTGGTACACAGTTTTATCGCACTTTATTTAGAATATGTGAGTGAATATTTAATACTATTTAGTCATTCGCACGTTAGAATCTCCTTTTATCCATGTTTTAACTGGAATTTTCAATAATCGTATTAAGGCTGTGGCCTGTTTCTTACCTGTCCGGTGGGCGTGGCCTGTTTCTTACCTGTCCGGTGGGCGTGGCCTGTTTCTTACCTGGCCGATGTGGGCGTGGCCTGTTTCTTACCTGTCCGATGTGGGCGTGGTCTGTTTCTTACCTGTCCAATGTGGGTGTGGTCTGTTTCTTACCTGTCTAGTGGGCGTGGCCTGTTTCTTACCTGTCTAGTGGGCGTGGTCTGTTTCTTACCTGTCTAGTGGGCGTGGCCTGTTTCTTACCTGTCTAGTGGGCGTGGCTTGTTGCTTACCTGTCTAGTGGGCGTGGTCTGTTTCTTACCTGTCTAGTGGGCGTGGCCTGTTTCTTACCTGTCTAGTGGGCGTGGTCTGTTTCTTACCTGTCTAGTGGGCGTGGTCTGTTTCTTACCTGTCTAGTGGGCGTGGTCCGTCCCGTGTGCAGATCCAGGTCCAAGTACTCGATTGGTTTGTCTCTGTGTCGCCGTAGTAACGGGCTGCAGCTGACTCCGCCCTCTGAGGCCCGGTGCAGCATCAGCCTCAGGGACTGCACACAAAGAATAGAAGAGTCCAGTTTAAAGCTGCATTCTGTAACTTTTCTACTGGAGATGTTATTGCTTTGTCCTGAATGTTTCACAGGTGACAGACCCTCAACCAATAATTATTATCTGACAAATACAGATATAAGAAAACATCTTTATTTTGTTGAAATATTGTAAAAAATAAATAAATGTTTCTTATGTGTAAATTGTGCTGAACTTCTGGATAGAATTCTCCTACAGTGTGATGTCATCAGTGTGTTTTAGAACTCTCCACTTCCTGTAATTTTCAACATATTTTTCAACTTTTCTTCACAAATTGTTTAACTACAAACGAAATACAATAATAAACCAATAAGACTTGATCGACTTTTAGTGGAGGGTCCGTCAAACGCTTTTCTCCATGGAGATGTTATTGTTTTGTCTGGAATGTTCCACAGTATGGCATTAAACCTTTCTATCTTCATGGAGACCAAACCAGACCAAGTTCCAGGTCAGATCTGTGGAGAGGCGACCCCGCTCACAGTCAGTCTGTTTTTCTAGGTATTTTTGAGCTCTAAAACCACCTGTAATTGAATAAATGTAAAGTAGAGCTGTTTAAAGTCACACTGTGGAACATTCCAGGCAGAGCAGTGACGTATCCATAGAAACAAGAAGGTGACGGACCCCCACCGAAATGACAGTTAGTAGCATGTTTCCTCAGGCGTGTTTTTGATGAGGGGACAATAGGAGAAAGCTCCAAAAACTTGCATTTAGCACAATTCCCCCTTTAACTATTTGCTGTTATTTGTGAAAGTTTGTGTTACCGATTCTCCGCTGCTGAAGCTGAGGTTGGAGGTTGTCATGGCGACGTAGTTGTCGTCTGGCTCTGAGTCGGAGGATGGAGACGAGCTGTGAGCGCTGCAGGGAGCATCGTCACGGCGACAGGACGGACTGAGAGAGACAGAGGAGAGGTTTCCGTTCAATAAGGTCATGTTGGACTAATTCTGATTCATCAGTGATTTTATATGGATTTGTTTAAAGGGGCCTGTGTACGTTTTTAGGTCGACCGTCTGAGTAAGTGTTGAAAATCAGATCCTGATCGATACTGAAACTAATATCGAAACCAGATCCTCGTTTTTCGCAGGTGTCGATACTAAAAAAGAAGTTCCACTGACAGAACAGAGAAGAACCTTTCCTGAACGTGTTTAGAACGAACTGGAACTGGATCAGAACAAGTTTAAGAGCACAGAGACTAGTATTGATACTTTGCAGCTGACGTCATCAACATTCCCTGGGGGTGTGATGCTAACTGAAGGCACTGCTCCATCTGAGGCTCTGTTACTCAGGTTAGACTTTAGTCTGAGTTTTATTTCTAACACAATCTGACCATAAAGAACTGAATGATCTGAACTCCAACAGGTGATCTGATCTGTGCTGTTAAACACGTCCCTCTAAAGAACATTACGGTCACAAGCTAGCATTAGCATTAGCATTAGCATTAGCATTAGCCAACAGTTTTTCAGTTCGTCGCGCTCACCTTTTAGTTGAAAATCAAACTCCTGAACAGAACCATGAACGCTCATATATTGATCACAGGAAAATGAAAACGTGCTCTTCAAATCACTTTTTATATTTTTTCTTGAGTTTTCAGATGATTTTAAAACTTATCAGGCTTTGTCCGCTAATGTGTGCCTTGTGTCACCATGGCAACTGCTGAACATTCCGCCATAGAGATACATGTAGAACACCCTCAGCGTGATGTCAGTGCAAAGTATCAATACGCCCATGGACCATTGAGGGATTCCACACGTCTAAGGACAGAAAAGGAAGAACGACCATTTAATGTGGAAAATCACAGGAGATCGTCTAAAGAAAGAGGGTTTTTCTTTTCATCGTGGGATCGGAATCGATATGGAGTATCGAGTATCGAGTATCGAGTCTGTTCCTTCGTATTGAAATAAAGCTTTTAGTATCATGACAACACCAGGTCTGAAACCATCTTTTCGTCATGGAGATGTTATCGTTTTGTCTTGAATGTTTTACAGTATGGCATAAAAAATCTGCTGTTTCCATGGAGACGAGCAACACCAAATTTAATGTTTTTAAGGCAACAAAACATTTGCGAAATTCATGCAAAATATAACAGTTCATACCATACTGTGGAACATTCCAGGCAAAGCTGTAACATTTTCATGAGACGTGTTTGACAGACCCTCCACCAGAAAAGTTACACGGTGCATCTTTAATAACTTCGTAAACCTGTATCTGGTTTGACATTTGACTTAAGGGATGGAACGATTCTCAAAAAAAGATTGAATTGTTCTATTCCGGTGTTTCGATTTGATTCTGTATTGAGTTTGATTCTCACGTGTTCGTCGATCGACTCAGAATTTACAGAAATATGAACTTTTAAATACTTTAAAACTTGGGTGACCAGATTTTCAAAATTCAAAACTGGGACACACCCGGGTTGGTTGGTATAAATAAAACTGAAAAGAGCGTAACATTGTCCATTCTTAATTTACTTTGTGGGTCAATCATAATCTGAGGGACTTCTGTAAGTTTATTTTTTTCTTATACTCATTTTTCAAGCTCAATTTTCTATATTTTAGCTAAAAAAAATGACAATTTATTCATCTTTTTACCGTTGGCAGGGATCAAACTGGTCAAAAATAGGGACACCTGGGACATTTCTTGTATAAAACTGGGACAAATCACTGGTTTTGTATAAATCTGCAGGGACAGGGGACACAGGGCTCAAAACTGGGACTGTCCCGGGGAGACAGGGACGTCTGGTCACTCTATCTAAAATCGCTTTTCGACGAGCATTAGTGAACTACTGAGTAAAACTAACGTTATGGTCATGAATAAAACATAATTTCAGATGATTTCACTTGTGGATCAATAAAGTTTGTCTAAGTCTAAGTCTGTAAGGAACTTGTTCACTCAGACTGATTCTAGAATTCAAATTAAAAATCGATTTCATGATGTCGATATTCTCACAGATTTGTGCAGTTTGAATGTTCGACGTCTCTAGGACCATAACATTAGTTTTTCTCAGTATTTCTCTAACGCTCGTCGTCGTTCTCCTTTAAGCTTTCGTCTTTCTTCCCTTGATCGTCGTGGATAAATTCTTCATGAAGAATGTTTATCCTTTGTGGACCTTGTTGGTTGAAGATTTGGTGATGGGGCAGATTTATGAAGCTGGTGGAGAAAACACCAGACATTTACACAGACATTTAGACACAGAAAAACATTAACCGGAAGTTCCACAAACCTATAGGACGACACTTTCAGCCGTTGTGAAAAAGTTCTATTGTCTTTCAGTTGCATTTCATAAACCACGTGCTCCTCATGAGACACAGTAGTTTTTTTAATTATTGTAGCCTGAACCATTAAGCAAATTTTTTTCATAGTGGCGAACTACTATGGGTCTATTTTATTTTTTATTTTTTATTTTTTTTTTATTTAATTTAGTAAGTAATTTATTTATTTTTATTATATGTCATTTATTTCGGATAACTACAGCAGGAACACTCAAATTTATGATTTATTGTTCACGCTAACAAAAGTTCTGGGCTTTATTCTTTAATTCAATGTTAATAGTATATTTTGTGTTTTAAGACGATAAATAATATGAATTTTAAAAAGTTATCAAAATCAAAGAGAATCGTAAATCGGGAGTCCAAAATCGAAAGTTGAATCGAATCGTGACTTAAGTGAATCGTCCCATCCCTAACAGGAACGCATTTGTTATACCAGTACTTTTAACTACTACTACTGCTGCAGTACTACTACTACTACTACTACTACTACTACAGTACTACTACCCTTTTCAAGTCAACTGAAGTTACCTGCAGTGTTCTTAAAGATCCACAGGGGGGCAGCAAACAACAGCAAATTTGACAGGTCCCATAGACTTTATTACACAGAGCAGGTGTAAATGTGAAGTAGTGAAGAGTGGGGAGAGACATACGGTGTCGGAACCAGGAATCTCCCAACACTGAGGGAAAAGGAAAAGGAAAAGGAAAGACTTACTCCCGTGTGAATGTTCGAGTGACAGGCGAGCGCACGGGGGGCGGGACTTCCTGCCAGTCCTGCTGCTGCACCGACGCCATGTCCAACGGAGCTGGTTTCACTGGAACAAAACACAGAAACACAATTTATAAATAAAAATAAAAAAGAATAAATAAAAGAATGTGTTTTGTAAAGAATACCTTTTGTTTTCTGTGTCGCATCTGAGTCTGGTTTCTCTGATGTCGGGGTGACACTGACTCCTGCGACGGGGAAAAGAAATGAAAATGCAAAAAATGTACATTGGATACGTTGGATTTTTGCATTTAAAAATATAATAAGACTGTGATGTACGTTTTAAGGCGACCCGCGTTCTGTAAAAACGACATTTTCATCTGAAGAGCTGATTTGACACTTTAAAACAATAAAAACAGTGCGGACGACAGTGGCTCAGTTGATGAAGCTTTTCTCCACTGATCCGAAGGTTGACGGTGCGATTCCAGCTCCCACAGATGAATGCTGTTGTTTTGTCCTTGGGCAAGACACTTAACCCCCCTCGCCCCCAGTGTGTGTGTGAATGTGTGAGTGGTTCCTTCATGTAAAAAGTTCAGTGACTTGAAGGTGGAAAAGCGCGGTATTAAAATGTGTAACCATTTAACACAATATTTGTATTTAAAATGGAACACAACAAATCATTTTTACTGATAGAAAAAATATTAGAATTCTTTGAAACAAATCCAACTTATGTAAGATTATGTGTAAACCACGACATGTGATGCACATTTGAGGAAGATTCAAAATCACTTTTTGGGAATATTTAAGCCTACACATTTCAAACAATAAAATAAAAATGTTACAAATGTTTTTATATTTTTTTAAATGTCTAAAATTATCTTAAACTGGACCTATTCTGTAAAGGAGCTTTTCTTAATGTTTAATCTCTTGTTTTCAAGAGTTGTAGTCAAGACCGCACTAATGAAGACCAAGACCAGGACAAGACCAAGACCTCTGAGGGTCGAGACCGAGACCAAGACCAAGACCACAGGGTCCCAAGACCAGGACAAGACCAAGACCTCTGAGGGTCAAGACCGAGACCAAGACCACGGCCCATCGAGACCAAATCAAGACCATCTTTGTAATTTCCTACATTTATTTGTATTTTACAGTTATTTTGGTACAGCTGAGCTGAGAAATGTATTCGACCAAATAAACTTTTGTCCAGTTCACAAACTGAATTTCTCCTTCTGCCCTGGATTACTACAACACTAGTACAAATCTTAGAGCGTATATATGAGTGGACAGAGCTAACGCGCTAGCTGTCGCGTTCTAAACAGGAAGTGCTCCAGGCGGCTCCTCCGGCTCTTCTGACTCTGGCTCCTTTGACTCACATTGGGATCTTGTGGCTCTTCTCTCTGGACCTGCTGCTGTGGCCTCAGTGTTTTGGTCTTAAATGTTTTTCTGAAGCCGCGACACAGAATCCTGAATTTTTCATTTAACAATTTTGTTCCTAAATCAAGAACCGATCAAATGTAAAAAAAAACAAAAAAAAAACAACGCTCTGCTCTAGTGTGACGTACAGCTGTCCACAGGAGGGACCACAGCCTGGTTTAGACCTGGTTTAGTCCTGTTCAGTCCTGGTTTAGTCCTGGTTTAGTCCTGGTTTAGACCTGGTTTAGACCTGTTCAGTCCTGGTTTAGTCCTGGTTTAGTCCTGGTTTAGTCCTGTTCAGTCCTGGTTTAGTCCTGTTCAGTCCTGGTTTAGTCCTGTTCAGTCCTGGTTTAGTCCTGGTTTAGTCCTGGTTTAGTCCTGGTTTGGTTCAGCTCCATTGGACTCCACAGTTTTTCTAAAGCTGAAGTCACTTGTTTCTTTCTAAAGTCGTTTTAGATCAAAATTGGGATTTAAATATTAGAACAGAACGATCCACAGGGTAAGAGGTCAGAGGTCAGACACGATCCACAGGGTCAGAGGTCAGACACGATCCACAGGGTAAGAGGTCAGAGGTCAGACACGATCCACAGGGTCAGAGGTCAGACACGATCCACAGGGGTCAGAGGTCAGACACGATCCACAGGGTCAGAGGTCAGACACGATCCACAGGGGTCAGAGGTCAGAGGTCATAGACACACAGGTCTGATTTAAGCACATTATTCTCACTTTCATGCTGATGTTGATTCTGTATTTTCCAGAAAAGTTTTGAAAACTCCGTGTTTCCTGCTCTCACCTTTGCGCGGCTTGAGGTTGCGGTGAATGGGAGGGGGCTCGTTGCCGGGGGTGACAGGACTTCCTCGAGGGGGCGGAGTCACGGGGGAGGTACGGAAGCCCATGTGAGCGGGGGGCGGGACCTGGCGGCCCAGAGACGAGGGGTCACACGGTGCGGGGGGAAGGGGCGGGGCCATAACAGCGGGGGGCAGCGGCGTCATGGAAACGTAGTTAGCTTCATGAGGAGGGAGAGAGGAGGGTGGGGCGCCGGATCTGTGGAAGGGAGAGGATATGGTCAAAATAATGACATCTGACACTTCATATCTGTTTCATACCATTACTAGGCCTTTTAAAACACTATTGTACGTCACTTTGGTATTAAGAGGAGTCGCCCCCTGCTGGTGCATGCTAACTGGAAGCACTGCTCTGTCTGAAGTGCTGTTAGACTTTAATCTGGGCTTTATTTGAACACAAACTGACCAGAAAGAGACTGGAGGTGGAACTACAACAGGTGAGCTGATTTGTCAGGTCTCTCTTAAATAACATTACAGTCTCAAGATAGCTAGTGTTAGCATTAGCATTAGCATTAGCCAACAGTTTTGTCGCTCTCACCTTTTAGTGTAAAATCAAACTCTTAAACGGGACCATGAACACTTGACCTGATCGCAGGAAAATGCTCTTTGCATCCATTTTGCACATTTTCAAAAACATTTTTTACTTCCTCATTACTTCCTGAACACTGACCTCACGCCGCAAAACGTGTGACGCCAGAAACGTGCAGTTCTGACCAATCAGAGCGAGAGCTGCTAGAGCGGTGCTAGCGCGGCTCAGAGCAGGGCTAGGCTAACTCTTACAAAGTTAACTTTTAGGTGCTTTGAGGATTTAATTTTTTTTTATGTTTTTGTTGTAAAAATACAGAAGAATCCCTACAAAATTCAACCTTTACAAAAGCTGTGGATGCCCTGTCAGCTGAACACGCGCAGTTTGATTTCACAAAAAAATGCATTGCGCTCCATGGGACAACATTCTAACTTTCTGGGCAAGTCCCGGGCCCAGGGTTTTAGGGTCCCAGAATTCCTATTCATTTATATCAGAGGGGGGCCCACGTGAAGCTTCTTGCCCCGCACCACCACAGTTCTGTCGACGGCCCTGCATGTATGTAAATATTGTCCAGATGTGTGTAGGACTCAAACCTCGGGGCGATGGGAGGTTCTGTGGTGGCCGCGCTCATGGGAACGTAGTTTTCATCAGCCTCATCTTCCTCAGAACACACACTGCCCAACGGAACCAGACCTTTGTTCAGCTGAAGAAGACACGAAAAGATCAGGTACAGAGGAGGAAGAGTGAGTATGTGGTGCAGAGGAGGGACAGAGGAGGGACAGAGGGACAGAGGAGGGACAGAGGGACAGAGGAGGGAGAGTCAGTATGTGGTGCAGAGGAGGGACAGAGGAGGGACAGAGGGACAGAGGATGGACAGAGGGACAGAGGATGGACAGAGGTACAGAGGAGGGACAGAGGGACAGAGGATGGACAGAGGAGGGACAGAGGGACAGAGGATGGACAGAGGAGGGACAGAGGGACAGAGGAGGGACAGAGGGACAGAGGAGGGACAGAGGGACAGAGGATGGACAGAGGAGGGACAGAGGGACAGAGGAGGGACAGAGGGACAGAGGAGGAAGAGTGAGTATGTGGTGCAGAGGAGGGACAGAGGAGGGACAGAGGAGGAAGAGTGAGTATGTAGTGCAGAAGAGGGACAGAGGGACAGAGGATGGACAGAGGGACAGAGGAGGAAGAGTGAGTATGTAGTGCAGAAGAGGGACAGAGGGACAGAGGATGGACAGAGGGACAGAGGAGGAAGAGTGAGTATGTGGTGCAAGAGGAGGGACAGAGGATGGACAGAGGAGGGACAGAGGGACAGAGGATGGACAGAGGAGGGACAGAGGAGGGACAGAGGGACAGAGGAGGAAGAGTGAGTATGTGGTGCAAGAGGAGGGACAGAGGATGGACAGAGGAGGGACAGAGGAGGGACAGAGGAGGGAGAGTGAGTATGTAGTGCAGAAGAGGGACAGAGGGACAGAGGATGGACAGAGGGACAGAGGATGGACAGAGGAGGGACAGAGGGACAGAGGAGGGACAGAGGTACAGAGGGACAGAGGATGGACAGAGGGACAGAGGATGGACAGAGGAGGGACAGAGGGACAGAGGAGGGACAGAGGTACAGAGGGACAGAGGATGGACAGAGGGACAGAGGATGGACAGAGGAGGGACAGAGGGACAGAGGAGGGACAGAGGTACAGAGGGACAGAGGATGGACAGAGGAGGGACAAAGGGACAGAGGAGGGACAGAGGATGGACAGAGGAGGGACAGAGGGACAGAGGAGGGACAGAGGAGGGGCAAAACACAACTCCAGGTCTGTTTGTGATGAGAAAACGACATTAGAACATCAGAACAGAAAATAATAATAAGAAAAAATAGATTTATGGATGTAGCGATAGAGGATGTGAAGTTTGTTGGTGTAAAAGCAGAAAATACAGAAAGAACTTACAAAATATGTGTTGAAACTCTCACTGAACTCAAAGATGCTCGCTCGGTCAGACACAGAGCGAGGAGTGGACGAAGATTCTAAAAAACACACAGCAAAAAAACACAGTATTAAGTAACAGTGGAGCTAAAGCTAACGACTAAAGCTAACGGCTAAAGCTAGCAGAGTGAATGTACAATGAATAATACTAAGCTACTGGCCAAAGTTCACGTTATTTTAGTTGGAAAACTTTAATCTGAAATCCTTGAAGAAAGCAGCTTTGTTTAGTTTGTGCTTCCTGACACAGGTTGGGCTCTGCAGTCCGAGGGGGACCAGGTTGGGGTAATCAAAAAGGAGGACACCGGGTTCGGGGACGAAGAAATTGGCGATGTTTGTACTTTGTAACCGGCGATTTCTGTCGGTGTTTGAATTTAATATTACAAATGTGTGATATTATGTGTATCAGGGGGTCTGGGGTCCTCACCAGGGGAATTTGGACAATTTACTGTATTTCACTGCATTTTAGATGTCCCCTAAGATCAATAATATAAGACAATGTAGCCTATATTTATTTTTTCATGGGTTATTTTCCTAACTGTCTTTGTTCCCTGCTCTGACAGGGCCTGCTCCTGTCACCTCTCACAGACAGGAGGCTTCAGTCTGTGATTCAGAGCAGGACGAACACCACAGACTTTAGCTGAATTTATGGTCATGAATAAAACAGAAGGAACTTGTTCACTCAGACTGATTCTAGAATTAAAATTAAAAATCGATTTCATGATGTCGATATTCTCACAGATTTGTGCAGTTTGAATGTTCGACATCTCTAGGACCATAACATTAGTTTTTCTCAGTATTTCTCTAAAGCTCGTCGTCGTTCTCCTTTAAGCTTTCGTCTTTCTTCCCTTGATCGTTGTGGATAAATTCTTCATGAAGAATGTTTATCCTTTGTGGACCTTGTTGGTTGAAGATTTGGTGATGGGGCAGATTTATGAAGCTGGAGGAGAAAACACCAGACATTTACACAGACATTTACACACACTTTTAGACACAGAAAAACATTAACTGGAAGTGCCACAAACCTACAGGGCGACACTTTCAGCCGTTGTGAAAAAGGTCTATTCCACGCTCGGTTAGGATTGGCTCTTTGGTTTCTATGATTCTTCCTAATATGGATCTCAGCTCCAAATTCACCCCTGTAACTGCTGGCCTCAATTAGCTTCATTTGGAGCTGAATGTTGTGGGTGACATCACACTCCCTCAGTCCACTTTACTCAGTTTGTGGCTTCTCTTCAAATGAAACAGAAAACGCACACTAAAGTTCTCGTAAAGGTGCAAATGCAAGGAACAGCAATTTAAAAGTAAAAAAAAAAATGCATCGGGCACTCAGATGGCCGATGTCCAGAAGCTTTTTTTTATTTTTAAATAATGTTGAAAAGCCTTTGTCAGATCATTTTTCTTTCTTTGGACCACACAATACAAAATGGCTGCCAGCCCAGGTGCTCGTACCACCACCTCTTACCTGAGTTTGTCCGTCCAGGCACCGTCATCGTGTTGCTCCTGTTCTGCCCCGTGGCCTCTCCACCGGGCCCCTGAGGTTCAGCCCCAGAACGGGGGAGCGCGGCCGGCCTCATCCCCCCCACGATGCTCTCGGGCTGGGCCGGGACCGCCGGAGGTTTGGGGGGTCTCGGAGGCGGTTGGGGCGCGGCCGCCTGAACCTCTGTCTGGGAGAGGGAGTCGACGCTGGGGGTGGAGGAGGGCCGACGTGGGCACCGGGGCATCTGGTACACACTAGGAGGAATAGGAGGGGTGGGTGGGCAGGCGTCTCCGGACAGGTGGACAGGGGCAGTGCGCAGGTGCAGGTCTAGTGAGTGTTTTCGAGGGTGAGGGGATGGGTGACAGCGAGATCTGGAGGACGGCCTGTCCAGGGTCCTACAGAGAGGGAAAAAACATGAAAATATCAAGATAAGATAAGCTTTAATTACAGAAAAATCCAGATTACAATTGATACTTTGCAGTGACTTTACGCTGGGGGTGTTCTACGTGTACCTCTATGGGGATATGTTCAGGAGTTGCCATGGTGATGCAATGCACACATTAGTAAACACTGCCAAAAAAGTTTGTCTGAAAGAGCACATTTTCATTTTCCTGTGATCAGTGCGAGTGTTTATGGTCCAGTTTAGGAGTTTGGTTTTCAACAAAAAGGTGAGAGCGACGAACTGAAAAACTGTTGGCTAATGCTAATGCTAATGCTAATGCTAATGCTAATGGGACGTGTTTAACGGTACAGATCCGTTCACCTGTTGGAGTTCAGATCAGTCAGTTCTTTATGGTCAGATTGTGTTAAAACAAAACTCAGATTAGAGACTAAAGACCGCCACACACTACAGCATTTTTCGGGCTTAAATTATTTTTAAACGTGCGACAAAAAGCGCACACCACAGACACAAGGAAAATCTGATGAGATTTTAAATCTCCGATCGCACAGACTGCAGTGGGATATGTCTCCGGACCACAGGCCTTAAAGTTGTGAACACACCTCGGGTCAGCTGTTTCTGTCGACAGTAAAACGACTCGCTCTGAGACTCTGAAGTGTTCAAAGATCAGAGCTCTGCACTTTAGTTTAGACACAAGTCAAAACTGTGTTATTATTTGTGAAACATGGAGCAACACTTCAGATCCATGATTTTAAAGCTCAGAAGGTTGGCGATAAAGTCCACAGGAAGTAGAGTCGCTGTCGCTAATCTGCAGCTTCACCTCGATCCGTCGCTGTGGATGTAACAGACACACGTGAGGAACCACTCTGGACTTTTTACTTTTAAAGAACGCAGAAAACTGGATTCACAGAGCGGGTTTGTGGACTGGGGACATTATTTACGGAGGATAAATTCTATGGATAATGTGGATGAGACGCTGAGGTTTAAATTTACATCTTTACGAGAGGTGAGGAATAATGGAGAAGCAAATCACAGCCAAGATCGGGCAAATTCTCCTGTAGTGTGTGACGGCCTTAACTTGAGTAACAGAATTTCAGACAGAGCAGTGCCTCCAGTTAGCATCACACCCCCAGGGAATGTTGACGACATCAGCTGCAAAGGATCAATACAGAAACCCGGCCGTAGGGTACAGTGGACAGAGTTTACCCTGGTTTGTGCGGCTCCGCCCCAGAGTCCAGAGACTGTCCGAGTCCCGGGATGGTCCAGGGGGCGGATCTGTGTGCGGAGGGGGGAGGAGGGGGGAGGAGCGAGGGGGAGGAAGAGCAGGAGGAAGAGCAGGAGGAGGCGCACGGTCCAGGGAAGAGCTCACTGTAGTCTGTGTCCAAAGAGAGGGACGAACCCACCGGGGGTCTGTGGTCAACAACAACAACAACATGAACGTGAACACAGGGTCACAGCTTCACACGTTTCCATGGAGACGCAACACAAACATCAGGAAATACTGACAAGAAGATCAGGACTAAACCAGGACTAAACCAGGCCTAAACCAGGACTAAACCAGGACTAAAGCAGGACTAAACTAGGTCTAAACCAAGACTAAACCAGGTCTAAACCAGGTCTAAACCAGAACTAAACCAGGACTAAACCAGGACTAAATCAGGATTACAACAGTCCTTGAATGTCCTTAAACACCATTAAAAACATTTTCATCATCTTTAAGCACGTCCTGAAATAACGGGACAATATTCCTGTTTTACCTGGAGTGGCTCTGGCAGTTGGACAGCCACAGGTACTCGTCCTCCTCGTCCTCCCCAGGACAGAGCTCTCTGCTCGGGGTCGGGGTGCGGACGCTCACGGGGTCGTACGGAGGAGGGACGGAGGCGGCGGACGGGAGGAGGGGTGGAGGTCCGGAGGAGGGCGGAGAGACGCGTCTGTCAGGAACTACGGCACAAACACACGAAGCATGAGTCGGAATTGGGTTTTGTTTGGAAGATCATTTGTTCCATCAGATTTAGAATTTTAAATACTGATGAACTTCTCGCTTTGAATATTTTGAACTCTGAAAAAAGATGTTTGAGTTATTTTTATTTTGAATTTTAAGTATATGTTCAGTAAATGTTGTTTGGTGATTTGGTGATGGGGCAGATTTATGAAGCTGACGTTTTGCCACAGAAAACCATGAACCGGAAGTTCCTCAAACCTTCAGGGCGACACTTCCAGCTGTTGTGAAAAAGGAGCAGGATTTTTTTAAAGGACAAAATAGTGAAATAAAAACACCAGGATCATTTAGAGCGGTTAATACGAATATTTTAAGACCAAAATGACGAGGCCACAGCAGCAGGTACAGAGAGAGGAGCCACAGTATTCCAATGGGAGTCAACGGGAGCCAGAAGGAGCCGGAAGAGCCACATGCGAACTTCCTGTTTGGAACCAGAGAACTCTGACCAAACCTGAATCTGAACACAACATGGCGTCGTGTTGTTTTCAGGGGCCTGGGCTCATTGGCACAAAAATAATTTTCTCTTCCACATTTACTTCCTCAATCCGGGCGAACTCCTCCCACCGTGTGACGTCTGTAACGTGCACGGACCAATCAGAGCACGGCGTGGAGCGTTTGGACCAATCAGAGCGTGGCGTGGAGCGTTTGGACCAATCAGAGCGCGGCGTGGAGCGTTTGGACCAATCAGAGCGTGGCGTGGAGCGTTTGGACCAATCAGAGCGCGGCATGGAGCGTTTGGACCAATCAGAGCGCGGCGTGGAGCGCTTGGACCAATCAGAGCGCGGCGTGGAGCGTTTGGATCAATCAGAGCGCGGCGTGGAGCGTTTGGACCAATCAGAGCGCGGTGTGGAGCGTTTGGACCAATCAGAGCGCGGTGTGGAGCGTTTGGACCAATCAGAGCGCGGCCTGGAGCGTTTGGACCAATCAGAGCGCGGCGTGGAGCGCTTGGACCAATCAGAGCGAGAGCTGCTAGAGCGGAGCGAGCGCGGCTCAGAGCGGCGCGGCTCAGTCTGACAAAGATCACTTTTAGGAGCTTTGAGGATTTAAACATTTTAAAAAGTTTATGTTGTGAAAATAGAAAAGAATCCTACAAAATCCGACCTTTGTGAAAGCCGGATGCCCTGTCAGAACACGGGCAGTTTGAATTCCCATAATGCACTGCGCTCTATGGGAGAATTCTGTCTGGAGCTGCAGTACCTGGAGCGTCCACTAGAGCGGAGACAGAGGGGGAGGGACTTATCCAGGTTTATTTTAGATCCGTGTTTGGAAGGCCGTGGTCACCGGGTTAGCGATGTCCGTTTCTATAAAGACTCTGGGACACAGATTTACCGTCGTCTGTGGGGTTGAATCCACACAGGAGGCAGATGGAGGACACCCAGCGGTTCATGTCTTGTTCAGACTCAGAGACGAGGTACCAGACCCTCTCCTCCGTGCGCACGTCAAACACAAAACTGCTCTGGAGCTCCTTCTTCGTGAAAGACAAACCCGCGTCCACCTGAGGACACAGGAAGAGACACAAAGGACATGGATTTAAAGGTCGTATATCACGAAAAAAAAAACGACTCTCCGAGCTTTAAGACGTGTTAGAATGTTGTTTTAATGTTGTTTTGTTTCATTCACACACTTGAGTGACCCTTTAATACATCTACAACACTCAAAATGCTCTGTTCCACCTTGTGATGTCACGTTGTGGAAGTTTAGCTTTAGTTCAGTCGAGATCGGCAATTCCAGGGCTGAAATGATCCAAATGATTCTAGTGAAGGTGTGTGGAGTTTAAAAACACAGTGGAGCACTTCCACCACATGACATCATGAGTGTTTTCAGCCCAGAGTTTTGTCTGTCAGGGGCATTAAGGTAAGTTCTGTTTTGTCCCAGGGTTTTGTCTGTCAGGGTGTTACCTGCTCACAGAGGTTGAGGTTGATGCTCCGGATTGGTCGTCTGGACTGAGGGTTCTTGTAATACTGGAGCATGTCGGGTTCACCACTGAGACGCCCACTACGCAACACAAACCAACGCCGCTTCCACGCCTGAAACACACGGGGAAATGAAAATACTGCACCTTTAAAGTAACAGTACTCAAATATAAGACAATGCAGTAACAACAGAAAAGATACTACCACTAATATCAAGAAAAAGATGTTCTAGAGTGCTCCGGACCTGATCGCTGACCTCTGACCTCTGACCTCTGACCCCTGAGTGGACAGTAGAGGATTTTTTAAGCTGTGGTAAAAAAGTAACTAAAACAAACAGCGCTTCGTTAAGTAACAGTTCACGGTCTGTTACACCTCAGCGCTAACGTTAACTTAGCCCCGGTAAATATGTCACACTCAAGAGCCAGGACCGCCGAGGATTCTGGGTAAGGAGGCGTCACCATGGTGATAGAACATTTCTTTAGTAACACCACGATGCAGCAGGTCACAACGTAAACAGTGTCTCCTTAAAATAACCACAATCCAATTCATCATTTTTTATTTTGTATTACTTATTTTTCTATTTTATTTTGACTTGTACATTTATACATTTATATAATTATGCCTTACACCTGTCTCCTGCTCTTTTTAGCTACTTATTTATAATTTATTATTGCAATTTATATTTTTTTACTCTCTGTTATTATATTATATTGTGATGTTTGATCTGCTGTGTCCAAATAATTTTCCCTTATGGATCAAAAAGTCTAAATCTAAGTCTAAACATTTCCATTTTGCATGTATTTATGTATTTATTTATTCTTACAGGTGTTTCTGTTGCTCAAAAACACACCCCTCTCCGCAGATCTGAACTGTAATCTGGCATAGGCATAGTGCTGTAAAATGCTCGTCTCCCTCGTGATCACTGGATTCATCTGTACTGTGGAACATTCTAGACAAAGCAATAACATTTCCATGGAGACAAACAGGTGGCGGACCCTCCTCTATAAAAGTTTCAGTTTTGCCTGCAGGACTCAGATCGTGGGTTAAAACTTCCTCTGGAGCAGTCGGACTTGTGCAGAGTAAATAAATAATTTGAAGCGTGTTTCCTGTTGGACCAAACTGGAACAGGAAGAGGAAGTGCTCTGCTCCGCTGCTCCATTTCCGCAACGGGACACCACCAGAAATCCCCGAAAAGTCACCGGCGGCCGCATCCCAACTCTGCAGACCGGCCTCCTCGAGCTGCGAAGGGCATTCCACACGCGTCTCCTATTCGTGTTGAATTTTAGGTATTTTTTGTTGCTCAAATGATGCAGATTTTTTTGTTTTTTTGTTCATCTGTCGCCCATCAAAGCAGAACTATTACGCAAAAACGTCTTTTCATCTGAAGTTGGATTTAATCGCTTATTTTCCTTCCTTCCTTCTCCAGTTTGATATTTTAAACTGGGCTTATACTGCATATTTTCAAGGTAATATTTTATGGTAAAAAGCAACAACAACAACAACAACAAAACACACCTGTAATTACATAATAAGCCAGTTTAATGCCATACTGTGGTACATTCAAGGGAAAGCCCCGCCTCCATGGACACAACCAGGTGCTGGACTTGTACCAGAAAAGTTACACAGTGCAGCTTTATATTACTGCTTTGTTTGCTAAGTCGGTTCTGGTAAATATTTGGCAGTTTGTGAAGAAAAGTTCAGAATAGCAGGAAATTGTGTTGAGTTCTAAAAAGTGACGCGCTCCAAAATTCTGTCCAAGATGCACAAACAATTTATGCACAAGAAATATTTTTATTTTTCTGATGGTTTTAAAAAATTATTTAACACAATAAAGGTGCCGTCTTGTTTATTTGCTAAATTAAAATGTTAATTGGACGACCTTTGCACAATGATGAAGTCAAAAATGTGGAATTACTTCACCAAAACTGTCAAAGTAGAAAAAGGCTGCCAGAAGTATCGGAATCAATACTGATACTGATACCGATACCGATACTTCTGACAAAACTAATGTCGTCTGAAATACAGTAATTCTCTGATTAATCCTGGTTTAGTCCTGGTTTAGTCCTGGTTTGGACCTGGTTTAGTCCTAGTTTAGACCCAGTTTAGTCCTAGTTTAGACCTTCTTTAGACCTGGTTTAGTCCTAGTTTAGGCCTGATTTAGTCCTAGTTTAGACCCGGTTTAGTCTTAGTTTAGTCCTGGTTTAGTCCTGCTTTAGTCCTGGTTTAGTCCTGGTTTGGACCTGGTTTAGACCTGGTTTCATCCTGTTGTTTTCAGGAAAGGTTCTGCTCTGTTCTGTCAATGAAACTTCGATATTGATACCTGTGAAAAACGAGGATCTGGTTTCGATTCTCGTTTTTATACCGATTAGTGTCTGGTTTTCGATACTTTGACAGTCCTGGTTTCATCCTCAGTTTTCCAGGTGGGTCTGAGCGAATGGGAAACTTCTTATTTTTCTTCTTTATCTTATTTTCTATTACACAAGAAAAACAGTTGTACAGTCGGGTGTCCGTCACATTCATAAATAAACTCTCTTTAGCTTAAAATACAATAAAACGTCGGCCATGTTTTCCCACCTGCACTGTCATCACTTCCTGTTTTTTTTTCTTTTTGTTGTTGTGTCTTTTGACCTTTGACCTAACAGGAAAAAAGCTTGAGTGGGTCTAAAATAGAACTTCCTCTGTTCTGTTCCCAAACCAAAATGAACTCCTCCACAGCTGTTTGCGTCTCTGCATGAGTCTAATGTATTTTTTGATGCTCAAATGATTCAGATTTTTTTGTTCATTTGTCGTCCATTTGTCAAGCAGAAGCAAAGTTGGATTTGGGCTGATTCATGTTTGAGAATCTTTCATCTCTTATTTTCAAGATCGGTACACGCCCACTGTGACACGCCCACTGTGACACGCCCACTGTGACACGCCCACTGTGACACGCCCACTGTGACACTGTGACACTGTGACACGCCCACTGTGACACGCCCACTGTGACACGCCCACTGTGACACTGTGACACTGTGACACGCCCACTGTGACACGCCCACTGTGACACTGTGACACTGTGACACGCCCACTGTGACACGCCCACTGTGACACGCCCACTGTGACACTGTGACACTGTGACACGCCCACTGTGACACGCCCACTGTGACACGCCCACTGTGACACTGTGACACTGTGACACGCCCACTGTGACACGCCCACTGTGACACTGTGACACTGTGACACGCCCACTGTGACACGCCCACTGTGACACTGTGACACTGTGACACGCCCACTGTGACACGCCCACTGTGACACGCCCACTGTGACACTGTGACACTGTGACACGCCCACTGTGACACGCCCACTGTGACACTGTGACACTGTGACATGCCCACTGTGACACGCCCACTGTGACGTCACTTCCTTCTCCAGTTCGATGTTCTTCATGGTGACACTCGTAGGTTTGGGCAGCGTCGCGTCGTCGTTTTGGTCCAAATGTAAAAAAAACCCCTCTGTTCTAGTGCAGCTGTCCACAGGAGGGACCACAGCCTGGTTTAGTCCTGGTTTAGTCCTGGTTTAGTCCTGGTTTAGTCCTGGTTTAGTCCAGGTTTAGTCCTGGTTTAGTCCTGGTTTAGTCCTGGTTGGGTTCAGCTCCATTGGGCTCCACAGTTTTTCTAAAGCTGAAGTCTCTTGTTTTTTTCTGAAGTCGTTTTAGATCAAAATTGGGATTTAAAACATCACGATTAGAACAGAACGATCCACAGGGTCAGAGGTCAGAGGTCAGACACGATCCACAGGGGTCAGAGGTCAGACACGATCCACAGGGGTCAGAGGTCAGAGGACAAATACACACAAGATGATTTAATTACATACCAAGAGGTTCTACTGCCCACACAGACTTTGCAAAACATACATTCTTACTGAGACCAGGCTCGCCTCCAACAGTTCGAACCTGTAACTTTGTCTGATGGAGTCTCCTGCTTGTCTTCATGGAGTTTAATGCCATACTGTGGAACATCTCAGACAACACAAGAACACCAGAAAAGTGACACAGTGCATATTAAGGTACACTTTACTGTCCCTTCAGGAAAATGTGTCCTCTGCATTTGGATTTATAAATTAAAGTTACTGTAATGTGAAGTACAAAACATGAAATAAGTCACAAAATCAGGTGTTTTATCCACAGGAGGGGCCCACAGCCTGGTTTAGTCCTGGTTTAGTCCTGGTTTAGTCCTGGTTTAGCCCTGGTTCTAAAATTTAATTTAATAATTTTTGTCTGAAACGTGGAAATTATGGCTCTTTTAACAGCTGGAGCTAAGGTAAGTGGCTAACGCTAGCACCGCTAACACCAGAACGGTTTATTTAGTCGTGTTTCATTCAGAATCAGAAAATAAATAAATAAATAAATAAATAAATAAATACATAAAAGGACACTTATAAAACACCTTGACAAGACTTTGGTGCGAATCATTACTGTCATAATCCCAAGAATTAAAGCAGTTAACATATTTCTTAAGGTTGTCTGCACTGAAATGAATCATGGGATATGTAGTTCCTTATGTTTATTAACTGTTGCTACTATAAAATGAGGCATTTACGCAAAGGAACTTGTGATTCGATATATTGTGAGACCTTTGACGAAACGATATTACGATATTTCGGTTATTGTTACATCCCCAGTACACAGAGATTACATTTGGACAAATAAAATGATAAGAAAACACCTTTAGTTTGTTGAAATCACATTTAAAGTGTGTTTTGTAAGAATAAATCGGTGTGATGACGCTCGAAAACGGAAAACCTCTACTTCCTGTCACTCATTTTCAATATATTTTTCAACTTTTCTTCACAAACTGCTTCTCGGTTGGTGTAAAACTGTAATTCATGTTTACAGCAGGTATTATAGCACCAAATGAGGTAGAAATTAGAGTCGTAGGCGCTTTAATGCCGCACTGCGGAACATTCCAAAGCGGAGCGTTAATGTCCCCTGGTGTGTGGGGTGTTTCTGTTCACATTTGTGGTTAAATCCCAGTAAATCTGAGGGAGGCCCCGATCTCAGCCCTGAGCAGCTGACAGCGATTAGAGCCTTACGTAACCCATGACGACGGAGTTTCTCAACCACTTCACAGCCGCCGTTTACAGCGACTTTCACCAGAGGGAAACTTTACGTGCCGAGACGGAAGAATTTAACAAAAAGTGAAAGAAACGCACAGAAAAAGCAAAACTTTTCTGGTGGAGGGTCCGTCAAACACTTTTCTCCATGGAGATGTTATTGCTTTGTCTGGAATGTTCCACAGTATGGCATTAAACCTTTCTATCTTCATGGAGACCAAACCAGACCAAGTTCCAGGTCAGATCTGTGGAGAGGCGACCCCGCTCACAGTCAGAATGTCTGTTTTTCTAGGTATTTTTGAGCTCTAAAACCACCTGTGATTGAATAAATGTAAAGTAGAGCTGTTTAAAGTCACACTGTGGAACATTCCAGACAGAGCAATGACTAGACCAGTTACTAGACCGGAGACTAGACCAGGGACTAGACTAGAGACTAGACCAGGGACTTCGGTTTATTTAGTCGTGTTTCACCAGACCCGCGTGAGTGAACAGAGAGAACATGGAGGTGTTGACAGTGAAAACACAGCTGTGCTCTGCCTGTATCTGCTCCTGTCTGCTCCTGCCTGCTCCTGTCTGCTCCTGTGTGCTCCTGCCTGCTCCTGTCTACTCCTGTGTGCTCTTGTCTGCTCCTGTCTACTCCTGTGTGCTCCTGTCTACTCCTGTGTGCTCCTGTCTGCTCCTGTCTACTCCTGTGTGCTCCTGTCTGCTCCTGTCTACTCCTGTGTGCTCCTGTCTGCTCCTGTCTACTCCTGTGTGCTCCTGTCTGCTCCTGTGTGCTCCTGTCTACTCCTGTGTGCTCCTGTCTACTCCTGTGTGCTCCTGTCTGCTCCTGTCTACTCCTGTGTGCTCCTGTCTGCTCCTGTCTACTCCTGTGTGCTCCTGTCTACTCGTGTTTTGGATGTTTTTAGGATTTTTAACTAATAATAAAAGCTTTAATTGAATAAATGCAACATAAATGGTAAAGTCACAGTTTTATACAGCGCTTTTCCACCTTCAAGGCTCAAAACACTTTACAACAAGAACCCACTCACCCAGTCACACACGGGGGTTAAGTGTCTTGCCCAAGGACACAGCGACATCTGTGGGAGCTGGATCTAACCGCTCAACTAATGATGTTTATGTCGAGAGCGGGATTCAAACTGCCAACCTTTGGATCAGTGGAGAAACGCGCTACCAACTGAGCTACTGCCACTCGGTATGTTTAATGCCACACTATGGAATATTCTGCACAGAGGAAGGAAGAAATCACATCTTCATGGAGATAAGGAAGTGGCATCTCAGCAGAAAAGTTACATCATGAACCTTTAAAGCTGCACTGTGTAACTTTTCTGCTGGAGGGTCCGTCAAATTCTTTTCTCCATGGAGATTTTATTGCTTTGTCCACAGTATGGCATTAAACCTTTCTATCTCCATGGAGACCAAACCAGACCAAGTTCCAGGTCAGATCTGTGGAGAGGCGACCCCGCTCACAGTCAGAATGTCTGTTTTTCTAGGTATTTTTGAGCTCTAAAACCACCTGTGATTGAATAAATGTAAAGTAGAGCTGTTTAATGTCACACTGTGGAACATTCCAGGCAGAGCAGTGACGTATCCATAGAAACAAGCAGGTGGCAGACCCTCCATCAGAAAAGTTACACAATGCACCTTTAAGTGGTCTATACAGCAGTGCATCTTGGGTAGTGAAGTCTTTCCCTCCCTGGGGCCTTGTGTCTGACTTTCCTAAACCACATTTCTTCCTTATCACGGTTGAATCTTAACCACAGAGACAGTCCCACAGGAGGAAGGCTCATGACTCACACGTTTTGGTCGTTAGGGCATCCAAGTGAAAGTCTCAGGGTCTCACTCAGGGCTCAGGTATGCCAGCAATGCACTCTGGGTATTTACTGGAACTGGGACTGACTCCTGGTGCTGCCAACCGACTCTCTGCTGCATATTCTGTTCTTCAACAACCCCTCCAGTCCCAAAGATCTCTGCTTCCTCATTCAGACTCTCATCACGCTGCCAAATATCAAACACACAAAACCAAATGGACTCAAAATAAACCAAACGGTCACAACTACAATAATGAAATACAATATTGACAGTGAAACAGATTAAAAACAAAAAAGCTACTAAAACATACAATATCTACAGGAAAAAGATCATTTCACTGTCCCTCAGATCAGCCGACACCAACCTCCTCACTCCCTCATCAGGACAAAGGACCTCCTCACTCCCTCATCAGGACAAAGAACCTCCTCACTCCCTCATCAGGACAAAGAACCTCCTCACTCCCTCATCAGGACAAAGAACCTCTTCACTCCCCTCGTCAGGACAAAGAACCTCCTCACTCCCCTCGTCAGGACAAAGAACCTCCTCACTCCCTCGTCAGGACAAAGAACCTCCTCACTCCCTCATCAGGACAAAGAACCTCCTCACTCCCCTCGTCAGGACAAAGAACCTCCTCACTCCCTCATCAGGACAAAGAACCTCCTCACTCCCTCATCAGGACAAAGAACCTCCTCACTCCCTCATCAGGACAAAGAACCTCCTCACTCCCCTCGTCAGGACAAAGAACCTCCTCACTCCCCTCATCAGGACAAAGAACCTCCTCACTCCCTCATCAGGACAAAGAACCTCCTCACTCCCTCATCAGGACAAAGAACCTCCTCACTCCCCTCATCAGGACAAAGAACCTCCTCACTCCCCTCATCAGGACAAAGAACCTCCTCACTCCCCTCGTCAGGACAAAGAACCTCCTCACTCCCCTCATCAGGACAAAGAACCTCCTCACTCCCCTCATCAGGACAAAGAACCTCCTCACTCCCCTCATCAGGACAAAGAACCGGACCTTGGGGGACTGAACCTTCGCCTTCGCCGCAACTAAACGACTAAAAACTCACCTGTCAGACATTTTCCCCATGATTCCTCCTGTTTTTGACAGTGTTGCTTCCTTTTGTTTGTAAAGAGTCTTTGAGTGTCCTTGAGTGTCTTTGCTTTTCTGTTTTGTGATTCTACTTTTTAATTACTGTAAATTAAAAATATGTGCAAGTATCACCTAAAATATTAAGTATCAATTAATAATAATTAAAATAATAATAATAATAATAATCATAATAATATTTTAAGGAATGTAAAAGTATTATTTTTTATTATTTAATTTGTGATACTTTTTTTTTTAACATTAATTAAAAACAATACGACTATAAACTTAAAAAAAAGTTAGGCAACCATTTACCTCAATTTTTTTAATTACTGCTTAATTGTTTGGGTTTACAGCGTATATAAATTGAATTACTGATGTTATTCTTATTATTATGTATCACTGTTGCTGCCAAAAAATGAATTTCCTTCGAGTTAAATAAAGTATTATCTTTCTTAAAAAAAAAAAAAAAAAACTGTTTTGAAAATGAGTCAAAGTGAAACTGAAAAGTGCGGCATGTTTCAGTTGCAAACAGTTGGTGACGCGCGGTGTTATATTTCATAGTTATGACACAATGACTCAGTGTAAACACAAAGATAACTGGACGTAACTGAAGCGTTCGGACTAAAGCTGCCGCTACAACTCCTACAAAGTTCATTCATTTCACACAAATGTAGAGCAGCAAGGTTACTTCAAAATAATATTACTTAAGTAGAAGTACAAAGTAGTGGTCCAAGAAATCACTCAAGTAAGAGTAAAAAGTATTTGAGAAAAGTACTACTCAAGTAAAAGTAACGTAAAGGTCCAATATCACACAAAACGGACTCCTGTGAGGTTTAAGTCGTGTTCTAATGTTGTTCCTCCTCAAAAACACCTGGAGTTGTGTTTGTTTCATTCACATGTTTGAGGAACTCTTTATTATTAGTCTGTCTACATCTCCAAAGCTCCAAACGCTCTGTTCCACCTTGTGATGTCATCAAGTGGTAGTTTTCAAGTGAACAGCTCCTTTTACCTTTAGTTCAGTCGAGATCGGCAATTCCAGGACTGAAATGATCCAAATGATTCTAGTGAAGGTGTGTGGAGTTTAAAAACACAGTGGAGCACTTCCTGTATCACCACATGATGACATCACAAGGTGGAACAGAGTGCTTTGTGTGTTAAACATGTGTGAACTCTGTTCTAACGACATTGGAACAGAGAAACAGAAGAAAACCGTGTAACCTGGGCCGTTTAAGAGAAGCTGTCAGTTCGTAACATCTGATTTATAATTTGTTAACGTCATTTGAAGGACAAAACTTGAAATAAAACCCAAAATCTGGTGTTTAAAAAAAAAAAAAAAGATACAAAAATGAGACAAACTAAACCAGATCTGAAGGAGCTGCGAGAAACACAAACCTTCAAATCATTTCATTTTGTCACAGAAGCTTCTGTCACTTCAGACTCACAGTGGGAAGAGGAAACACAATTTTTACTCAAGTAAGAGTACTGTTACTGCAATACAAATATGACTCAAGTAGGAGTAAAAGTACACTGCTAGAGAAGTACACACTTACATATCGCCGTAGTTTCTTCTCTGGGGGAGATTTTCTGAGCCATCCTTCACAGACGACCTCTCCCGCTCCACTCATCCTCAGCCACAGAATCCAACAGAATCCAACAGAATCCAATTACACTGGATTTTAATAAGCAGACGTTTGCTCACTAAAATGTCAGTCAAAACCAGCTGAAAAAGTCTTTAAAAATACTGAAAAACAAAAAATAATTCTGGATTTTTTACGTTTAAAAGAACTCAGTATCAGTAAAACACTGCCACTCCTGATGGAAAACAGATTGAAAACTTTTCAAACGATGTCAGGTGGGATATGTTTTTGTGTTAAAAACTGTCGCAAAAAATCAGATTACGCTCTTATGCTGTGGGAAAAGTTATGAAAGATGGTCAAGATAATATAAAAACAATGAAAATATTCAAGAAGGAGCTGTTGTATTTCCTTCCAAAAGTGTAAACACATTCAAGAGTCATTTTGGAGTTTTCTCTGTGTCAAAATCTAAAAACAGACTTGCAAAAAAGTAGAAAATCGGTCCAAAAACGAGCAGAGAAAGTGCAGTTTTGTCCTGTTGAGTTGAAATGGGCGTGTGATTTCTCCGCAGCCTGATCTCTCCTCTCCCTCTGTGTGTATGAACCCGACAGCTGAACACAATGCCACATTCCTCAAGACTCCCTCCCCCTAGCCCCGCCCACCTCTCCCCTTCGCTCAGGAAACCGGCTTTTTATGGAAAATACTCACGCACCAGGACTTACCGCTCATGTGAATCAGAACATATAGACCCCAGCAGCAGCAGCGGCAATAAATAATGAACGAACGGGTTTAAAGAGCGGATTTAAAGAGCGGATTTAAAGAGCGGATTTAAAGAGCGGGTTTAAAGAGCAGGTTTAAAGAGCGGGTTTAAAGAGCAGGTTTAAAGAGCAGGTTTAAAGAGCAGGTTTAAAGAGCGGGTTTAAAGTGCGGGTTTAAAGAGCGGGTTTAAAGAGCGGGTTTAAAGAGCGGGTTCGACGAGGGGTTAAAGGGCCCAGATGACATTATTTTCTGTGTTCTAATATTGTTTCCTCGTCACAAACAGACCTGGAGTTGTGTTTTGTTTCATTCACATGTTTAACACACAAACCATTCAGATTCAGGCTGAGTTCTTCTCCCAAACTGAAAACACTCTGTTCCACCTTGTGATGTCATCATGTGGTGATACAGGAAATGCTCCACTGTGTTTCTAAACTCCACACACCTTCACTAGAATCATTTGGATCATTTCAGTCCTGGAATTGCCGATCTCGACTGAACTAAAGGTAAAAGGAGCTGTTCACTTGAAAACTACCACTTGATGACATCACAAGGTGGAACAGAGTGTTTTCCGTTTGAGAGAAGAACTTGGTTTGTGTGTTAAGTCGTGTTCTAATGTTGTTCCTCCTCAAAATCAGACCTGGAGTTGTGTTTGTTTCATTCACATGTTTGAGGAACTCTTTATTATTAGTCTGTCTACATCTCCAAAGCTCCAAACGCTCTGTTCCACCTTGTGATGTCATCAAGTGGTAGTTTTTAGCTCAAGCGAACAGCTCCTTTTACCTTTTGTTAAATATTTGCAATTCCAGGTTTGGTTCCAGTGAAGGTGTGCGGAGTTTAAAAACACAGCGGAGCACTTCCTTCCTGTTTTACCTCATGATGACATCACAAGGTGGAACAGAGCGTTTTAACAGTAGTTTGAGAGAAGAACTCGTGTTAAATCTGCAGGTTTGTGTGTTAAACATGTGAATGAAACAAACACAACTCCAGGTCTGTGACGAGGAAACGACATTAGAACAGAGAAAATAAAACAGTGTAATTTGTCTCCTTTAAGTTGTTTCACACACTGAGAGTTCAAAATGTTTCCACACGGCATGATGTCATTAGTTGCTTCTTTTGCAGATAAATGAGCAACGGATGAACTGACATTACTGTACACTGTGGCGACATCTGGTGGTCATTACCTGCACTTACACCTTTTTTTTTTTTTTTTTTTTGACAGAGAAAACTTCGGCTCAAGCCCCAGTTCAGATGTCACCACCTTCTGTCCATTGATCATGTAAATACAAAGCAAACAAGACAAACCCAGAAACCCCGTGTAACCCAAACACTGAAAACAAACTAAAACACACAAACATCGTCAAATTACTTTCTATGTAACTTTTCGGGCGATAATTTGACTGAGTGATGAGAAGATCCCGTTTCATGGCCCTGTCGTATTTGAATGAGGTTTAGATCTGGTCCACTCCACTGTGAAAGAATAAAAACAGACCACGAAAGTCCCATTTGCCTAAACCTCTGTATAAAATATCATAGGACGCGTATACATTAGATATGTATCATGCTTTTTAGCTGATTTATGCTAAACAGACTGATATCTGGCAACCCAAGCTGAAAGTCTGATATAAAAGAATCGAGAGCGCCACCACAGCGAGCACACGAGGAAGAGGTGGACACGCAGAGCTGAGGAAGAGGTGAGTCTGTTTCAGTGTTAAAACGTGTTAAAATGCATATTTGTGTTGTAAGACAGTGAGCTCTTAACAGAAATGATCAGGTTCAGCATTTGTGCGTTTACCGTTTGGAGATTTCACCGTAAAGTACAATCCAACTTTCAGTCCAACTTTATCTGTACAGCACATTTTATAAACAAGGCAGTTTCCAAAGTTCTTCACATAAAAATCTAAAACATTTAACTCTAAAATATCAGCAGAATTATGTCCCAAACAAAAGGAACTAATAGAATCAATAAATAAAAGAATAATAATTAAATCAATGAATAAAAATAATAAAAATAAGTACTAAAAGAATAAAACAGATCAAAACAATAAATAAAATAAAATAAAATAAAGACAACTCATGCAGCGTTAAAAGGCAGAGAGTAAAAGTCTGTTTTAACACGAGATTTAAAACTCTCCACTGTGGGGCCGTTTGGACGTGTGGGGCCAGAGCTCCAGAGCTCGGGGCCGGTCGCAGAAAAGCCCCTGTCCCCCTGGTTTTACGTCTCGTCTTAGGCCCCACGAGCTGCAGCTTGACCTCGGACCTCAGAACGAAAGTACAATGTGATCGATTTAAAAATAGGAAACCAGGCCCTTGCCTCGTGTCTGCGAGTATGACATCAGAACATTCTAGAATCTGAAAACCACTGATTGAGAGAGTTTACATGAGCCCGAGTGTCCCGGTTCTGGTTTCCTGGTTCTGTGAGTGTCCGTGTAGACGCAGGATCCTGATTTCTCTAAACTGGAGCTGTACTGAGCATGTGCGAACTCAAGGAACAAAAGGAGCAGATACTTTACTAAAACGACTCAAACTCCTACAGGACTTTTTAAGTTATAATATTTTATACTTTTAAACAAAATAAATCAGTCTTCTGTTTATTACAGCCACATTTAACCCCAGGCTCGGCTCTGTGGTGTTTGTGTCGCTCTTGGACTAAACTGTGACTCTGTGTTTTATTTTTCAACTGTTAAAAACGTCTTTTCCTGAAGCTGTGACAGAGCTCCACAGACTCATGTTCTGACTTCAATGTTTGTCTTCTTTTTGTTGTTAAAAACCTATTAAAAAACCTTAAGTTAGAAAAGTTTCTCCATGTTTAGCTCCTTGCCATATCTGTGCCGTAGTTTCCATAGCAACCAGTGTAAATATCCAGGATCCTCTGATTCCTCATGTGCACAGGGACATGAGTGTCCTGGTTTCTCTGAGCGCAGGTGAACACCACATCCAGAATACTGTCAGAACCGGGATGAGACTCAGAACCGGGATGAGACTCAGAACCGGGATAAGACTCAGAACCGGGATAAGACTCTGAACCGGGATAAGATTCAGAACCGGGATGAGATTCAGAACCGGGACACTCGTGCACATGTAAACGCACTCACAGATCACACTGCACTTTACCGTGAAATCTCCGAAAGGTAAATACACAAATGTTAAACCTGGTAATTTCTATCAGTGACTAGCGCCAACAGTTCACTTACAGCTCAACTCTGCTTTTTGACAATATTCATTTTACCTGCCCCCGTCTGTGTTAAATATGGTTGACCTGTAGAATGTTCTGATGAACAATGAACCTCAGCCAGAGCAAAAACTCCTGCGTCATGTCTGCGAGTACGACACCGTCACATTCTAGAATCTGAAAACCACCCGTTGTTAAGTGTTTACAGTCATCTGGATTTTCATTGCCTCTTCTTATTCTCCTGCTGTTCTGGAACTTTGCGTTGCAACACTGTAGTTTCCCCATTATTTTTGATCATTGGATTGCACTGATGTTCAACGTCACTTTTCTTGTTTGAACAAACTTAAAGTGGAAGTAAACACTAAATCAACTTTTGTTTTGCCTCTAAACAGTGTATCTGGTGTTTTAAGAGTCATTATCTACTCTTTCTGGTGCTGTTTGGTCAAAAAGGTATACAGATGAGTGTGTGATGCCTTCAGTGGTCGCTGCAGTTTTAAGTAGCTGGTGACATCACACAGGACTAGCCTGATCACAGCTGCAGGGCGGAGTCTGAAGTGTGGATGGCTTCAGGGTTTCAGACACCGTTATCATGACCAGCAAGGTTACCCAAATTCTGGGACTGACTCTTCCAACTCATTTCTGTGTTTTTGTCTCCTCAGCGATGTTTGCCAATATCTCCAACACCACCTCCTTCCTTCCTGTTCAAGCCCCGCCCTTCGCCGGCTCCACTTCCTGTTTCCTGTTCCGCTTCAGTTACACCATCCTGATGTCCTTCTCCATCACCGACATCGCCATTCTTCTGCCCTGTTGCCTCAGCGTCTGGTTCCTCGGACTTTGGCGCAGATGTTGGCAAAAACCCACCACGCACCTGGACGCTTTTACTTACCACATGGTCACTATGGAGATGGTCGGCGTTGTGGCGGGTGCGGTGTATCTCTACGGCTTTGTCCAAAACCTAATTCAGATGATTTTCACAGCGTTGACAGTCTACTCTAACACCGCATACGGACAAGTGTACTTCCATATTTTAACGTGCCTCGATCGCTACATCGCCGTGGTTCATCCAATCACGTACATCCGTCTCAAAGAAAGGGGCGGGACTAGACTCAGGAACGTTCTGATTGGCTGCGTGTGGCTTCTGTTCATCGTGAAATTCTTTCATGACTTTGACAGCGTGATCCACTTTTACTACTTGCCGTTTTCCATCATCGTGGTCATGTTTTGTAACTTCGCCGTTCTGTACGTTCTGATTCGTCCACCGCCCGGGGAGAGAGTCCATGTCAGCCAATCAAAAATGAGAGCTTTCAAAACCATTGTGCTCATTTTGTGCGCCCTGCTCTTCAGAATGGTCTCGCATCTGTCGGTAATCGGATTCTACAACTCAAATTTACTCAACAAAAGAACACGATGCGTGGTTCTGGTGTCTGGAGTGTTTTTTGGTTTGCCCAGTAGTGTAGTTTTACCTGTGCTGTTTCTGCACAGGGCCAATGTAATGTGCTGGAAAAAAGTCTCAGAAGGTCCTGTAACCACCACAACTTCGTAAAGACGAGGGATTTACTTCTACGGGGCATTAACTGTAACACGCCACATCTTTAGATCACCATGTTCCTTTTATTGCTTTGAAAATGGTATATTCGCTGAAAACCACGTATTAACTTTGCTCCCAGCGCTAAGTCACTCCCCCTTCAGAGCGCTATCACTGCACAGCAGCGTGCATCACTCTGATAAAACTACCGCACCATCACATCAGGTTTGTCCAGTCGCTGTGCACAGTTTTGTATCATGTTTTTGTGTATTTATGGAGAATGTCGTGGGGGACGTAGGCCACACATTGATGTTAAGTTCTGATAAAGTTCACAGTAAAGCCACAGTATGTAACTTTTTATGTAGCAAAAATAAATACATGTTTTCTAAATACTAAAATAAAAACATATTTTTTACTGTGAGCAAACTTGCATCTCCACAAACCTGACGCTTATTTGGCCTGTTTCTGCTCGTTTCCATGGCTATAATATTCCACAATATGACATAAAACACATCAATCTCACGGAATCACGGAAGTGACGATCCTCCTGAAGAAAGTTACATACTGAAGCTTTGATAAAAACAAAATGGATTTATCTGGGATGTCCTCTCACTTGTTACATGATACTACAAAATGTTTAGGTTCTTTGCTTTTCTGTTTCCATGGTAACTCATTATGTTTAAAAAGAGCAGAACAAACTAGACAAATATCAGATTTTTTCAATCATTATATGAACAAACGATAGGAGTTGGCAGAGAGATTAACTGGAGTTGTGTTTGTTTCATTCACATGTTTAACACACAAACCTGCAGATTTAACACGAGTTCTTCTCTCAAACTGAAAACACTCTGTTCCACCTTGTGACGTCATCATGTGGTGATACAGGAAGTGCTCCACTGTGTTTTTAAACTCCACACACCTTCACTAGAATCATTTGGATCATTTCAGTCCTGGAATTGCCGATCTCGACTGAACTAAAGGTGAAAGGAGCTGTTCACTTGAAAACTACCACTTGATGACATCACAAGGTGGAACAGAGCGTTTGGAGCTTTGGAGATGTAGACAGACTAATAATAAAGAGTTCCTCAAACATGTGAATGAAACAAACACAACTCCAGGTCTGTTTGTGAGGAGGAACAACATTAGAACACGACTTAAAGTTCATAAGAGTCCATTTTGTGTGATATTGGACCTTTAGGTGTAGTTTTTGTTGTAGATGCAATATGAAAATCTTTAAAATTGTAGTTGGCTATTAAAACCCGTGTGTGAAGCGTGCCTTGGTCTGATTTGAATACATTTTATTAATAGGCTGAGATTTGAATGCTGTGGTGAGATGTGCGAGTGACTCCAGACAGTGTTGTTTTAACGTAATACAAATTCTCGCACAAGAGTAAAAAGTTTTGTCATTTAATCCAATTCTGAGAAACAACAAAGTCTAGACAGAGGTGCGAGGGAGTAAGGGAGTATTCTGAAGTCATTTATCTACTGGTAATTGTTTCTTGAAATATGTTAACACTTTATTATTAGTCTGTCTACATCTCCAAACCTCAAAATGCTCTGTTCCACCTTGTGATGTCATCAAGTGGTATTTTTCCTTTCACATTTAGTTCAGCGGAAATGGGCAAGTCCAGAGCTGAAATAATTTGAATGATTCTAGTGAAGGTGTGTGGAGTTTAAAAACATAGTGGAGCACTTCCTGTATCATCATGACGGGAAAAGTACCACTCAAGTAAGAGTAACTTAAAGCGTAACTGTCAGGACGTGACGTCTGATTTATAATTTGGAAGGACAAAAAAATGAAATAAGTCCCAAAATCTGGTGTTTTCAAAGTTCAGACACAAAAATGAGACAAACTAAATCAGATGTGAAGGAGCTGCAAGAAACACAAACGTTCAAATCATTTCATTTTGTCACATGAAGGTTTTGTCACTTTAGACTCAGTGGGAAGAGGAAACACGACTTAAAAATTACTCAAGTAGGAGTAAAAGTATCCTGCTAGAAAAATACTCTGTAAAGTGCAATTTATTTAAAAAGTCACTCAAGTAAATGTTCTGCCTGCCTCTGCTCATTTGTCTTGTTTTAAAAATAACATTATAAATTATATTGTAAACATAATTTATTCTTGACAGTAAACTGTTGACTTAGCAGCTCGCTCATTTGACTGAATTTCACATTAAGTGCAAATGAACAGATGCTGTGGTCTTGTGTTTTGAATATTTCCAGTTTTAATAATGTTGATCATTTACATTATGGAACAATTTATTTATTTATTTATTTATTTATTTATTTATTTATTTATTTATTTATTTATTTATTTATTATTACCAAAAAATATTTAGACCAGCTCTTGATCTTCCCCTCTCCAGTGTGCATAACTCAGATGAACAAACGTCTGTCCAGGGGCACCTCAAGGGTGTGTTTTAGGCCCACTACTCTTCTCACTGCTGGAGCATTGAGGAAACATTGACCGTCCTTAATTATTTATATTAAATAGTTAATTGCCACAGGACAGAGGTGAGTAATAGGTGTAATTTTGCCTTTTTTTTTTTTTTAAATCTGAAGTGATCCCAGAGGAGGGACAGACTAAAAAACTATTAGAATGAGAGACTTTTTGGATCTCCCAGATCTCAAAGAAGAGATCGATTTCTCTCTATTTCTATAAACGCCGTTACACCCTCAGTGGTCCTTGTATGTTTTTCTGTGATGTCGCTGTCTTCTGTTCTACGGTTTTTATGATGATCTGTGGACTCCTCGACTCTGGTCCTCCTGCAGTGCTCAGCAGTTAGTGTTTCATATGAGCTTAACATTTTTTGCATTTTTCATGTATGTTTCTGGCCAGGAATTGGTATTTTAAACTTTTTTTAAAATCTATTATATAAAATCACGTGTCATTAGTCACAAGTTTTTTAAACATGGACGTATAGGCTGTCCATGTTCTAATAAAGGACTTTTATAGGACTTTTACCTTATATTATAAGGTAAAGTGCCTCAGAAGTTTTTTTGACTGTATTTTGCACCAGTATATCCACGTTTTTAAATTTTGCAAGTCTTTTCTATTTCAAACTAGATTACTTAAGCTTAACCTATTGATAATATCAGCTGACAGAAAAAGTCCAGGGCCAGTTTCTTCTTCCAGCCCAGCCCTGTTTAGGGAGCTTTCTGCCTGGGCACAGTTGGATAGGGTCAGTGTCTGGACGTATGCAAGATCATTTGTTTCATCAGATTTTCCGTGCGGTTGAACAAAATGTAAACTTAAAAGTTCAGCTACTGAAATTTGGAATGAAAACAATATTTTTTTTCAGAGTTAAGTGAGAAATTCAACAGCAAAAATTTAAATTAAAAGTCAAAATCTGCTGAAACAAATGATTTTCCACATGAGTGCACCCTTAAATTTGAATTGGTTTTGGTTTACATTTTCATTTTCCTGTGATCAGTCCGAGCGTTCGTCGTCCTGTTTAGGAGTAACTGAGAAACTGTTGGCTAATGCTAATGCACCCCGAGAGAATACTGATGACATCAGCTGCAAGGAATCAATGAAATGTGATGTAAAATTGAAAAATCGGTTAAGTGTATAACCTATAACAAAATGATTCCCAGACAATGTAAGAGTTAGCATTACTGCAATAACCTTGAAATGATGGGACATTTTGGTGTCCATAGTTACTTTATTTAAATATTTAAAAAAAACATACATATTTAAATTAACTGTGGTTTGGTGCAAAAATGATCACATAAGAAATAGTAAAGTGTATGTTTGGAACGGGTCACCATAAGTTAATTAAATCAGACCTAATCTACAAAATGGACGTCGCGTCGCCATTTTGGCCCAAATGTGAAAAACCTCTGCTCGTGTGTGATGTGCAGCTACAGGAGGGGCCCGCAGTCTGGTTTAGACCTGGTTTAGTCCTGGTTTGGTTCTATCCACAGAAGGGGCCCGCAGACCTGGTTTAGACCTGGTTTAGACCTGGTTTAGTCCTGGTTTAGTCCTGGTTTAGTCCTGGTTTGGTTCTATCAATGGAGGGGACCACAGCCCGGTTTAGTCCTGGTTTAGTCCTGGTTTAGACCTGGTTTAGACCTGGTTTAGACCTGGTTTAGTCCTGGTTTAGTCCTGGTTTAGTCCTGGTTTGGTTCTATCAATGGAGGGGACCACAGCCCGGTTTAGTCCTGGTTTAGTCCTGGTTTAGACCTGGTTTAGACCTGGTTTAGACCTGGTTTAGTCCTGGTTTGGTTCTATCCACAGGAGGGGCCCGCAGACCTGGTTTAGACCTGGTTTAGACCTGGTTTAGACCTGGTTTAGACCTGGTTTAGTCCTGGTTTGGTTCTATCCATAGGAGGGGCCCATGTGGGGCTTTGTTAGATATTTTTAAAGGTACATTACACAGCTTTTCTGGTGAAGGGTCCGTCACCTGCTTGTCTCCATGGAGATGTTATTGCTTTGCCTGGAATGTCCCATGATATGACATTAAACACATCTACCCAGCATTTATTCATTACAGGTGTTTCTATTGCTCAAAAATACTAGACTCTCCACAGATCTAATCTGTAATGTTGTCTCCCTTGAGATAGACAGGTTTAATCTCTACTGTGGAACATTCTAGACACATGTTTCGAGTTTGAATTTATGTTTGTAACTTCTTTTAACAGAAATGACCTCCCAGAACACTTCAGATCCTCCATTTGCTCACTCCTGCCTGTTCTCCACACCCAGCCTCTACATCTTGTCTTCGTACACTCTGGTCCGGACGCTCCTCCTCTTCCCGCTCCACTTCCTGGTTCTTCGCATCGGGTTCCAAAGATGGCGGACAAACAGACGCTACACTGTTAGCCACACCGACTTCTTCACCTACCACAGTTTTCCCTTTGAGCTCCTCATCTACAGCGGGTACATGGTGTGGGCCTATGCTATCCACAAAAACGATTACGACCTTATTAAGTGCGCAGTCAAGATCTTGGTTTTTGCGTCTCCAGGTGTGTTGTCAGGCCATATTGTAACTTGTATTGAGCGCTACGTAGCAGTGGTTCACCCTGTGGTGTATTTGACTCTGAGAAAGAAGCAGTGGGCTAGAAATCTGACCATTTTAGTAATTTGGTTCATTTGTTCTCTGTGGATGATCCTGTTCAACTCTATGGAGCTGCAAAATCAACACATTTTAATATTGATTGTACTGGGAACAGTCACTAGCATCGTGAGCTTCTGCAGCATTGAAGTTTTACGAGCTTTGAGAAATCCAGCTCCAGGTGAAGGAAAAGGAGTCGGCCAATCAAAACAAAAGGCTTTCTGTACGATGTTAATGATTCTGTCTGTTCTCATGTCCTGGCTGGTTTCAGGAATAGTCTACAGCGTTCTTGAAAAGATGCATCTGCTCGAGTCTGATTTGGTGTGCACACTGCAGAGTTCTATGTGCTGGTTCCAGCTCCTCAGCTCACTGGTGCTGCCGCTGCTGTTCCTGAATCGGGCCCGGAAAATACCCCATCGAGACAAAGTTTAGACCTGAGCTTTCTGTGAGGTAGGGCTGTGCCAGAAATCGAAAGATCAGTAGATCGCGATGTCTTCTTCAGTCGATCTCGATGACAAGGCGAGCGCATTTTAATCGACTCTACGGCCAGTCGTGTGTCAGTGAGAGCGCGCGGAGCTGACCAGGATTTACGCTCTTGTTTAGGAAAAAACACGTTTACGCACTTGTATCAGGTCTAGAGTGAAAATAACTGACTGAATAGATTTGTATTTACCATCTGCACAGGCTGATCACTGCAAACGCGAGGATTTCAAAAGTAAATTTCAATTTCCTGAACCTGGGCTCTTTCAAACGACACAGAACTGCCCCAGGAGCAAACTGCTGAGGGTAAATACACAAATACAACAATAGAAGCATGTGCGAACGTAGGCGCAGAGAACATGCTCCTGTTGAACATTACAGGCAAAACAATAACATCACCATGGAGACAAGCAGGTGATGGACCCTCCTCCAAAATGTTACACAGTGCCCCTTTAAGTACCATTATTTTTAGGTATTTTATTTCATATATTTACTTAAAGCAAAATCAACTGTTTGGAGCTTTCTACCTTGTTATGATGTTGTTCCCTCATCAAAAACGTGCCTGAAGAGGTTGTAAATGTAATCTAGTGATCTTCCCCGAGCTCTATTTGATCTCTATTTATGGTCAGCAGTACGAGCCTGTACAAGGCCCCGCCCACAAGCCTACGTCACCAGTGCTCCACACGGCAGTTTTCCATTCAAAAGCATGATACAAAACATTAGCGTCTTGGGTTCTTTTTTAAAGACGATACAGTAAAGTGTATTTACCTTGTCGACATGTTTCAGCTGCTGCATCTTCAGAACTGTCACCGGTGTTGGTGGTGACGTGTCGTATATCAGCTGTTGTCACTTCCTGTGGGCGTGGTCAGCTGTTGTTACTTCCTGTAGGCGTGGTCAGCAGTTGTTACTTCCTGTAGGCGTGGGTCAGCTGTTGTTACTTCCTGTAGGCGTGGTCAGTCATTGTCACTTCCTGTGGGCGTGGTCAGCTGTTGTTACTTTCTGTGGGCGTGGTCAGCTGTTGTTACTTCCTGTAGGCGTGGTCAGCTGTTGTTACTTCCTGTAGGCGTGGTCAGCTGTTGTTACTTCCTGTAGGCGTGGTCAGCCATTGTCACTTTCTGTAGGCGTGGTCAGCTGTTGTTACTTCCTGTAGGCGTGGTCAGTCATTGTCACTTCCTGTGGGCGTGGTCAGCTGTTGTTACTTCCTGTAGGCGTGGTCAGCTGTTGTTACTTTCTGTAGGCGTGGTCAGCTGTTGTTACTTCCTGTAGGCGTGGTCAGCTGTTGTTACTTCCTGTAGGCGTGGGTCAGCTGTTGTTACTTCCTGTAGGCGTGGTCAGTCATTGTCACTTCCTGTGGGCGTGGTCAGCTGTTGTTACTTCCTGTAGGCGTGGTCAGCTGTTGTTACTTCCTGTAGGCGTGGTCAGCAGTTGTTACTTCCTGTAGGCGTGGGTCAGCTGTTGTTACTTCCTGTAGGCGTGGTCAGTCATTGTCACTTCCTGTGGGCGTGGTCAGCTGTTGTTACTTTCTGTGGGCGTGGTCAGCTGTTGTTACTTCCTGTAGGCGTGGTCAGCAGTTGTTACTTCCTGTAGGCGTGGGTCAGCTGTTGTTACTTCCTGTAGGCGTGGTCAGTCATTGTCACTTCCTGTGGGCGTGGTCAGCTGTTGTTACTTTCTGTGGGCGTGGTCAGCTGTTGTTACTTCCTGTAGGCGTGGTCAGCTGTTGTTACTTCCTGTAGGCGTGGTCAGCTGTTGTTACTTCCTGTAGGCGTGGTCAGCCATTGTCACTTTCTGTAGGCGTGGTCAGCTGTTGTTACTTCCTGTAGGCGTGGTCAGTCATTGTCACTTCCTGTGGGCGTGGTCAGCTGTTGTTACTTCCTGTAGGCGTGGTCAGCTGTTGTTACTTTCTGTAGGCGTGGTCAGCTGTTGTTACTTCCTGTAGGCGTGGTCAGCTGTTGTTACTTCCTGTAGGCGTGGGTCAGCTGTTGTTACTTCCTGTAGGCGTGGTCAGTCATTGTCACTTCCTGTGGGCGTGGTCAGCTGTTGTTACTTCCTGTAGGCGTGGTCAGCAGTTGTTACTTCCTGTAGGCGTGGGTCAGCTGTTGTTACTTTCTGTAGGCGTGGTCAGCTGTTGTTACTTCCTGTAGGCGTGGTCAGCTGTTGTTACTTCCTGTAGGCGTGGGTCAGCTGTTGTTACTTCCTGTAGGCGTGGTCAGTCATTGTCACTTCCTGTGGGCGTGGTCAGCTGTTGTTACTTCCTGTAGGCGTGGTCAGCTGTTGTTACTTTCTGTAGGCGTGGTCAGCTGTTGTTACTTCCTGTAGGCGTGGTCAGCTGTTGTTACTTCCTGTAGGCGTGGGTCAGCTGTTGTTACTTCCTGTAGGCGTGGTCAGTCATTGTCACTTCCTGTGGGCGTGGTCAGCTGTTGTTACTTCCTGTAGGCGTGGTCAGCAGTTGTTACTTCCTGTAGGCGTGGGTCAGCTGTTGTTACTTCCTGTAGGCGTGGTCAGTCATTGTCACTTCCTGTGGGCGTGGTCAGCTGTTGTTACTTTCTGTGGGCGTGGTCAGCTGTTGTTACTTCCTGTAGGCGTGGTCAGCTGTTGTTACTTCCTGTAGGCGTGGTCAGCTGTTGTTACTTCCTGTAGGCGTGGTCAGCCATTGTCACTTTCTGTAGGCGTGGTCAGCTGTTGTTACTTCCTGTAGGCGTGGTCAGTCATTGTCACTTCCTGTGGGCGTGGTCAGCTGTTGTTACTTCCTGTAGGCGTGGTCAGCTGTTGTTACTTTCTGTAGGCGTGGTCAGCTGTTGTTACTTCCTGTAGGCGTGGTCAGCTGTTGTTACTTCCTGTAGGCGTGGGTCAGCTGTTGTTACTTCCTGTAGGCGTGGTCAGTCATTGTCACTTCCTGTGGGCGTGGTCAGCTGTTGTCACTTTCTGTAGGCGTGGTCAGCTGTTGTTACTTCCTGTAGGCGTGGTCAGCTGTTGTTACTTCCTGTAGGCGTGGTCAGCTGTTGTCACTTTCTGTAGGCATGGTCAGCTGTTGTTACTTCCTGTAGGCGTGGTCAGCTGTTGTTACTTCCTGTAGGCGTGGTCAGCTGTTGTTACTTCCTGTGGGCGTGGTAAGCCATTGTCACTTCCTGTGAGCCTGGTCAGCTGTTGTTACTTCCTGTAGGCGTGGTCAGCTGTTGTTACTTCCTGTGGGCGTGGTCAGCCATTAGCCATGTCTCATTTCAGGGTCTGCATCCTCTGAGGCTGGTTTTCAGGCCGCATACGCCACTTCTGGCGCGACAAGGCCTGTCCCATTTCATGCAGCCTCCGAGGATGCAGCCTGAAAACCGGCCTCGTTTCCATGGAGATCAGGCCGTGAACGAAGGCCGTGAAAATGTATCCTTCGCGGCCTTATATTCCCCAGCATGCACCGCACGCTACTTCTTCTACGGGAAAAAATGGAGTCCGCGGCTGCGTCCCCTACCAGTTGCAATTTTACTTTTAAATGTAAGTACTGGTTTACCTCGGCTACAATTAATTCTAAGTGACTCGCTACATGAAACTGTTCATAAACAAGTTCACTTAAGTTGAACTTAAGATGTTAAGTTAAACATATGTATGAAGGTAGTTGTTATGGCTTAGTTTACGGATATTGTTGTATTAGCGGTTAGCAGCGTTATCCCTTACACTTGTTTATTAGCTTAGCTGTTGTAATGTTGGATATTCTCCAGTATGTAAGAATATTTTTGTCTTCAGGGAACAAGGAGCAGACCACCCGACTAACTGAGCTGAGGTGGGAGAATGACCACCTGTTCACCGGGGCTAAATTCTCCGTGAACATGGCTTGGAGGTAAGTATTAAAACAGTGCTATATACTCCTGATAGATAATATAACATCAGCCATGAAAACTATATCAACGCTGGCATTACTGCCATTTGAAAACCTTTTTCATTTGTACATATGTGAGTAGTTGTGAATTAACCTGTGGTTTCCCCATTTATTTCCTATGTTCTCCACAGCCTGTACTTCTGTGATTACTAAATGACGGCCGGGAAGCTGGTGATCTGAAAAGTATACTACACAATGTAGTACTATCATGTGTAGTAATGTAGTAATATCACAATGGAGAACTAAACCTACCTATTTGTCAGTAGACAGTTGTTCACAAATAAGCTGGACTTATTAAGTGTTATTATCCATTATATCTCCCTTACAAAAGCATCTTGAAAACTGTAATTAAAAAGACATAATTAACTACATAAATGAAAGGACAGCGTGTGCTGCACGGTTATTGAACAAATGTTTGCAGTAACACTAGGAGATCTGTAACAGATTTCATATTATATATAATTATAAATGTACTGTATTTATTATTATGTAAATGTGAATGTTTATGTTCTGTTTGACTCAGGACAATACTGGAGAAGTTCAGCCTGCAATAATAAGGGCTGCAAATTAATCATGCTCATATTGAAATCTAAATTGTGAAAATATGTGTGGGATTCCTCTATTAATTAAGATGTTTCGATTTATCTAAACGGCCTTTGGATCTGAATGTATCTACACTGAACCAAATGTTCCTGTAATAGTTTTGTAGTTTTCTTAATGTGTGTGTCATTACAGGTTTTCACTCTGCAGGACAGGACTTTGATCAATCAGACATAAGGCCCATTCTGCTCTTCCTCCTCCAGAAGACGAGATACATCACACTGAGTGGTCCAAGTGCACTGGGTCATGTCTCCACTGTCCATGCTGACTGTAGAAGACCTGTGGGGTCTCTGGTTGCATCAGGCCTCCCTCCTGCACGTGCTGCTGCTGTCCCTAATGTGTCCTAATAGTGATGTTTAGGTTTAACTTCTAATTTCAGCACAAGTAAAATAGTCAAATGGTAGTTTCTTTGCATCTTAGCAGAGGAGCACCTAAACATCTTAATCACTGAGGAAGTGTCCCATGATAAATGTGGCCTTATATGACCTTAACAAGTGTGTGAGACAAAACTGAAAACATCATTTGCTCATATGTTTATTGAATGTTTTTCAGTCTATACTGACATTTGAATCATGGTGAAATGTGCCACTTATTTGATGTCTCTTTTGACAGTAATTAATTACATGTACTATAAGAATGTACTATTGTACTGCAATTAAGCAGTGGTAATCCACCTGATCATATTTTACAAAGATAATTTGGTCATTTTGGACTGTCACCTGCTTCAGCAAAAAGGGAACAGGATTTGAGAGTTCACTGACATACAGCTGTTTTTACTCACCTATTATTGCATTGTGTGTGTGTAATGGGTTCAATGTTTGACTTTTCACATCAAGATAAAGTATTTCCAGAAGTTCCTTTGAATGTTTAATAAACCATCTTTTCTCGAAGGAGAGATGTCTTTCTTTATAAACTGATTTAAATGCATTCCCTGTATAAATGTAATCCTTGGTCAATATAGAAATATTTAATAATGATAATAATATTTAATAATGAATATCTCATCACTGTATTTGAAACTTTAAGGTAATTTAGCCTATTTCAGATCTATCCCAGAAATATAACAGTTTTGTTTTGCAAAAGTTAAACATACGTTTTCGTTTCAGCCACAAGATTTGGATGAGAATTATTAGAATAACTTGGTCTCAAAATCCGATAGTTCAATTACCCACGCGTAATCTTTGTTATTGATCCGTGTGCGTAATCTGCGTAGTGCGTGTTGTTAGCATTAGCGTTAGCATTAGCGTTAGCAGCGTGTCTTGGTTGCTGGGCGACGGGAGCGGCTCCGTGGGCTGGACCTGTCCCATTTCGCCAACGGAAATGCTGTCCGCGGAGGCTGGTTCGAAGGCTGCAGCCTTCACGGCCTTGGAGGCACCTGGCCTCGGAGGATGCAGACCCTGAAATGAGACACGGCTATTGTCACTTCCTGTAGGCGTGGTCAGCTGTTGTTACTTTCTGTAGGCGTGGTCAGCTGTTGTTACTTCCTGTAGGCGTGGTCAGCTGTTGTTACTTCCTGTAGGCGTGGTCAGCTGTTGTTACTTCCTGTGGGCGTGGTCAGCTGTTGTTACTTCCTGTGGGCGTGGTCAGCTGTTGTTACTTCCTGTAGGCGTGGTCAGCTGTTGTTACTTCCTGTGGGTGTGGTCAGCTGTTGTTACTTCCTGTAGGTGTGGTCAGCTGTTGTTACTTCCTGTAGGCGTGGTCAGCCTGATGGACCTGGCAGGTCGCTCAGACTGACCCTGCCTCCCGTCGCCCGGTGCTCTCTGGAGGAGGGTGTCCCAGGTGTGTGAAAGGAGGAACGCTCCGTCATCTTGGTTAATTCCGTCCGGGCCTCGTTTCCTGATTTCTCTGTCCTCCCTGATCCAGAGTTTGAACTTGTTGTTTTCTGATCCAATGACCCGAGCCCCGTCCCAATCCATAATGTGGTTATTTCTTTTACACTGGTCTGATATGGAGGAGTTTAGGTTTTCCTGCTCTGCTTTGTCTTTTTGTGTTCTGGTGAGTCTCCCTGATGTTTCCTTTTCACATTCCTTTTGGTGTTCCTTTTTTCAGATGTGAAAAGCCCGGCCTGTTTCCCCTGTGTGTGATTTATTGCATAATTTGCATTGGATTTCGTAGATGGCGTTGCATTTTTGTTCTTGTGGGATTTTATCTTTGGGGTGCTTGGGGTTTGGGGTGTACTTTGGGTTTATGATACAAAACTGTACACAACAACTTTACAAACCTGATACGATGGGCAGAAGTTTCATCAGTCAGATGCACGGCAGTTGTAATGTGATTTGTGCGCTTTGTAGATTCAGTTGCAGATAATTTTTTTTTAAAGTGTGTCAAACATAACAACTTTATTAATAGGTTAGAATAGAATTAGAATAATGGTGTTTACTAAATGTGGTGAAAGAACAGTTATATTCATGGGACTATAATGATTCTGAATTCTTCCAGTCATTTTTAAACTGAAACCCAAAACACCTAAGGACAATGGTAGAAAACATGAATTATATCGTCTTCTCCTCACAGAATCCACGATATTTCCATCCACAAAATAAATAAAGAGGGAGCTGAAGGGCATCCCTGACGGACTCCTCTAGACAATGTGAAATTTTCTGATAACTGTAGTACAAAATTTTACTTGTGGGTTCGTAAAAAGTTGAGCACTCATCTTAAAATATTTTCTCCAAAGTTGAAAAATATATACAGAAAACAGTAAATTGCTAAAAACACATTTATTAAAGAATTAAAAAATGTAAATATGAAACCATCACTGTGTATTGTACATTGACACAGCAAATATAGGAACTTTTTTTTTTTGTTTTTTTTTTGTTTTTTTTATCAGATTATAGTAAAAATAATAAAACAAATCTACAAACACAAATCATTTATCATTTCATCTGTGCTGTTTCTCCTTATGACCTTTATATATAGATTTACTACACTTTACATTACTATACACAATATTTAAGCTTTATTTACACTTGTCTCTTGCTATTTTTGCTATTCAGAATTTATTACATTTTTTCTCTTTGTTTTTAAAATATATTGTGGTGTGTTACTGTGTTCAAGTCATTTCTGTGGATCAATAAAGTTTGTATAAGTCCATGTTTAAGTCATCATAATCATATATATATATATATATATATATATATATATATATATATATATATATATATATATACACACTAAACACATTCGACAACAGCATATGGAAAAAAATAAGAAACAAGTAAAAATGCTTAAAAAGTTTTCATCAGTAAGACAATCAGTAATATTCTTCGATTGTACCATAACTGCTCCTTTAAAGCTGCACTGTGTAACTTTTCTGGTGGAGGGTCCATGAAATGGAATGTTTTTCTCCATGGAGATGTTTTTGCTTTGTCTGGAATGTTCCACAGTATGGCATTAAACCTTTCTATCTTCATGGAGACCAAACCAGACCAAAGTTCCAGGTCAGATCTGTGGAGAGGCGACCCCGCTCACAGTCAGAATGTCTGTTTTTCTAGGTATTTTTGAGCTCTAAAACCACCTGTAATTGAATAAATGTAAAGTAGAGCTGTTTAATGTCACACTGCGGAACATTCCATGGCGTATCCATAGAAACAAGCAGGTGACGGACTCCCAACCGAAAGATTTACATAGTTCAGCTTTAAACACATTGACAACAACATATGAAAACAAAAAAAACAATAACAAACATGTAAAAATCCTTAAAATCAGAATTTGACCTGAGAGTAAACGCGGTCGTCCAAGGTGGTTTTTGCTGTTAAGAAAGAAGGAAAAAAATAACGCAAAATTTCAGAATAATTTAAATTCCCTGAAACTGTTTGCACTGCAGTTGCAAAATTAGAAATCTCACAATTCTGGGTTTGTTTACAGATTTACTTTACTCATAAAAAAAAAAACAATTGCCTCAGTTATAAATCCAGGCGATAACTGTGAGCAGAATGTGAATAAAAACGTGCAGTTTGTGGGCGTGTTGGGTGTGATTTACGATTGGGAAGTCTGCATATTTTTTATATTTAAATGTGTGTCAGTCATTATTTTTTCTTTGCACTGTTTACTCACCTTTATTCTGCCTCTTTTTGTGGCGCTTTACTTGGGCATATGTCACATTTTCACCTAAAATAAAAATATTATTACAATTATTATTATTATTATTCTTTTTTTTCCTTCACCCCAAAAATGACACCTGGATGTTTTCAATAAGTTATTTTAAACCAGTAATTAATTATTTATTTATTTGTTTGTTTATTCATATATTTATTTATTGCTTATGCTATTATTTTGTTGGCATCAATTTAAAAAGAACAACAACAAAAAATCTGACGATTAACACAAATACAAATTCCATCCATTATTTGCTTTGTCTTTGCTGCATGAACAAAAGGAACAGGAAGAAGATCAGTGTTATAAACCCGACTCCTTTAACAAATCAAATCAAATAAACATTTTTTAATAATCAATCCCCACCCCAAACCACGTCGTTTCATTAACTTAAACATTTTCCTTAGTCACATCGTCCATCATTATTTTATCTTTGTACTAATGCTGTCAAAAATATCGCGCCATTAACGAGTTAACGCAAAACCATTTTAACGCAGTAAATTTTTTTTATTGTGAGGTTAACGCTCTTTGTGATCGAGTGAACTTGTGTTTTCATAAACTGTGGCCACTGCTCGTAACGTCAGAAAAACTACAGGATCCGACTGTAAACAGGAAGAAAACAATTTGTATGAAACTGAGAAATCCCGACTGCAGGAGGTGGACCAAAGCACCGCACGGCCGCACATGGACGCACACACACACACATACACACACATACACACATACACACACACACACACACACACACACACACACACACACACACACACGACTTCACCACACAAACCCTGTGCGCTGGTGCCACCAACATGAGGAAAACACCAAACAAAGTCCGCTCCAAAACATACGGCGAATCCGCGCCCATCCCCGACAGCGACAGAAGCCCCACGCAAAAAGTCCCAGCGCGAGTGCGCCCCCTAGTGCAGCAGGTGTTGGACAAACACAGTGGCTCTAACTGGAGAACCACCTCAGGGTCACAGAACATTATTCACAACCCTAAACCCTAAACCCTAAACCCACAGTGGAACTTCAGCCACTTTGACTCTTATGGAGAAGAGAAACACTTCACCCACACTGATGCAGAACACTTCAGGAGAGAGGAACATGTGAGAGGAACATGTGAGTGGAACATGTGAGAGGAACATGTGAGTGGAACATGTGAGAGGAACATGTGAGTGGAACATGTGAGTGGAACATGTGAGAGGAACATGTGAGTGGAACATGTGAGAGGAACATGTGAGTGGAACATGTGAGAGGAACATGTGAGTGGAACATGTGAGTGGAACATGTGAGTGGAACATGTGAGAGGAACATGTGAGAGGAACATGTGAGTGGAACATGTGAGAGGAACATGTGAGAGGAACATGACAGTGGAACATGTGAGTGGAAAATGTGAGAGGAACATGTGAGAGGAACATGTGAGTGGAACATGTGAGTGGAACATGTGAGAGGAACATGACAGTGGAACATGTGAGTGGAACATGTGAGTGGAACATGTGAGTGGAACATGTGAGAGGAACATGACAGTGGAACATGTGAGAGGAACATGTGAGTGGAACATGTGAGAGGAACATGTGAGAGGAACATGTGAGAGGAACATGTGAGTGGAACATGTGAGTGGAACATGTGAGAGGAACATGACAGTGGAACATGTGAGTGGAACATGTGAGAGGAGCATGTGAGAGGAACATGACAGTGGAACATGTGAGTGGAACATGTGAGTGGAACATGTGAGAGGAACATGTGAGAGGAACATGTGAGTGGAACATGTGAGTGGAACATGTGAGAGGAACATGACAGTGGAACATGTGAGTGGAACATGTGAGAGGAACATGTGAGAGGAACATGTGAGTGGAACATGACAGTGGAACATGTGAGTGGAACATGTGAGAGGAACATGTGAGTGGAACATGTGAGTGGAACATGTGAGTGGAACATGTGAGAGGAACATGTGAGTGGAACATGACAGTGGAACATGTGAGTGGAACATGTGAGTGGAACATGTGAGTGGAACATGTGAGAGGAACATGTGAGTGGAACATGACAGTGGAACATGCGAGAGGAACATGTGAGAGGAACATGTGAGTGGAACATGTGAGAGGAACATGACAGTGGAACATGTGAGTGGAACATGTGAGAGGAACATGTGAGAGGAACATGACAGTGGAACATGTGAGTGGAACATGTGAGTGGAACATGTGAGAGGAACATGTGAGTGGAACATGTGAGAGGAACATGTGAGAGGAACATGTGAGTGGAACATGTGAGTGGAACATGTGAGAGGAACATGTGAGTGGAACATGACAGTGGAACATGTGAGTGGAACATGTGAGAGGAACATGTGAGTGGAACATGTGAGAGGAACATGTGAGAGGAACATGTGAGAGGAACATGTTAGAGGAACATGTGAGTGGAACATGTGAGTGGAACATGTGAGTGGAAAATGTGAGAGGAACATGTGAGAGGAACATGTGAGTGGAACATGTGAGTGGAACATGTGAGAGGAACATGACAGTGGAACATGTGAGTGGAACATGTGAGTGGAACATGTGAGAGGAACATGACAGTGGAACATGTAAGTGGAACATGTGAGTGGAACATGTGAGAGGAACATGTGAGAGGAACATGACAGTGGAACATGTGAGTGGAACATGTGAGAGGAACATGTGAGTGGAACATGTGAGTGGAACATGTGAGTGGAACATGTGAGTGGAACATGTGAGAGGAACATGACAGTGGAACATGTGAGTGGAACATGTGAGTGGAACATGTGAGTGGAACATGACAGTGGAACATGTGAGTGGAACATGTGAGAGGAACATGACAGTGGAACATGTGAGTGGAACATGTGAGTGGAACATGTGAGAGGAACATGTGAGTGGAACATGACAGTGGAACATGTGAGTGGAACATGTGAGAGGAACATGACAGTGGAACATGTGAGTGGAACATGTGAGAGGAACATGTGAGAGGAACATGTGAGTGGAACATGACAGTGGAACATGTGAGTGGAACATGTGAGAGGAACATGTGAGTGGAACATGTGACTGGAACATGTGACTGGAACATGTGAGTGGAACATGTGAGAGGAACATGTGAGTGGAACATGACAGTGGAACATGTGAGTGGAACATGTGAGAGGAACATGTGAGTGGAACATGTGAGTGGAACATGACAGTGGAACATGTGAGAGGAACATGTGAGTGGAACATGACAGTGGAACATGTGAGTGGAACATGTGAGAGGAACATGTGAGTGGAACATGTGAGTGGAACATGACAGTGGAACATGTGAGTGGAACATGACAGTGGAACATGTGAGAGGAACATGTGAGAGGAACATGTGAGAGGAACATGTGAGTGGAACATGTGAGAGGAACATGTGAGTGGAACATGTGAGAGGAACATGTGAGTGGAACATGTGAGAGGAACATGTGAGTGGAACATGTGAGAGGAACATGTGAGTGGAACATGTGAGAGGAACATGTGAGAGGAACATGTGAGAGGAACATGTGAGAGGAACATGTGAGTGGAACATGACAGAGGAACATGTGAGAGGAACATGTGAGTGGAACATGACAGAGGAACATGTGAGTGGAACATGTGAGAGGAACATGTGAGTGGAACATGTGAGTGGAACATGTGAGAGGAACATGTGAGTGGAACATGACAGAGGAACATGTGAGTGGAACATGTGAGAGGAACATGTGAGTGGAACATGTGAGTGGAACATGTGAGAGGAACATGTGAGAGGAACATGTGAGTGGAACATGACAGAGGAACATGTGAGTGGAACATGTGAGAGGAACATGTGAGAGGAACATGTGAGTGGAATACGACAGTGGAACATGGAACACAAAGAACAAAAGTGTCACTCTCAGTTCTTATGGTTTTCAATAAAAACACATTTGTACAAGGTGGAGCCTGTTCACTTTTCATGTTGATAAAAGAATTAAAACGATGATTCAAGGGACAAAAATATGTGATTAATCGTGAGTTAACTATGACATTCATGTCATAGTTTAATCGTGATTAAATATTTGAATCGATTGACAGCACTACTTTGTACATTTTCTTAAATTACTTTCTTATTCTTCTGTTTCTTATTCATATGATTTTTGGTTTATTTTGAGCCCAGTATTATTAAAGTCACACAGTTTTGGACCTTTAAGAGTTTACCTGTACCTGAAGAGTCACAAAAAACAGCTCTTACCGTGTGCGCTGTTGTTCCTCTCTGGAATTATATATATAAAAATGTAATTATAAATTAGAAAATAAACATAAATCCAGAATAAGCACAACAAACTCACCTCTCATATTTTTGAATTCAAGCACGGAATAGATAACATCTGTAAAATAAACCAAATAGTATTACGGACAAAGGAAAAGTACACTCTCCTCAACACTTTATTTTAGTATCAAGAGTGTCTTTAGTGGTGAGGAACATTTAACATTTTAAATGTGATTTCTGCTAAATGAAAACAGGTTTCCTTATGTTCCATTGAGTTGTATAAACCCTTTAAAGTCCTGTGTCACCAGAATGTTCAAAAATGTGAAATGGAGGCAACTGGAAGTGAAGCAGACGTATTTATATTATTATTATTATTATTATTATTATTATTATTATTATTATTATTATTATTATTATACTTTCAATGATTAACTGAGTGATCCCTCATTTACACCAACTCCATCACGTGAGGTGCATCTGCCGTATGGCTATTTTACACATTCCAGTTTACACTGAGTACACGTGTCAGGGTTGTGTCGGGTTTTTATAAACATCTTTAGGCAGCATCTGTGAAATGAACCAAATAATATTACGGACAAAGGAAATGTGCACTCTCCACTTTTGATTTGATCACAGGCTTCTGAAAATGTGTCTTTTAAATCTTTTTGTATTTTTTCTTGAGTTTTCAGGCAGTCTTAAAACTGTTGAACTTTCTGCCAATAGAAATGCATCACACTAGAACACCCCCATCGTGATGTCACTGCAACGTATCAACAAAATAATCTCCAGAGTAAAGGTGAGGGTTTAGTCACTTTAGCCACTGGATGTGTTCATTTACATGTCCAGACAACAATAGAATAATCAGAGCACAATAGTTAGATCATGTTTCTGGTGTGTGTTTACCTGCACAAAGTCAGTGGGCCTCATTCATGAATCTTTTCTTAAAAAATGGAGGAGGTCAGGAGGAGCGAGGAGGTCAGGTGGAGCAAGGAGGTCAGGTGGAGCGAGGAGGTCAGGAGGAGCGAGGAGGTCAAGTGGAGCAAGGAGGTCAGGAGGAGCGAGGAGGTCAGGAGGAGGTCAGGAGGAGCGAGGAGGTCAAGTGGAGCGAGGAGGTCAAGTGGAGCAAGGAGGTCAGGTGGAGTGAGGAGGTCAAGTGGAGCGAGGAGGTCAGGAGGAGGTCAGGAGGAGGTCAGGAGGAGCGAGGAGGTCAAGTGGAGCGAGGAGGTCAGGTGGAGCGAGGAGGTCAGGAGGAGCGAGGAGGTCAAGTGGAGCAAGGAGGTCAGGAGGAGCGAGGAGGTCAGGAGGAGGTCAGGAGGAGCGAGGAGGTCAAGTGGAGCGAGGAGGTCAAGTGGAGCGAGGAGGTCAGGTGGAGTGAGGAGGTCAGGAGGAGCGAGGAGGTCAGGAAGAGCGAGGAGGTCAAGTGGAGCAAGGAGGTCAGGTGGAGTGAGGAGGTCAGGTGGAGCGAGGAGGTCAGGAGGAGCGAGGAGGTCAAGTGGAGCAAGGAGGTCAGGTGGAGTGAGGAGGTCAAGTGGAGCGAGGAGGTCAGGAGGAGGTCAGGAGGAGGTCAGGAGGAGCGAGGAGGTCAAGTGGAGCGAGGAGGTCAGGTGGAGCGAGGAGGTCAAGTGGAGCGAGGAGGTCAGGAGGAGCGAGGAGGTCGGGTGGAACAAGGAGGTGAGGTGGAGATATTTAAGAAAATATATAATTTACAATCCTGGAGGAATTAGATTTTTTTGTTGCATTATCAGAGTAATAATATTCTAAAACAGTAGAATTTTTGTTCTTACGAGTGCTCCTGACTGTTCGTAGGATTTGTTCTTCCATAAGAACATTTCCAGTTAAGAAAAGGTTTTGTGAAGACCAAAAATGTTCATAAGAAGGACTTAAGAACAAATCTGTTGGTAAGAACGTGTCATGAATGAGGCCGAATGTGATCATCAAAAACATCTGGAGGCATGTGTCAGTTAATCAGTGGGTTTCAGAGGAACGGTTGTATTTGGAAAACAAGTACAATCATTTAAAATAACGATTTCAGTTGCAGAGTTTCACATGAAATCACCACATTCTATAGGCCAGTGTTATTTAATACAGATGAGAGGCGGGAAATATGAACATTGTTCAACTGCAGGTTTTTGTCGTAAAACAGCAGGTCTTTGGACTAGTCAATAATAGAAAAGATCAAGTTCCATATTTAGGAATTTACCTTTCTGATATTTCATGGCAAAGTACAGTGTAATGGATAGAACAAACTGTCTCTTTCCATCATCACATACTAGAATCTGAAAACTATCAGTTTTTTTCTTTTCCACTACCCGTTTTGCTTTATTGTCCAAGTCAAATCCGGCACAGGTGTGAACAGAAGGAGATCAGAAGACTCCCTGTACAGACGAGTCCACAGAAAGAACATTCAACTAATGAGCTTCACTCTCTTATACAGTAATAAATTACCATTTGAAGAGGAGGCGTGGTCATTGTTGATCACATGATCTTCAGCAGAGCTCTGATTGGTTCTGCACAAAGTCAACGATCGCACAATCGAGTGTTATGAATATTTTGCAAAAATCAAACAAACGCACAAAGAACGACCAACCTTGGAAAGCACAGGTCTGTAAATAAAGAGAAAACATTTGTGAATAAAAGTGAAACTAACCAATAATATAAATGCAGTATATATATATTAGTATATATATGAGTATATATATTAGTATATATAGTCTCATCTGTCACCTTTAGTCTTTACAAAACGCCACAGAAGCAGCAGTGTTATGAGTAAAACCGCCGCACACACAGGTCCAACCACCCACATCACGGACAGAGAGAAGCCTCTGGGTGCACCTGTGATCAGAAGTGAGATTTTACTTTATTTTTTACTTTTTTACTTTTATCTTTGTCCATCTTGAAGAATAGTTCCACTGACTTTTGACCGACATCCAACTCTCTGGAGATATGGCAGTGTTTGGTGTTGACCGTTGCCATGGTTTCCACTGTCCCTCACATTTATAAAAGCCTTCGTCAGACCTGGACACTGCAGAGATGTGGAGCTCTGGTTCTGTCCCATTTTGAATAATTTTTCCATTTTTATAAAATCGGACTGAAGTAAAATTCCCTGTGTGGAGTTTACAGCTGAGAGCCACAGGCCGTCCCTCAGTCACTGCTCTCACCGGGCTCAGAAGGATAATGTCCCCTGTGAAGTTAAACATGTCAAATACAGAAAAGACTTAAAAAGACTCACACTTATAGTTTAGATCAAACTTACTGTGGACTGAGATGTTGATGGCACTGCTCATTTGTCCTGATCCAGACTCACACCAAAACACTGCACTGGTTTCCTCAGATAAACTAAACTCACATTTAGACTTATCTGTCCTCCAAAAACACTGATGTGATGATAATGTGTTATCAGAGAACCTCCTCCAGACTGTGCCGTCTGCTTCAGTGGAGTTGACCCCACAACTCAGAGTGATGACATCACCAGTGAAGTGTTGTGTTCTGTCAGGACTGACCGAGAGAGACACTGGAGACTCAACATCTGAGGAGCACAAGACCAGGCTTCAGAGACACAGGCTTCAGAGACACAGGCTTCAGAGACACAAGCTTCAGAGACACAGGCTTCAGAGACACAGGCTTCAGTGAGTCAGAGTTCAGAGACACAGGCTTCAGAGACACAGGCTTCAGAGACACAGGCTTCAGAGACACAGGCTTCAGAGACACAGGCTTCAGAGACACAGGCTTCAGGGACACAGGCTTCAGAGACACAGGCTTCAGAGACACAGGCTTCAGAGACACAGGCTTCAGGGACACAGGCTTCAGAGACACAGGCTTCAGAGACACAGGCTTCAGAGACACAGGCTTCAGAGACACAGGCTTCAGTGACACAGGCTTCAGTGAGTCAGAGTTCAGAGACACAGGCTTCAGAGACACAGGCTTCAGAGACACAGGCTTCAGAGACACAGGCTTCAGTGAGTCAGAGTTCAGAGACACAGGCTTCAGTGAGTCAGAGTTCAGAGACACAGGCTTCAGTGACACAGGCTTCAGAGACACAAGCTTCAGTGAGTCAGAGTTTAGTGAGTCAGACTCAGAGGTGAGGGACATGAACATGTGGGACGTACCTTCAGTCCAGACGAAGGAGGGGTTACTGTGTTCAGAGAAGAAGGCGGGACTTCCTCTCGATGCTCGACACACAAACGTCTCTGAGCGCTTGAGGCCCTGGAGGCTGAAGGAGGCCTGTTTAGAGCCGACACTGGCCCCTGGGAGCCGCTCATATCTGTAAGACTGTGACTGAGGAACAGCCCTGTACCAGTGAAAGCTCCATCCTGCAGAGGGCGCTGTCACAGCACAGCTCAGAGAGACAGAGGCCCCAGGACTGATCCAGGACACAGACACAGAGAGGACAGGACGGGGGGCTCCTGAGGAGTAGATGTTATATTCAGATCATCATAACGATGTCACTGAGTCTTATTAAATATAAACGTACTGTCAGACACATGTAGTGTGAGGGGGAGGCTCCACTCAGTGACTGTGTGGGGCCGGACTCCTCTGCAGCTGTAGGGGCCTTTGTCCATCACTGCTGCTCTGAGGGTCACCTCTCTTTGTTTGTGCTCCAGACTCATTCTAGATCTCCTCCATTCAAACGTCCACTCAGCGTCTGCTCCATGAGTCCTACAGGTGAGGGTGAGCTGCTCTCCAGAGAACAGCGGAGACCAGGGGGGCTCCACAGAGAGAGAGGGCGCTCTGGGATCTGGGCCCACACATGACCACACAAAAGAACATGTACTGCACATACACATACACACTCCCTCCACCTCACAGCTCAGAGTCAGACTCTCCCCCACAAATAACTCAGACCAGTTTGGAGTCACAAACACTGTGTTGGGAAATATGTAAAACAGAAATGTCTCAAATACTGAAGGAGACAGTGATGCTGAGCACAGGGACAGTGTCACATACAAACACAGCTCTACTCTGTACGCTGCTCCTGTCTCTGCTCTGCTGTCTGTGTGAAGGTCCCTGATTGGCACACCGGGGGCCAATCAGAGCACGGAGAGGACCGTTCAAAAGGGGAGCTGTGTTCTGTTAGCTCTCCCTCTCTCTGTCTCGGCTAGAGGATGTTACCCTGGTCATTTTTGTTGGTCATGTAGGATTATGTTTGTTTACATTAATACACAGTAGGTTTATCAGTCGTTCCACACTTGTTGTTTTATCGTATCAAAGTCTTTTTAGTTGAGTTACATTAGGCTTTTGATTTCTTTCTTAGCCCAGGTCATTGAGGTCCTGTTTTGTTCTATTTTGCTTTTGTTCTGTTGGCACATCTGGCACACGCCTCCTCCCTCCATTTTATGTAAAACTCTAAATGTTTTGGCTCTGAAATAAAATACAAACATTTGTACTGACTCTTTGTCTCATTATGAGTGTTTTATAGTAGTTTTGTCTTTTAGTAAATAAGGAACATATCAGAGAACAGGACTCACCAGTTTGTTTGACAGTGACTGCAGGACTTTGAGCTGTGAAGATGAAGTCGTCCTCTCCTCTGCAGCTGTACTCTCCTCCTCTGGAGACACTGACCCTCTGTGAGGTCTCACTTAATGTTTCAGTTTGAGGATAAATACCTCTGAACCATCTGTATTTCCCTGTAAACTCCTCTATGTCACAGCTCAGAGTCACACTGCCCCCTACTGGGATAACTGAGGATGATGGTGTCACACGGACAGTGCGTTGTTTTTCTGCAAAGAAGGAAAAAAGATGGTGAAATGTTCAGACATAAATCCATAAAAGAATATAACTGCAGAGCAGAGTAAATGTGGTGGTGTTAAATTCTGACGTGTTACTGAGAGTCTCCTGATGTTTGACTGTCGTTCCTCACTGACCCCACAGGAGTACAGACCCCCATCTGATTCTGACACTGGAGAAATCCTCAGATATACAGCGTCTGATCGTTTGTGCAGCTCATGTCGTGATCCCTCTTGTACAAGTGTCCCATCTTTGTAAAACTTCTGTTGTTTTTCACCATGAGCTGAGCACTTAAAATACACTGTGTCCATCAGATACACAGACTGTTGAGAAACATCTGGAGTGGCCCAGTCTTCTAGAAGTTCTGTAACAAAGGAGAGGCAGAGTATGACCAGACTCATGGAAAAAGATCTTTATTTTATGATGGTAAATAACTCTAGAGACAGATCAGAGGTTCAGTTGGTTCTTTTATGAGCATAATGTTAGAACAAGTCCAAGGTTATTTTTGGGACGATAACGATAGCTTGAGTGTGTCTGGTGTCATTCATTTATTTTTCTTACTACTTTCTAGATTTTATATACCTACAGAAGACATCAAATATAAGACGCAAGATATATGGAATTATTTAATAAAGAAAAAAATATTAAAATAACTTCTAAATATTTCTCAGCAAAACAAAGGGTGGCTAATTTGCGGATTTGAATATAAAATATATATAAAAAGTTAGAGTTATTTAACTTTTTTCCTTTGCTACATAATTCCATACATATTCATATATTTTATGCCTTCTGTGTGTATATAAAATGTTGAAAGTAGTAAACATATAAAAAAACACGGAATGACAGGGTGTCCAAACTTTTGACTGTGTAGCCTTTGTATATACAGTATATAGTATAACATTCCCCATTAATTATGTTTTATGAACCAGCCCACTACTTTTAAAGTTATATTTGAACTTTCTGAAGTTCAGCAGAAACAGGAACTCAATCAAGAAGAGTACAGCTGCCAAGTCCACATGAAACTGAGTTCATTACCTGTTGTGTGTTTGCAGACGGCGACACAAAACACTGAAATAAAAACATGAATGTGCCTTAATGTAGTGACCCAGGTCTAAAGGCTTTAATGGAGACAGACAGTGAAGTACTCACAGATGGAGCGCAGAGTCCAGAGAAGAGAGGCTCCCATCCTCACAGTCTGAACAGGCTCAAACTCAACACACAACTATAGACTCTTCTGTGAAATGTGTATGTTTTATGCACTTCATGATCTTAAACTGGACTCGATGTGTAATTGTGTTTCCTTCCTTTTCACACCTCACTCACCAGATCAGAATACGCCCCAAAAAACCATCATGAAAACATCAGCTTCTGTTTTGTTGAAATGATGAGGTGGATACATGTTTTATGTGCACAGACATAAGATTACACGACTTTAGTTGTTTTAGTGTTTAATATATTTATTGAATTTTCATTTTCACAATACAAAAGTACAAAATCAGATGCATAACAAAAAAACAAAAACTCCCTCCTCCCTTCCAAACACACACACAAAATAAACCCCATGCCTGCGGCCAATCACACCTGTTACCATGACTAATGATAGAAAAAGAAAAAAAAAAAAAAAAAAGAAAAACACATAAAAGAAAAACCCAGCAGCTGGCCAGAATATACCAAATTAAGTCACTCTTGCACCTTGGTAGTAGATTGGTCAAAAAAGTGTAAAAAAGGCCTCCAAACCAGATAGAACTTTTCTGAACCTCTCATCACATATCGAATTTTCTCCAATTTAAGATGGAACATTACATCTTTAATCCAGTGTGAAACCGTAGGCGGGGCAGTATCTTTCCATTTCAACAAAATCAACCGCCGTGCCAGTAGAGTAGAGAACATAATGAGTTTATGGCCTCCAGCAGGCAATACCAAACCCTCCGTATTCACCCCAAAAAGAAACATTGGGTTCAGTGGCACCCTGACCCCGAGCACAGAGGTCAGCGCCTCACCAACATCGCCCCAGAATGCCTTGATTTTGGGACAGAGCCAAAACATATGAATTAAAGTGGCCTCTGCCAAGTTACATCTATCACAGGTTGGGTCAATATTAGGATATATTTTTGCTAATTTTGATTTATGAAGATGAACCCTATGAACCACTTTAAATTGAATGAGACAGTGTTTTGCGCACATTGAAGAAGTATGAATTTTCTTCAAAACATCGTCCCAGTCTGAGTCACTAATATTATCCTGAAAATCCTTTTCCCAGGCCTTCTTTATGGCAGACAGAGAATTCGAATGTAAGATTAGTCCAATAATTGCGGAAATTGTTTTCTTTTTGGTGGGATTTAAGGTTATAATCTCATCTATCACATTATTGTGAGGTTTATTAATAATACATAATACTTATATAGCGCTTTTCAAGATACCCAAAGACGCTTAACAAAATAGCAAATAAAATAGACAAACAGACAGTAACAGAAGTGGGTTATTTGTAGACAGTTTTGAAGAGGTGGGTCTTGAGGGAAGCTTTGAAGGTAAGTGTTGAGGATCTCTGATGGGTTTGGGGAGGGAGTTCCAGAGGGTGGGGCCAGCTATGGAGAAGGCCCTGTCTCCCCAGGTCTTGTGTTTGGTTCGGGTGGGGGGAGACAGGCAGTGACGTGCGGTCAGAGGAGGCAGGGGAGGCAGTGCCTCCCTTGTCAATCATGAAAAGAAGAAAGTAATTATTATAAATTCAAACAAAAAATAATAATTATCAGCTTGTATGTATTTATTATTAACCCCTTCTCCAGTCGAAAAAATGTTTTTTTTCTTGTTTCAATAATTGAATATGGCAGAATTTTCGTTTGTCCCGTTCAAATGCAAAGAGAAGGTGCGCCGTGAGGCACCAGCCTCCAGTGCCTCCAGCCGCTCGATCCCTGGCAAAGTGGCTAAGTTGGCTAACCCACTGTATATTGCCGATAAATGGCCCTCAAACTCTCTGATTATTTGCTCTGTCTTTCCGGAATCTTTATAATGTATGAAATGTATTTCTGTAACGTGTTCAGGCTCGCAGATCAATCATAAAACCTCAGTAAAAAGCTCACCAGGGGAGGCAAACAGTACTCGTGCCTCAACATAGAGGGCGCTTGTGAGCACAGAGATTCTTGGCCTGCCGCCGCTATGCGCCGAAACAACTACATCATCTTCTTCGTTCTTTTTTATATTGCACTGGGACACCTGTGTCTTTGATGACAAAGTCCACCAATGTGCAGAGGGATTGTAAACAGTGGAACAATTTTCTTTGAGACGTGCTTTATTTTGATTTAGCCTAAATGAAATTAAAAGTCCTGCTCACGATATGCGCGAGTTGACCAGGACCCGCGGATCGCTAAAAGCGCAACTTGAGGAAGAGAAGAGAAATAGAGTGCGTGCCTTCATGGATTTGTTTTCACCTGCTGCAGTGCACAGGAGAGATGAGGGTGCGCTCACGATGACACAGGCAGACTCCCAGCATGATCCATGCTTATTTATTCACAAACTTTCTTAAAAAGCGTGTTTTTCATGAGTGATTTGGAGATTTCAGGCAAGATACAAAAAATCCAAGTATGACGCGTCCACGTTACGCATAAATGCACAGCTACAGAGCGCGCGGGAGCTGCTTTGCTAAAAAGCATATAAATTAGTCTATTTATTGCAAAAAATACCTTGTTCCCAGTTTTGAAATACTGAACAACAATCATATTTTATTTTTCCTTTTTTTTTATTGAAGTTTTTGTTCTTTTGAATTAAGAATATAGAAAAGCCCTGGTGTAAGTAAGTCTGCAGCACTGCTGCATATAATATATAGTTATTGTCTATCAAATGATGATAGGGGGGGGGGACTAAAAGCGTTAGTGCCTCCCCAGCTGTCAACCTCACCGCACGTCACTGGAGACAGGAGGTTGGCATCGGCCGATCTGAGGGAGCGGGTGGGGGCCAGGTTATGGAGGGACTTGAAGACAATGGTGAGGATTTTGAACTGGATACGCTGGGGGATGGGAAGCCAGTGGAGATCTCTAAGGACGGGGGTGATGTGTTCACGGGAGCGGGTGTGGGTGAGAAGACGGGCAGCAGAGTTCTGGATGTACTGGAGTCTATTGAGGAGTTTGGAAGGTGAACCATAGAGCAGGCTATTGCAGTAGTCGAGGCGGGATGTGATGAATGTGTGGACGAGTGTTTCAGCGGAGGGAAAGGAGAGGGATGAACGGATTCGGGCGATGTTTCTGAGGTGGTAAAAGGCTGTCTTAGTGATGTGTCTTAGTGATGTGTTTTATTAGGGAACCCTGGAATGGAGGTCAAGGCAAAATGGCGCACCTGTAAATATCTAAAAAAAAAAAGAGAGAAGATGGTAGGTTATATTTATTGGATAACTGTTGAAAAGAGGCAAATTTGTTTTCAATAAATAAGTCATTAACAGATTTCAATCCTTCCACTTCCACTTACTATATGTAGAATCCTGCATTGAAGGTGGGAAAAAAGTGTTTGACGTCATTGGGACAAACAGGCTCATCCTTAACAGACCTAAATGCTTCCTAAATTGTTTACAAATTTTAACAAAGTTGTGTACAACAGGGTTACTGAATGCTAGACTTTTGGGTAGCGGGATTGATGCCCCAACTACAGCTGTTAAAGACATAGAGTCGAAAGAGAGCTTCTCCATCTCCACCCATGCAGGTCCTACGTTCTCTGAGTAATGCATCCAAAAGGACATACAGGCCAGATTTGCAGCCCAATAATAATACCGAAAATTGGGAAGTGCAAGACCGCCATCTTGTTTTTGCTTTTGTAAATGCTCTCTACGTAAACGTGGCTTTTTGCCGTTCCAGATAAAAGACGAGATTATGGAGTCAAGCTTTTTGAAATAAGTATTAGCAATGAACAGAGGAAGGCATTGAAATAAATATAAATATCTTGGTAGTATAGACATTATGACTACATTCACTCTTCCAATTATTGAAAGGAAGAGAGGTGACCACTTGGATAATTGTTGTTGTACTTCCAATTGCAATTTGACAAAGTTCTCTTTAAAGAGCTCACAGAATTCCCTCGTCACAGTAATACCAAGATAGACAAAATTATGTTTAGCTATCTTGAAGGGTACATTAATTTTAGACAGAACAGAATCTGACACATTAAGCGGTAGCAACTCACTCTTACGTAAGTTCAGTTTATAACCTGATATTTCGCCAAATTTACTCAAAAGATCCAAAATAGAAGGGATAGTTGTCTCGGCCCTGGACACGAACAGCAGGAGATCATCAGCATAAAGGGCTATGTGTAGAATCCCTCAGTCGTCCAGGTAGAATCCATAGCAAAAGGAGAAATTTAATTTGTCAACTGGACAGAGTTTATTTGGTTGAATACGTTTCCCAGCTCATCCAAGCTGCTTCCTCAGTTCTGGTCAGATGCTGGTGGACACTGCTTTATATCTGCCTGAAGGGAGGAGCTTAATTACAATGAAAATTACTCTGAGACACACATATTTATTTACAGTTTCTGTTAGTCAGGTGAGTCTATTCAATATGCAGTGGGAGTGGGGGAGTAGTTAGCAGAACCATTCAGGGCCATGATGGTGTTTTCACACCTCTGGACATGTCCTGGCTAGTCCCATTGTTTTCTCTGTTTGTTTTGATTTAGGTTTGAGGATAGAGTTATAGATGGAGACAAATGATGTCTGAGACCTCCATTTCTGTTCAAGGAAGGATTCTCTTTCTTCACAAAAATAGCGTCTTTAGAGGGGAGTTATTATGCTATTCTCGCACACATGTTTTTAAGATGTGTGAGAGCTTTTTTCCTTAACAGGGTGGTTCAGGCCTTTAACATTCCAAGTAATAATATCAAGAGAGCAAGTCATTAAAAATCAAAAGTGTATTCACACACACACAAAAAAAAGGCATTCTGGCATAACTACCTGAAATCAAATATGTATACAAAAAAGACCGCAGGTGCAGCCCCCTCCCCATAACCATACTGAACCCCCCAGGTGACACCAGCTGCTGGAACAAGCAGCACACCTACCCTACCTAACTGCAGAACTTCCATAAGCTAATCCTACCTAACTCCACATTAAATAAAATAAATAAATAAATAAAATATGAAATAAAATCCACCAAGTAATAAATAATTAAACCCGCCATGTACATAAATAAAGTGCTTATAGAATAGCGGAAATAACACCCTATTGCAAAACTTAGTTTAGTATAGAGAGCAGTATCCAGCTATAAAAGAAAGTAAAGCCTTAATATTAATATAGTTCCATACTTCACCCAATACAAAACAGTCCGTTCAGTCTTGCTTAAAGTCCTTCACAAACTTGTCAGCCTCAGAAGCAGAGCCGAACATGACGCGAGTGCCATCAGGTTTGGTAATGCGGAGCCGCGCCGGGAACAGCAGCGAGGGTCTCAGTCCCATCTTGTATAAGTCCGCCATCACCGACCTGTACTCCTTCCTTTGGTTAACCACTTCGGGGCTGTAATCCTCGTAGATCCGGAAAGGCTTGTCCAAATATTTCAGTTCACCCCTCTTCCTGCTCTCCCGAATTAAAAGATCTTTATTTTGATAGCGATGAAAGCAGACAATAACAGGCCACGGCCTCTCCCCGGGGCCAGGTTTGGGAGCTAAACTACGGTGCGCGCGGTCCAGCTCCGGTGGAGAGGGGAAGGTGTCCTGCCTAAAAACATCTTGTAACAGTTGTGCAAAAAATTTAGACGGCTGAGGACCTTCTATCCCCTCTGGTAGACCCACAAGTCGCGCATTAGACCGCCGACATCTCCCCTCCACGTCTGCTAGCTTAGCCTTTAGCTTATCATTACTAGCCTGTAGCATCGCACAGCTCTTCTCGACTTTATCAAGACGCTGATGAAGTGCTTCAGCGTTGTCCTCCAGTGATGTCAAACGTTCATTGTGACTTTCAGATTCCTTCTGTAGTCCATCAAGTTTCTCGTTCACTTCATCAAAAAAAGTTACCTTCAGTTCCGCTACAAGAGCCACTCTATGCTCCGCTAACAGGGCCGTGATGTCTGCCCTGCTAATAGCAGCAGGTGCTGTATGCTCAGATTCAGTCGTTTTTTCACTCGGTTTACTGGATTTGGGTGGCATGGCTGCTCAAGGTGGTGTTAAACAATCTTTCAAGTACTCCGAAGCCGTTTCACATTAAGAAAAAATAAACAGTTTGGTGGATTTTGCGAGTAAATTTGGTGGAGGGCAGAAAAACGCGTGTCTACTCCATGCTCGCCAAACCGGAAGCCAACTTTAGTTGTTTTAAAGCTCATAGTTCAGCAGAGTCACCATCAACACATCGAGGTAAATGTGAACCACACGAGGGACACAACACCCACAATCTGTCACTTTAAAAGAGGACAAATAACAAAGGATTTCAAAGTTATAATTGAATATATAAATGAAAAGTCTTCAATATCTTGATTGTTACAGTGTATTGCAGTTATAGCCTTCCTCTTCTTAAAGGAAAATGCATTTACATCAGCTTATTGATTAAACAAACTGTTAATAGTTGAGGGAGCAGTCGTTTGGCTGCAGCTTCACACCTTTATATTAAACTCCTCTGTGTGTGACTGGACCATGTCATCTCAAACCGCGGTGGGGAGGTGGAGAATCTTTACTCGGAAACATGTGGGTCACTTCCTCTTTGTTCAGTCCATTATCAGCCGATTAAAGAATAAAGTTCTATGTAACTCTGAACATCAGAATAAGTGTAAATTAATGGTGATTAATGCAGATTTTTACGATTCTCTAATTTTGATTTAATTTGGTGGAATATTACCTGTTAACAATATAAATGATTTTAAGAAGCAAGAAGCAATTTGCGAACAAAAAAATGAAAAACATGTTGAAAATTACAGGAAGTACAGAGTTGATGACTGATGACAACACACTAGGGAGAATTCTGTACAAACATTCTGCACAATATTTTTCTACAATTTAAATTTAAATTCAACAAAATAAAGTCGTTTTCTTATATTTGTAATTGTCAGATAATATTTTATGCAAACATGAGAAGAGTTTTACAGGGTAACAGTTGAATTCCCAAGTGTGATGTCACGATTTCCAACCAGGAAGTTTAATTTGAATTATAAATAAAATAAAATAAATAAATAAAAAGTCAAACTGGGGAAATGTAAATGTTTTTGCAAATATCTTACATATAATGATTTTAACTGTGTGTTAGTAAAATCAGTAGTCCACCCTGTCACGGACACTTTAAGGCTTTTGCAGGATCTGTTGACTTCATCTTGATTTCCTTGGTTGGTTCCTAAGTTTGACTTTAAACATTTTAGTATGTTTCAATTTTTTTATTTCATCCTGTTTTTGTTTATATTCTCCTGTTTTTTAATTCAAGATGTTAACCGTTTTTGAACCTTTGTTTTTTTGGCTCAGTTTTTAACATATCATGGGATTTTAACCAACTAAGAAGAGCAGGACTGTGGGAAATCAACTGTTTTTCCTGTATCCATGGAGACAGCGCAAGAGGCTAGCTAAGGAGCTAGCCATGGACATTTAAGATGTTACAGGCTTTTTACACCATATGTGGCAGCAAATGTGGCAGAAGACCTTCCAGAGGAAATACTTTGAGAGAATGAACCATTTAATCACCAGCTGAAACACCAGAGCAAAGTAAGAACGAGGCCTTTCCTGTTGTGTTCACCTGGCGCCCCCTGGAGGCTGCTGTGATGCTACAGGACACAGAGGAGGGACATTTTTGTCCTGAGGGACACATTTTTGTCCTCTCCTCAAACTGTAAGTAAGCCCAAAAGCCATGCTCTGATTGGCTGCACACGGGCACATCCACCGCCATCTAAAAAAAAACGTTTAAAAATCATTCACGCACCAGAAAATGAACGCACGTGGATATTAACAATGTGCCCAAGGGTTCGTGAGAAACTATGGACGAGTGAGTCCAATTTTTACGCATTGTGAGGTACAGTTTTCTAGTGTTTTCTAAGAATCCTCCACCTGCTCATCTCCATGGAGAAGTTATTGATTTACCTGGAATGTTCCACGGTATGGCATTAAAATTGTGTATCTCCATTGAGACAGGCTGGTGACGCCACCACACAACGTTACAGGTCTGGGGTCTCATTTCTAAAACTTTTTGGGAAATTTCTATGAAAAGTAAGGATAAAACACAAATTTCTACAAACTTCTCGTCTCCCTGCGCTCTCATCTCTGAAAACCCTGACGCCCAAAGTTCTGAGTGTCAGATCAGACCGCTCATTTTCATGTTAAGTTGTCTTTTTATAGATCATAAACCTAAAGGTGCATTGTGTAACTTTTCTGGTGGAGGGTCCATCAAACGCTTTCCTCCATGGAGATGTTATTGCTTTGTCTGTTATTTTTCACAGTATGGTATTAAACTTTTATCTTCATGGAGAACAACAGATACCCCACCGGAAAAGTGCACGTTTAATTGTCTATATATTTGGATGTATATAATATTGTTGACAGTCCTTTTGTACTGAATCTGTGTTCGGCTTGGATCTGTTGTTTCCATCATTGAGTTTTCCCCTCGGTGCCAGGTGGTGTTGAACAGGTGTTGTGTTCCGACTGGTGTTTTGAATATTTCCAGTTAAAGCTGCAGCTGATTTGAATCGTGTTGATTATTTACATTTTTAGACTATTTAATTCGTCTTAAAGATCATATATTTTACAAAACTGACCTCTGTGAGATTTAAGCCGTGTTATAATTAGTGCTGTTTCGATACAAAAAATTTTTGGGATCCGATCCGTTTTCGATACTTGGCATTAGTGCGCTTGCCGATACCAATACCAGTCCAATACCACGTGTGAAGAAGTAGACTAAAGCTGTGTTCAGACCGTCGCGTCAGGGCGTCCAGTTTAAAAGTCTATGTGGACGCACATCTGGGACGTCCTGGGAGTCACAAACACCAGAACAAGAACATCTGGAGTATCTACCTGCTGTCATCTACCTGCTGCAGCGGGCGCTCACCCACCTGGAGACTGCCGGGAGCGCTGTGAGAGTCATGTTCTTTGACTTCTCCAGCGCCTTCAACACCATCAGGCCGGCACTGCTGCGGGGGAAGCTGGAGGACGCCGGAGTGAACGGACATCTCGCCGCCTGGGCCATCGACTACCTCACTGACCGGCCGCAGTATGTGAGGCTGCGCGGCTGTGAGTCAGAGGTGGTTGTCTGCAGCACTGGGGCCCCACAGGGAACTGTCCTTTCACCCTTCCTCTTCTCTATCTACACCTCGGACTTCACCTACAACACGGACACCTGCCATCTCCAGAAGTTCTCTGACGACTCGGCCCTTGTGGGCTGTGTGTCTGAGGGGAATGAGCTGGAGTACCGATCGGTCATCAGGGACTTTGTGGACTGGTGTGAGCACAACCACCTGTGCCTTAACACCAGTAAGACCAAGGAGATGGTGATCGACTTCGGGAGAAGGACACTACTTCCCTCACCGGTGAACATCCAGGGACAGGACATAGAGACAGTGGACAGTTTTAAGTACCTGGGTGTTCACCTCAACAATAAACTGAACTGGTCCCACAACACTGACGCCCTGTACAAGAAGAGCCAAAGTCGCCTCCACCTTCTGAGGAGACTGAGTTCTTTTGGAGTGTGCAGGCCCCTGCTCAAGACTTTCTATGACTCTGTGGTGGCCTCTGCTCTCCTCTACGCTGTTGTCTGCTGGGCCCCGAGCAGCACAGAGCGGGACAGGAAAAGACTGAACAAACTAGTCAGGAGGGCCAGCTCTGTCCTGGGCTGTCCTCTGGAGTCTGTGGAGGAGGTGGGTGAGAGGAGGGTGCTGGGCAAACTCACATCCATCATGGCCGACACCTCTCACCCTCTGCACCGGACTGTAGAGGAACTGAGCAGCACCTTCAGCGGCCGACTGAGGCACGCTCAGTGTAAGAAGGAACGCTACCGCAGGTCCTTCATCCCCACTGCTGTCAGACTGTACAACTCCACTGTGTAACACATGCAATAACCTGTGCAATAACCTGTGCAATAGCCCGTGCAATAACCTGTGCAATAACCTGTGCAATAACCTGTAACCATGTCACCTCAGTAACCGCCTCCCCTGTCCTCAGATTATATATTTATATATTTGTATATTTGTATTCTTCTACATATATATATATTATATAAGAGATATGTTTTTATTATATATTTACATTTCTTTCACTCCCTGTACATAAGAGCTACCTGATGTTGTAAATATGTTAATATTTATTGTGATTTTATTTTTTATTTACTTATTGTTCTGAGTGTTTTGCACAATTTTTCACAACTTTTTGCACTATACTGTCCCCTGACTGTGAGCTTCTGTCACGAGTGAATTTCTCCTCTGTGAGATCAATAAAGTCTTATCTTATCTTATCTTAAATATACATACGCCGCAGCCGCCGATCGCCCTCGCTCATGTTTATGTAATAAATACACTAAAGCCACTCTCTCGATCTGGAAAAAAAGACACTTGTCGACTTCGTCCACAGCGTTGGGGGCGTCTGAACTCAAACGCAAAGGCTCCAGCGAGAGGCGTCCAGCGAGAGGCGTCCAACGAGAGGCGTCCAACGAGAGGCGTCCAACGAGAGGCGTCCAACGAGAGGCGCCCAACGAGAGGCGTCCAGCGAGAGGCGTCCAGCGAGAGGCGCCCAACGAGAGGCGTCCAACGAGAGGCGTCCAACGAGAGGCGTCCAACGAGAGGCGCCCAACGAGAGGCGTCCAACGAGAGGCGTCCAACGAGAGGCGTCCAGCGAGAGGCGCCCAGCGAGAGGCGCCCAGCGAGAGGCGTCCAACGAGAGGCGTCCAACGAGAGGCGTCCAGCGAGAGGCGTCCAACGAGAGGCGTCCAACGAGAGGCGTGATTTGTTTCAGTCACACATTTAACACACAAACACTGCATTTTTAGTTCTTATATCAAACGGAAAAAAAAGCTGTTCCACCTTGTGATGTCATGTGGTAATACAGGACGTGCTCCACTGTGTTTGTAAATTCCATACACATTTGCTAGACTCATTTGGATAATTTCAGCTTGGATTTGCTAATTCTACCGAACAAAAAGAAAAAAAGTGGATGTTGAACTTGAAAACTATCACTGCATGACATCACAAGGTGGAACAGAGCATTTTGAGCTTGTGAATGAAACAAAACACAACTCCAGGTCTGTTTTTGAGGAGATGACAGCATTCTAACATTGCTAAAAGCTCAAAAGAGTCAGTTTTGTGGGATATTGGACCTTTAAAAATAACTGCAAAGATTCAGACCAATTCAAAGAAATCCCCCCAGGGTTCTGTTCATGGCCATGGGGGAGAAACGATTTTGAAAGGCTCTGGAGAAGGCCTAAGTATGTACAATTACTCAACAGCATGCTTGAATGAAACTAGCTCATGTTTTGCTCTCTTCTACTTTGTGTAAATGCAGTTGATAATAACCTCTGATTTGAATATGTCCATGGATCATTCTTCACGGTTTGATGGAGTTTGATCATTTGTAAATGCAAATTCCAATGCATTATCCAAAGGTTTAAACTTGATCCAGTCACCACACGGCGCAGATCTACAGCCAGCCTCAGGTAAGAAACAGAGCTAGTGTTTCTGTTTCATCATTTGTTGATTTTTCCTTGAGGATATTTCTTCATAAAAACAAAAGAAAACATTTTAATTTATTTTAAAAGAGCTGTTTTTTTTTTACTTTCATCAAAACAGGCCTTTCATTCATTGTAAACAGTTTGCAGTGGGCAAAAGTTATTCCACTCTTATCCTTATGCGTTCTGAGCATTCTGATTATATAACTAGCATGCCAACAGCTCACCTCCTGATACTCGGAAGGTTAAAAATTGGTAGAAATCGGGTACAGTTACTTTAATGTTCTCATATTACGTAAAATTGACTTGTGAGCTTTAAGCCTTTTTAGAATGTTGTTACCTCCTCAAAAACAAACCTGGAGTTGTGTTTTGTTTCATGCAAACCTCCAAAACTCTGTTCCACCTTGTGATGTCATGAGGGGGTAGGTTTCAAGTGAACAGCTCCTTTTACCTTTAGTTCAGTAGAGATCGGCAACTCCAGGACTGAAATGATCCAAATGATTCTAGTGAAGGTGTGTGGAGTTTAAAAACACAGTGGAGCACTTCCTGTATCCAGAGTGTTTTCAGTTGGGAGGAGAACTCTCAAGAACCTAACTATGCAGGGTTTGTGTCTTAAACATGTGTGAATGAAACAAAACAACTCCAGGTCTGAAAAACTGGAATGCCACTTGGATGTGTAGTGATTGTGCAAAATTGTCCTTTTGGCGCTCTTCAGTGAAGGATCAGTCTCAAATACAAATTCGAAAAAGCTGAGGCACTCAAAAAGTACAAAATAATTAAAAGTCTTTATTACCACATGGTAGATAAAGTTAAAATCACGCCAACGCGCTTCGGCCCTTCGGCTTCATCAGGGCAAACTCGAGATGGCGATCACAGAGCAGATTTAAAGAGCCACTAAACACCAAAAAACACTTTTTTTAACTGATTTTCTGTGTAAATTGGTCTAAAATAGAAGTGTATCCCTGTCACTGGCCTTATTTTGGCATTTTAGTTCATATTTGTTAAAAATCTGACTTTTGGGTCAAAGTCGTGTCTGTTCCGCCTCTTTAGGATCAACTACGGCCAAGACATTTGAATATTCAGGTTGGACAAACGGCCGCCAGTGAGTCAGACGCTGTTCTGAGGTTATTACGTGACGAGCCGCTCGCGGTCAGCTCACGGTCTGTGGGCGGTACGTGAGGAGCCCCTCTCAGCCCCGCCTACACCGAGCTGCACTCACGAAAACTGTCACTCCATTGGCAGTATGCTATTGCTCGCTCTCACTGACCGGCGCCATCACCCGGGTGTCACTCATAGGTCAAGCCCCGCCCACACCATCACTGCACCTGCGCTCCCCAACCCGCCCAGCACCGCCTACATTTTACAGATTTTGACTGTAGGCGGAGTTCACTCTCGCACAGGCGTTTAGCGACTCTTTAAAGTCACAGGTGTAGGTCACATGTTCAGAGTCCCCAGGTGCATGATGGGACATGTAGGCAGTTTTTAGCTAGAAGCAATTTATACTATTTATACTAATACTACAAATTATACTACAAAAATTATACTACAAAAAATACAAAAGTGCTACAGCTACGACATGTATAATTGGTATAACACACGAGAGGGCTAATCTTAAACAATTTCAGGAAGACGGAGGTTTAAAAATAGGCATCGATTACACATTTAAAGTCTAGAAGTCTAACTCTCCACTGAAGCCTGGAAATCGGGTATTCTCGAGAGTGTTGATCCAGTAGGGCTCTCTCTGGAGTAGTTTTGCATTGCTGTGATTTGAACTTTATCTGCCATGTGGTTTTGAAGGCTTTTTGAGTACCTCAGCTTTTACAACTCCAGGTCGGTGATGAGGAAACAACATTTGACAACAAGAGATGAGAAAATGGCGTAATATGGCTAACCCAGCTTAATCATATTTTAAAAACAAAAAGGTCAACGTTTATTTTCTTCTAACCAACAGACATGAACTTTTCCATCTATAACTATTTCGAAACCTGCTTCAAACTGCCCAGCACCATCTACCAAGCCATCGCCTTCAACGTGGTCAATGTCCCCCTAGTGTTACCCCTGTGCATCTACATCCTCTTCAAGGGAGCACAGCAGTGGAGGAGCAGAGCCAAGATCAGCCACACGGACTTCTTCACCTACAACATGGTGCTCATCCAGGTCCTCGGCATCGCAGGCTCCTGTCTTCTCACCGGGAATCAGCTGTTCGGCGATCCACTGATGACCGTGATCGGTATCTTTATGCTTTTGGTGAATTCGTCTTCTGTGCTGATTTTTGAGGTCATAACTTGCCTGGAGCGTTACCTGGCGGTGGTTTACCCGGTCACGTATCTGAATTTGAAATCACAAACCTGGGCGCTGATTCGAAACCTGAGCTGTGCTTTTGTCTGGTTTATATGTGCCATTCAGTCTATCCTCTTGGGCCAAAGTCGTGATTTTGATGGTTATTTTTGCTTCTCTTTGGTTCATCTGTCTTTGGGTCTTTTCGTTGTCATGTTTTGCAATCTTCGCATTCTCTACGTGCTGATGCGTCCCGGCCCAGGAGATGGCGCCAAAGGGAGCCAGTCCAACCAGAAGACGTTGATCCTGATTGCAGCCATCACCGGAACTCTCCTGGTGAAGTTTGGGGGAGACCTGCTCGGTGCTTTGAGTTTCTTACTGGTGGATGATATCAAGGATTTGAGAACGTCTTGTCTTCTGTATTTTTCGGTGATGTGGTTCAGCCTTCCCAGCACACTTGCTTTACCAGTACTGTTTTTACACCGCCATGGAAAAGTGCCATGCTTTAAAACAAAAAGTTAAAACTGAGAAATAAAAATAAAGGGCCCCTATACAATTCCATACATTATTCATAAACTCGTTTTCAAGTGAACAGCTCCTTTTACCTTTAGTTCAGGAGAAATTGGCAATTCCAGGACTGAAATGATCCAAATGATTCTAGTGAAGGTGTGTGGAGTTTAAAAACACAGTGGAGCACGTCCTGTATTACCACATGGTGAGTGTTTTCAGTTTGAGAGAAGAACTCGTGCTAAATCTTCAGGGTTTGTGTGTTAAACATGAATGAAACAAAACACAACTCCAGGTGTGTGACGACGAAACAACATTAGAACAGAGCAGGAAATAGCTTAATATAGGCCCTTTAAGATGTTTCTTTAAAAGCCAGAAAACTTGTACATTTAGTTTTTTTAGTCTTTGTTGTTGTGTAAAAAATAAATATTAACTTTTATAAATTTGCATAACTATTTGCAGTCCATTGCTGATTTTGGCACACTGAAGTCTGACTGTTTTCCAGAGCAGGTGTTTGTCGTTTCACACTGGATTTGAATATCTCCAGTTTTCATCTCTTTTGAATTCTGTCAAGCCTCTACGTAATAAATCAAGAAAATCATCTGTATGTGTTTTTTTGTTCATCGTACTGTTGCTGAAAAGTCCTTTAAAACTGAATTGTGTCACTTTTCTGCTGGAGGGTCCGTCAAACACTTTTCTCAATGGAAATGTTATTGCCTTGTGTGGAATGTTCCACAGTATGGCATTAAACCTTTATATCTTCACTGAGACCAAACCAGAGCAAGTTCCAGGTCAGATCTGCGGAGAGGCGACCCCGCTCACAGTCAGAATGTCTGTTTTTCTAGGTATTTTTGAGCTCTAAAACCACCTGTGATTGAATAAATGTAAAGTAGAGCTGTTTAATGTCACACTGTGGAACATTCCAGGCAGAGCAGTGACGTATCCATAGAAACAAGTAGGTGACGAACCCCCAACCGAAAAGTTGCAGCTTTAAAATGAGTCATACAGATTTTTGATAAACATGTGGCCACGTCCACATCGGTCAAACCCGGTACAGACTTGGATTTGACACTTTCAGAGTTTAAATCAACAGGAGTCTGGAGAAAGTCAGTGTTTTTAATCAGCTTAGACTATTTCAACCCCATCTCCGCCCACTTTTGTCTCTAAATGTTCCTAAACTGCACTTTTTTGTGGTAGCACTTCCGGTTAAAATTAGGAAACTTTTTACATCTTAAACATGACATAATCCATTCATTTGTGTAAAATGTTAAATGTTCACGTGCACCAACAAGTCCCACTGCACCACTTTTCTGGGAGGCTTTAAAACAGATTTATGCTCCGTATTGAACTTATTTGCTGTATAAGTTTTGCAGCAAATAAGTTCTTTACGGTTGCTGTACATACTTGTCACCTATGTTTTATACATTTTGATGACTGTTGTTAATAAAAAGTTAAATTATCCAATGTGTTGCGAAAGACTATAGGACTATATAGAACAAAAACTGTAAAAATAGATTGTATTCATCTATTAAAAGTACAATGATTTAATTTAGAATTTTAAATTGGCCCATAAATGCTAATGAAAACTTTTAAATTGAGCCAGTTAACTTTTGAATATTGAGGTAACGAGTGTTTCCTTGTTGAACCAAATTATAATGCATTAACTTTAAACTTTTTAAATAAGGCCAATTTACATGCATCATTATGAACAATTAAGAATATTTAGATGTAAATTATTTCGATATAAATTGTAAGTTAAACCAGCCTCATGCAAAAAAAAACAACCTGAATGATGATGGTGGCCCCAAGGCGACTTCCAGAATAAGGTGGATAAACTCGTTTTTATATTAGCCTTAGTTATAGTTTGTAAAATCATTGATAAATCAGCCCTACTGCGCTTGTGTGTGTCTCCATAGTTCTAATGTCTGACCTCTGACCCTGTGGATCGTGTCTGACCTCTGACCTCTGACCCTGTGGATCGTTCTGTTCTAAATGTGACGTTTTAAATCTCAATTTTGATCTAAAATGACTTCAGAAAGAAACAAGAGACTTCAGCTTTAGAAAAACTGTGGAGTCCAATGGAGCTGAACCAAACCAGGACTAAACCAGGACTAAACCAGGACTAAACCAGGACTAGACCAGGCTGTGGACCCCTCCTGTGAACAGCTGCACATCACATTACAGCAGAGAGTTGTTTTTTTTACATTTGGACCAAAACGACGACGCGCCCATGGAGATCTTTTAATAAAAATCATTGGATCAGCTCATTTCAGAGTCTCTTTTTCTATTACGCCTCTTTTCTATTTCCATCTGCTCATGTTGGCTCAGGCAGAACACATGTCGTCCTCTTCCTCTTCCTCTTCCTCCTCCTCAGTGAAGGGCACGGTGACTTTTGTAATCTCATCATTTGGTTTTCAAAAGTGACGCACGTCACACACAAATGGAATCGGGACCTTGTAGCGTCAGAGTGGCTAATCCTCTGGCTAATGGTGCACTGCTGTATTCACTGGGGAAGAGATCTGGGGTCACGTAAAGGCGACATACGCTCCGAGGCACCGCTCTTGGTTGACGGTACGCCGCAGAGGATTATGGGAAATACAGACTAGGTGTTTCAAAAGTATCGAAAATCAAATACTAATCGATAATAAAACTAGAATCATAATTCGATCCTCATTTTTCACAAGTATCAATACTAAAAAAAGTCCCATTGAACTTACCTGAATGTGTTTAAAACGATCTTTAGCTGTATCAGAACGAGTACAAGAGCAGAGACCAGAGGCGGCTGGCCAAAATTATAAATTATAATTATAATTCTATATATAGAAGCCCACAGGCTGTGATTCTCTATAATAATGAACGCCAGAGACAGACACAACTATATCTTGAAATATAAGACTAATTATTTATATTTGTTCATCAGTCACTTGTCCTACGCACAACCAGCCCCACACACCCAGCCCCAACAACCAGCCCCAACACCCAGCCCCAACAACCAGCCCCAACACCCTGCCCCAACAACCAGCCCCAACAACCAGCCCCAACACCCTGCCCCAACAACCAGCCCCACACACCCTGCCCCAACACCCAGCCCCAACAACCAGCCCCAACACCCAGCCCCAACACCCAGCCCCAACACCCAGCCCCAACAACCAGCCCCAACACCCTGCCCCAACAACCAGCCCCAACACCCAGCCCCAACACCCAGCCCCAACACCCAGCCCCAACAACCAGCCCCAACACCCTGCCCCAACAACCAGCCCCAACAACCAGCCCCAACACCCTGCCCCAACACCCAGCCCCAACACCCAGCCCCAACACCAACACTATAGATAACATAACTATCACACTATATACAACATAACTATAACACTATATACAACATAACTATAACACTATATACAACATACATATAACAAACGACAAACTAACGAAAACAAGCCTCTTACCTTCTCCAGAGGACTGAAGCAGAGTGTGTCCTCTACCCCTGTCCTGTGGGCTCTCTCTCCATCCATCCATCCATCCATTTTCTTCCTCTTTCTCCGGGGTCGGGTCGCGGGGGCAGTGGTCTGAGCAGGGAGGGCCAGACTTCTCTTTCCACGCACACTTCCTCCAGCTCTTCCAGGGGGACCCCCGGGTGTTCCCAGGCCAGAGAGAGACATAGTCCCTCCAGCGTGTCCGACAGAGCGAATGCATCATTGCAAGTGTATTACTGTCCAATATGAAGAGATGAAACTGGTCCAAGTCCCGGTCCAGTCAGGTCCACGACGCGAGGTCCGGGAGCCGAGTGCACGAGCTGGTCCTGAATCTAGTCTTAACCCTAAATCTGACTAAAATCTGAAAGTTACAGCCTATAGTTACGACTAGGGCAGCTGGTAGACGTAAGTCCTCTGCGCGCTACGCCCTGGTAAAACTTTTCCGCCCAGAAACGAGCGGGCAGCGGCTGACAGGGCAGCGGAGTGCCCCGGAGCTGCGGGTGTTTCTGGGGGTTTATTGTGCTCTCCCACCGTTTAAGGCCAGACGTGATTATTTACAGTGGAAATCATTCAAAAGGTTCAATTTAGAGGCAAGAAGAAAACAACTGTTAGAGTAAGACGCTCTTTCCTCTCAGCGCACGTTCCGTCCTCCGCACCCGGGGCAAAACTGCGCAGAGCTGCACCTTTACACAGCCCACATACATAACCCCCACTGACAATAGGATTTAATATGATCATTTATTTATACACTATTTCTACTTTAAATGTTTCACGTGCCAAACATTGGGCAGAGAAAACAGCTTCAAAACAAAATCAGTAAGTCCCTCGTTCCGGTTCCGGTTTGGGCACGTTTCTGTATTTCGTTTGCCTCGTTCATCCAGCGACGATGTTTGTTTTCCTCTGTCCCAGTGATGTTTGCTCCGTCCCGGTCCATAAAGTGGGTCTCTGTTTTACACTGGTCAGATGGTCAGGAAGGCGGACAGCAGATGGCGCTGTCCTCCTGCTCCACCGGTAGCGCCAAACCCTTTTTAAATCAGCCTGAAACCTGGACACGTCACGGCCACATCACGTGACTCTGCGGAAGACCGCAGGGAGCAGTCCAAACGGTCAGGTACGAAAACTTAGTGATGGGCAGATGAAGCTTCATGAAGCACTGAAGCCTTTCATCCAACTGCTTCACTCCAGCGCAAAGCTTCTCGAAGAAGGACATGGACTGGACATTTACAGTGAGGTGAGGGGGTTGGGGTTGGGGTATGGACAGTGATTGAGCTTTTGACTCTCCTGACTCTCTCCAAACTATGTGTAACTCTGTCCAAACTGTCTCCAAACTGTCTCCAAACTGTCTCCAAACTCACTGTCCGCATTTCTCCATCAAACACCCACATTTTGTTTTTGAGTCTGAGGGTTTGTGTCACTGTCAAAACTCGCGGCAAAATCCGAATCACTTCCTGAATCAGTCACGTGGTACGGCCGGGCAGCGCGGCTTCTGACGTCATCATTTTCAGCTCCTCCCCTAAATGACGCAGGCCTCGATACGGAGCGTGACGTCACTAATGAAAACAACACAAATCCCAAAGCCATGAAAACAAAAGCACTTTGTATGGAATTTGAAATATAAAATGTGAATGTATTGATCATTTCTCTACATTTGTATAATGATTAATGCAGAAATTGCACATGCTGAGCCCTGTGAATATGAATTCTTAAGCCTCTTGCAATATTATTGTTTATACCATTATATATTTTAAATAATAATAATAATAATAATAATAATAATAATAATAATAATAATAATAATAATAATAAAGAAACTAATGAAAACAAACTCTTAGTCTGAAAAACGAAGCTAATGACAAATTATCGGAAGACCAAATGAACCTCATTGGACTGATACTCTGAGTTTCCTGTTTTGTGTTGGTTTTTTTGCTGCTCCTTGTCCACGTCTGTGTTGACAAAGATTCTGAACCTCTGGAGCCTCAATAAAGGCAAAATAAATAAAGGTTTGGGTGTTGTTCACAGACAAACCAGCAGATGGAGACAAAGGATAAGAAGTGACGCTGCAGAGTCAGAGTCACTTTTAACTCTGATCGGTGTCATTTAGAAACGGAACTGAAAAAGATCAGTGTTTAGACCTGTCCTTAAACGTGCATTATGTAACTTTTCTACAGGAGGATCCCACACCTGCTGGTATCCATGGTGATGTTACTGCTTTTGCTTTGCCTGTGTTCCACAGTACAGCATTTATTGGACCTATCTCCATGGAAACAAGCCACCAGGACATAAGAATATTATCTTGTTTTATTGCATGTTCCATTTTCCTGCTGTTCTTGAACTGTGCGTTGCAACCCTGGAATTTCCCCACTGTGGGACTAATAAAGGCATATCTTATCTTATCTTACTACATGTTTGTCTGTTTTTGAAAGGGCTCATATTACGTAATTTTCCAATATTTTATTATTGATTAATCAACAAAAGTAGACCTGGAGTTGTGTTTTGTTTTATTCTCTCAAACAGAAAAGACTCCACCTTCCACCTTGTGATGTCATCATGTGGTAATACAGGAAGTGCTCCACTGCAGCTAAAGGGAAAAGAAGCTGTTCATTTGAAAACTAAACTGTTACGACCCAGTTCTGCAAGGGAAAGGAAAGTAAGAAAAACCAAGATGGAAAAAAGGTATAAATAAAGTAATAATTTAAACAGGATTGTAAAAGGGTAAATTAACAAAACATGCTAAAATACGTACGTAAAGGGTTCAAAGCAAAGTAATTGTACAGAAATAAACCAAAAGGAACACACAAGTTTAAGTTTAACAAACATACAAAGGTCGTGCAAGACTCTGAGTGTCTCATACAGAGTCACATAAAATAAAAAAGTGTCGACAAAACCAGAGGCACATTCACAAAAGGCCCAGAAATAAACCCCAGAGTGACTGAAGACACGAGGGACACAGAATGAAGTGACACGCTGTTCAAGTGAAATCCCAGCAGCCCCAGACAGGTGCAGGGGATCTTCTGAAATAAGGGGAGGTGGGTTAGGGTTAGGGTTAGGGCTACAGGTGAGGCAGGGTTGGAAGATGTTTGGAAGTGCCCCACCGATCCGGGACCAGGGCGCTCACAGGATAAACCAGGAGGAAACAGCAAAAGAAATGAAAACACACACAAAACAAGTCAGAGAACTGGAGAACTGGTGGTCTGGAGAACTGGAGGTCTGGAGAACTGGAGGTCTGGAGAACTGGAGAACTGGAGGTCTGGAGAACTGGAGGTCTGGGGCCGTAACAATCCCATCACATGACATCACAAGGTGGAACAGAGCGTTTGGAGTTTTGGAGATGTAGACAGACTAATAATAAAGAGTTGAAAATGGATAATTTCAGCCCTGGAATAGTCAGTCTCTACTGAAGTAAAGGTAAAAGGAGCTGTTAACTTTAAAAACACAGTGGAGCACTTCCTGTGTTACCACATGACATCACAAGGTGGAACAGAGTGTTTTCCGTTTGAGAGAAGAACTTAGTTTGTGTGTTAAGTCGTGTTCTAATGTTGTTCCTCCTCAAAATCAGACCTGGAGTTGTGTTTGTTTCATTCACATGTTTGAGTAACTCTTTATTATTAGTCTGTCTACATCTCCAAAGCTCCAAACGCTCTGTTCCACCTTGTGATGTCATCAAGTGGTAGTTTTTAGCTCAAGCGAACAGCTCCTTTTACCTTTTGTTAAATATTTGCAATTCCAGGGTTGGTTCCAGTGAAGGTGTGCGGAGTTTAAAAACACAGCGGAGCACTTCCTTCCTGTTTTACCTCATGATGACATCACAAGGTGGAACAGAGCATTTTAACAGTAGTTTGAGAGAAGAACTCGGCCTAAATCTGCAGGTTTGTGTGTTAAACATGTGAATGAAACAAACACAACTCCAGGTCTGTGACGAGGAAACGACATTAGAACAGAGAAAATAAAACAGTGTAATTTGTCTCCTTTAAGTTGTTTCACACACTGAAAGTTCAAAATGTTTCCACACGGCATGATGTCATTAGTTGCTTCTTTTGCAGATAAATGAGCAACGGATGAACTGACATTACTGTACACTGTGGCGACATCTGGTGGTCATTACCTGCACTTACACCTTTTTTTTTTTTTTTTTTTGACAGAGAAAACTTCGGCTCAAGCCCCAGTTCAGATGTCACCACCTTCTGTCCATTGATCATGTAAATACAAAGCAAACAAGACAAACCCAGAAACCCCGTGTAACCCAAACACTGAAAACAAACTAAAACACACAAACATCGTCAAATTACTTTCTATGTAACTTTTCGGGCGATAATTTGACTGAGTGATGAGAAGATCCCGTTTCATGGCCCTGTCGTATTTGAATGAGGTTTAGATCTGGTCCACTCCACTGTGAAAGAATAAAAACAGACCACGAAAGTCCCATTTGCCTAAACCTCTGTATAAAATATCATAGGACGCGTATACATTAGATATGTATTATGCTTTTTAGCTGATTTATGCTAAACAGACTGATATCTGGCAACCCAAGCTGAAAGTCTGATATAAAAGAATCGAGAGCGCCACCACAGCGAGCACACGAGGAAGAGGGTGGACACGCAGAGCTGAGGAAGAGGTGAGTCTGTTTCAGTGTTAAAACGTGTTAAAATGCATATTTGTGTTGTAAGACAGTGAGCTCTTAACAGAAATGATCAGGTTCAGCATTTGTGCGTTTACCGTTTGGAGATTTCACCGTAAAGTACAATCCAACTTTCAGTCCAACTTTATCTGTACAGCACATTTTATAAACAAGGCAGTTTCCAAAGTTCTTCACATAAAAATCAAAAATATTTAACTTTAATAATAATAAAATCAATGAATAAAAATAATAAAAATAAGTACTAAAAGAATAAAACAGATCAAAACAATAAATAAAATAAAATAAAATAAAATAAAATAAAATAAAGACAACTCATGCAGCGTTAAAAGGCAGAGAGTAAAAGTCTGTTTTAACACGAGATTTAAAACTCTCCACTGTGGGGCCGTTGGGACGTGTGGGGCCAGAGCTCCAGAGCTCGGGGCCGGTCGCAGAAAAGCCCCTGTCCCCCTGGTTTTACGTCTCGTCTTAGGCCCCACGAGCTGGAGCTGGACCTCGGACCTCAGAACGAAAGTACAATGTGATCGATTTAAAAATAGGAAACCAGGCCCTTGCCTCGTGTCTGCGAGTATGACATCAGAACATTCTAGAATCTGAAAACCACCCGTTGTTAAGTGTTTACAGTCATCTGGATTTTCATTGCCTCTTCTTATTCTCCTGCTGTTCTGGAACTTTGCGTTGCAACACTGTAGTTTCCCCATTATTTTTGATCATTGGATTGCACTGATGTTCAACGTTTGAACAAACTTAAAGTGGAAGTAAACACTAAATCAACTTTTGTTTTGCCTCTAAACAGTGTATCTGGTGTTTTAAGAGTCATTATCTACTCTTTTTGGTGCTGTTTGGTCAAAAAGGTATACAGATGAGTGTGTGATGCCTTCAGTGGTCGCTGCAGTTTTAAGTAGCTGGTGACATCACACAGGACTGGCCTGATCACAGCTGCAGGGCGGAGTCTGAAGTGTGAAACCCTGAAGCCATTCAGGGTTTCAGTGGACAGACACCGTTATCATGACCAGCAAGGTTACCCAAATTCTGGGACTGACTCTTCCAACTCATTTCTGTGTTTTTGTCTCCTCAGCGATGTTTGCCAATGTCTCAAACACCACCTCCTTCCTTCCTGTTCAAGCCCCGCCCTTCGCCGGCTCCACTTCCTGTTTCCTGTTCCGCTTCAGTTACACCATCCTGATGTCCTTCTCCATCACCGACATCGCCATTCTTCTGCCCTGTTGCCTCAGCGTCTGGTTCCTCGGACTTTGGCGCAGATGTTGGCAAAAACCCACCACGCACCTGGACGCTTTTACTTACCACATGGTCACTATGGAGATGGTCGGCGTTGTGGCGGGTGCGGTGTATCTCTACGGCTTTGTCCAAAACCTAATTCAGATGATTTTCACAGCGTTGACAGTCTACTCTAACACCGCATACGGACAAGTGTACTTCCATATTTTAACGTGCCTCGATCGCTACATCGCCGTGGTTCATCCAATCACGTACATCCGTCTCAAAGAAAGGGGCGGGACTAGACTCAGGAACGTTCTGATTGGCTGCGTGTGGCTTCTGTTCATCGTGAAATTCTTTCATGACTTTGACAGCGTGATCCACTTTTACTACTTGGCGTTTTCCATCATCGTGGTCATGTTTTGTAACTTTGCCGTTCTGTACGTTCTGATTCGTCCACCGCCCGGGGAGAGAGTCCATGTCAGCCAATCAAAAATGAGAGCTTTCAAAACCATTGTGCTCATTTTGTGCGCCCTGCTCTTCAGAATGGTCTCGCATCTGTCGGTAATCGGATTCTACAACTCAAATTTACTCAACAAAAGAACACGATGCGTGGTTCTGGTGTCTGGAGTGTTTTTTGGTTTGCCCAGTAGTGTAGTTTTACCTGTGCTGTTTCTGCACAGGGCCAATGTAATGTGCTGGAAAAAAGTCTCAGAAGGTCCTGTAACCACCACAACTTCGTAAAGACGGGGGATTTACTCCTACGGGGCATTAACTGTAACACGCCACATCTTTAGATCACCATGTTCCTTTTATTGCTTTGAAAATGGTATATTCGCTGAAAACCACGTATTAACTTTGCTCCCAGCGCTAAGTCACTCCCCCTTCAGAGCGCTATCACTGCACAGCAGCGTGCATCACTCTGATAAAACTACCGCACCATCACATCAGGTTTGTCCAGTCGCTGTGCACAGTTTTGTATCATGTTTTTGTGTATTTATGGAGAATGTCGTGGGGGACGTAGGCCACACATTGATGTTAAGTTCTGATAAAGTTCACAGTAAAGCCACAGTATGTAACTTTTTATGTAGCAAAAATAAATACATGTTTTCTAAATACTAAAATAAAAACATGTTTTTTACTGTGAGCAAACTTGCATCTCCACAAACCTGACGCTTATTTGGCCTGTTTCTGCTCGTTTCCATGGCTATAATATTCCACAATATGACATAAAACACATCAATCTCACGGAATCACGGAAGTGACGATCCTCCTGAAGAAAGTTACATACTGAAGCTTTGATAAAAACAAAATGGATTTATCTGGGATGTCCTCTCATTTGTTACATGATACTACAAAATGTTTAGGTTCTTTGCTTTTCTGTTTCCATGGTAACTCATTATGTTTAAAAAGAGCAGAACAAACTAGACAAATATCTGATTTTTTCAATCATTATATGAACAAATGATAGGAGTTGGCAGAGAGATTAACTGGAGTTGTGTTTGTTTCATTCACATGTTTAACACACAAACCTGCAGATTTAGTTCTTCTCTCAGAAAACACTCTGTTCCACCTTGTGATGTCATCATGTGGTGATACAGGAAGTGCTCCACTGTGTTTTTAAACTCCACACACCTTCACTAGAATCATTTGGATCACTTCAGCCCTGGAATTTCTCTACCAATCTCTACTAAACTAATGTTCACTTGAAAACTACCACTTGATGACATCACAAGGTGGAACAGAGCGTTTGGAGCTTTGGAGATGTAGACAGACTAATAATAAAGAGTTCCTCAAACATGTGAATGAAACAAACACAACTCCAGGTGTTTTTGAGGAGGAACAACATTAGAACACGACTTAAACCTCACAAGAGTCCATTTTGTGTGATATTGGACCTTTAGGTGTAGTTTTTGTTGTAGATGCAATATGAAAATCTTTAAAATTGTAGTTGGCTATTAAAACCCGTGTGTGAAGCGTGCCTTGGTCTGATTTGAATACATTTTATTAATAGGCTGAGATTTGAATGCTGTGGTGAGATGTGCGAGTGACTCCAGACAGTGTTGTTTTAACGTAACACAAATTCTCGCACAAGAGTAAAAAGTTTTGTCATTTAATCCAATTCTGAGAAACAACAAAGTCTAGACAGAGGTGCGAGGGAGTAAGGGAGTATTCTGAAGTCATTTATCTACTGGTAATCGTTTCTTGAAATATGTTAACACTTTATTATTAGTCTGTCTACATCTCCAAAGCTCCAAACGCTCTGTTCCACCTTGTGATGTCATCAAGTGGTATTTTTCCTTTCACATTTAGTTCAGCAGAAATGGGCAAGTCCAGAGCTGAAATAATTTGAATGATTCTAGTGAAGGTGTGTGGAGTTTAAAAACATAGTGGAGCACTTCCTGTATCATCATGACGGGAAAAGTACCACTCAAGTAAGAGTAACTTAAAGCGTAACTGTCAGGACGTGACGTCTGATTTATAATTTGGAAATAAATCCCAAAATCTGGTGTTTTCAAAGGACAGACACAAAAATGAGACAAACTAAATCAGATCTGAAGGAGCTGCAAGAAACACAAACGTTCAAATCATTTCATTTTGTCACATGAAGGTTTTGTCACTTTAGACTCAGTGGGAAGAGGAAACACGACTTAAAAATTACTCAAGTAGGAGTAAAAGTATCCTGCTAGAAAAATACTCTGTAAAGTGCAATTTATTTAAAAAGTCACTCAAGTAAATGTTCTGCCTGCCTCTGCTCATTTGTCTTGTTTTAAAAATAACATTATAAATTATATTGTAAACATAATTTATTCTTGACAGTAAACTGTTGACTTAGCAGCTCGCTCATTTGACTGAATTTCACATTAAGTGCAAATGAACAGATGCTGTGGTCTTGTGTTTTGAATATTTCCAGTTTTAATAATGTTGATCATTTACATTATGGAACAATTTATTTATTTATTTATTTATTTATTTATTTATTTATTTATTATTACCAAAAAATATTTAGACCAGCTCTTGATCTTCCCCTCTCCAGTGTGCATAACTCAGATGAACAAACGTCTGTCCAGGGGCACCTCAAGGGTGTGTTTTAGGCCCACTACTCTTCTCACTGCTGGAGCATTGAGGAAACATTGACCGTCCTTAATTATTTATATTAAATAGTTAATTGCCACAGGACAGAGGTGAGTAATAGGTGTAATTTTGCCTTTTTTTTTTTTTTAATCTGAAGTGATCCCAGAGGAGGGACAGACTAAAAAACTATTAGAATGAGAGACTTTTTGGATCGCCCAGGTCTCAAAGAAGAGATCGATTTCTCTCTATTTCTATAAACGCTGTTACACCCTCAGTGGTCCTTGTATGTTTTTCTGTGATGTCGCTGTCTTCTGTTCTACGGTTTTTATGATGATCTGTGGACTCCTCGATTCTGGTCCTCCTGCAGTGCTCAGCAGTTAGTGTCTCATATGAGCTTAACATTTTTTGCATTTTTCATGTATGTTTCTGGCCAGGAATTGGTATTTTAAACTTTTTTTAAATCTATTATATAAAATCACGTGTCATTAGTCACAAGTTTTTTAAACATGGACGCATAGGCTGTTCATGTTCTAATAAAGGACTTTTATAGGACTTTTACCTTATATTATAAGGTAAAGTGCCTCAGACGTTTTTTTGACTGTATTTTGCACCAGTATATCCACGTTTTTAAATTTTGCAAGTCTTTTCTATTTCAAACTAGATTACTTAAGCTTAACCTATTGATAATATCAGCTGACAGAAAAAGTCCAGGGCCAGTTTCTTCTTCCAGCCCAGCCCTGTTTAGGGAGCTTTCTGCCTGGGCACAGTTGGACAGGGTCAGTGTCTGGACGTATGCAAGATCATTTGTTTCATCAGATTTTCCGTGCGGTTGAACAAAATGTAAACTTAAAAGTTCATGTAACGCTAATTTAAAGGCTAGGCAGTATGACTGCGGCTAAAAATATTAGCCGGAACAGAAGAGCGGTTCGTGAAGGAGCCCAAGGTGTGAATGAAGACATACAACCAGTTTGTAGTTATTATATATGTGTATTAAAGTGATATGTGATAAATTAAATAGAACAAAAACAATACAAAAAAATTCAAAAGGTGGAAATGAGTCGAGTCCGTTAACCAAAAATACCCAAGTGTTCTCCACAAGGCTTCATTAAAGTTCATCCAAGTTATAGTTCACAGTTCGAGAATCGTATTCAGTATAAATCCACAGTTCAAGAGTCGCAATTAGTATAAATCCACGGTTTGAAAAGCAGCAGGGGAAAAGTTTGTCCTACCGCATAGTCGGTGTCTAGCTCGCCATCTGGTGGTTTGTTGGGTTCAAGTTCTTATTGTCCTTTGAAAGTGGATTCCATCCATTAAAAAAACCTGACCTATAAGGCCAAAAACACAAATAAGTATTTCGTTCAAACTAAGGAACATTGTTACTATAATGAGGTAACCCAATTAGAACAATTTAAATCAATGCATGTGTAACATACATGGGAAAAATATACATGAGGGCAATAATCATTAAACAAGTATGAATAATTAATATAGTTAATTATTCTTAATTAATATAATTAATTATTCATCCAAAAGTTATTTTGAATATTATTAAATAAATCATATATCAATCAATTACTATAGTAATCAAACATTCAATCAATTCATTAAAGACAAGTGCACTTCAAAATGTTCATTCCAAATGCTGGTCAAAATACTCAGGCAGAGTTCATAATTAAAAGTGTTGCGCAACAAACAGGACAAAAACATGTAGCTACATATAATATCAGTGGGTTTCGATAGCATACGAAACTTCTCAGAGAATTTAGCTTTAACTAAAATAAGTATTCAAAGTAGACAAAAACGATTTAGGGCAGACCCATATATTGAACTTTTAGTTAAATCCAAGTGTTGCCTACCATTCGGCTTCTTTACAAATAACAAATATAAAGACTGTAAAAGTATTTACCTTGATTTTCTCGGGCTAGCGCTACACTCCGTGCATGGCCCGACCAGTTAACATGTACGGAGGCGCTATGGGGGATTTGAACGGTGTAGTTAGCGAGTTTGTACAATACAACATTTTAGCGGCAGTTTACACGGTTGACATTTTCTGTGATGGTTAATTATATCATGGCAAAAGACTCACCTTAAAATGCGGAGCGAAAAACGTAGTTTGAGAGAGTTTAGGCACTTTGTTTGACGTTGCCGACAGACCCATGCCACAGCCACAGCGGAGAGGGAGGGGAAGTAAAGTGCGTGAACTTAAAGGAACTGGGAAGGTCGGGGCAGCGGAACAGGAAGTGGACCCACCAAAATAAAAGTCTCTTTTTATTAAATGCGGGTTACAGGTTCCCCCCCTAAACTCATGTACGGCCTCGTACATGGAGATGGCTGATGACAAACAGTTTGTTCGCAGGGAGCAGTGGTCAAGGGAGTTTCCTCGAATTGCAGTGCAGAGGCAAATGCAGTACTGAGTCCTTGAAACAGGGACTGGATGCTGTGCAGAACTGGGTTTCCAAGCCTTGAATATTGCAGGCGATTAGGTGGCTGGCGTGTTCGCATGGGGCGTCGGGTTAGTGGTTCAGACTCTGGGCTAGAGGTTTGAACTTCAGATGGTGACTCAGAATCACTGGAGATGCTGGCAGGCTCTGGGGGGTGTGAAGAGCTGGGTTGGGAGGAGGTACTTTCCTCTGACGGCTCTTGACTAACAGAAGAATCAATCTCTGGTACTGATTCAACATCCAAATCAACTGAGTCAACTGGATCAGGATTGAGGACAGCAGCAGATCCAGCTGCAAACTCTATGTCATCCCCCACACCAACAGGTTCCTTCTCCATAACATTCTGTGATGACTGGCCAGGTGGAATCACAGGTGCAACAACGGGAGCAACTAGAGGCGTGGAGACTGGTAAGTCAATCACTGAGGTGAATTTGACAGGATAGGAGCTGGAAGCAGGTAGGTCAGGTAGGTACAGTTCTGACAAATCTTGATCATCACTTTCTTGCAGGTCTGGGGTTACTGAGGTTGTCGAGGTTGCTGATGTCACTGGTTGCTTTGGCTTGTCTGGCTTGAAGGCTGGTGACAGGTAGCCACAAGGCAGTAGCAGGTCTCTATGGAGAGTTCTGATGGGGCGGTCCTTGCCTTCGGGCCTGACAGTATATACGGGAAGAGTGCCGGCTTTCTTCTCGACTACATATACGTCTGGCTCCCACTTGTCGGCTAGTTTATGTTTGCCTCGCAGTTTGACATTTTTTACCAGAACTCTGTCCCCCACTGACAGCTCTGAGGCCGTGACTTGCTGGTCGAATCGAAACTTGTTTCTCCCCATGACTTTCTCGGCGTTCAGGGTTGCGATCTTGTAGCTCTCTTCGAGATGGGACTTAAGCTTTTCCACATACTGTGAATGAGATATGGACTGTTTTCCAGACAGAGGCAGACCAAAAGCCAAGTCAACAGGGAGGCGAGGTTGTCGGCCAAACATTAATTCATAGGGTGAATAACCAGTGACATCATTGCGAGTACAGTTGTAAGCATGTACCAGGGGTTTGACAAAATCCTTCCAGTGTGTTTTATCTTGTTCTTGCAGGGTGCCCAACATGTTCAGGAGAGTGCGATTGAATCTTTCCACAGGGTTGCCACGGGGATGGTAAGGTGTGGTTCTAATTTTGTGGATCCCAGCCATTTCACAGAGCTCTTTGATGGTACGTGACTCAAAATCAGGCCCTTGATCGCTGTGGAGTCTCTCAGGTATTCCATAATGAATTAGGAAGTTGTCCCACAGTACTTTGGCTACCGTCTTGGCTCGCTGATTGGGTGTTGGCACCGCCACTGCATACTTTGTAAAATGATCAGTAATGACAAGAATATCTTTTGTGTTGCTCCGATCCGGTTCTATTGACAGAAAATCCATACAGACAAGTTCGAGTGGTCTTGAAGTTTTGATGTTGACGAGGGGTGCAGCTTTTTCAGGGAGTGCTTTCCTCCGTACACATCTCTCGCATGTTCTGATCTTATTGCTGACATCAGCAGACATACGTGGCCAAAAGAAACGAGATCTAACCAGATCAAGAGTTCGTTCCATTCCCAGATGGCCCATTTGATCATGCAACTGGTAGAGGACCTCCGGCCGACACTCCTCTGGAAGGACGAGTTGGTAAGTGGGCTCTCCATTGACGTTCCTCTTTCTGACAAGAACATTATTGTGGAGCTCCAGGCGTGTTAGTTCTCGCAGCAGGAGGGGCAGGTCAGGGAGCTGTTCTCTTACAGAAGGGGGCGGAGTTTCTCCTCTTTCCAGTTGGGCAAAAATGTGCTGAATGACTGGGTCTGCTCGTTGTTTCTCAGCAAGCTCAGCATTAGTAAGAGTGTGCATGACAGGTGAAGAGAACTGGGAATCATTGATGAAGCTGTCTGGCAGGCTGTTAGCATTACTGGAGAGAGTTTGGATGAAAGCAGTGACTTGATCTTTGTGAGGTGAACTGTACACAAGTTGCCTGTCGCATATGGCTTGGACTGAATGCTGGTCAATACAGATACAGGATGGATTTTCAAGATGTTGTTCCGTGAATCTTAATATTCTCTCTCGTTCCTTTTGTGACCTGGCATCTTCAGATTGCTCTCCATGAGGTCGCCGAGAGAGTCCATCGGCATCCGCATTCAACTTTCCAGCTCTGTATATAATCTTGAATGTGAAAGTTGAGAGGGCCGAGAGCCACCTGTAACTTGTTGCATCCAGTTTCGCAGAGGTCAGCAGGTACGTCAGCGGATTACTATCTGTAACCACAGTGAACTCGGATCCGTACAGATAGTCACTGAATTTTTCTGTTACGGCCCACTTCAGTGCCAAAAACTCCAGTTTGTGGGCGGAATAACGACTCTCACTGCGAGACAGGCCTCTGCTAGCATATGCAACCACTCTGTGTTGTCCATCATGGTCTTGGTACAAGACTGCCCCGAGGCCAGTAGTGCTAGCATCCGTATGCAAGATGTAGGGTTTGCGCGGATCAGCAAAGGCGAGGACCGGGGCTGTGGTGAGTTTCTGAATTATGTCTTCGAAAGCTTGTTGGCAAGCAGGTGTCCAGTGTCCTGCGAAAGGTTCTTTTGGGTTGAAATACTGTTGCAATGTTTTCACTTGCTTGAACCTTTTATGGCTGGGCGGATATCCAGAAGTTAACTCTGTTAGGGGTCGGACGATTGAAGAGTACCCCTTCACAAACCTCCGGTAGTACCCTGCGAAACCGAGGAATGATCGGAGCTCTTTGAGGGTTTGAGGGACTGGCCAAGATGTTAAGGTGGAAATCTTGTCAGGGTCAGTTTCCACTCCATTACTAGAGACCACATGCCCTAGATAGCGGACAGATGTCTGGAAGAAGACACACTTTTCCACCGAGAGCTTTAATCCGAACTCCTTCAGACGGTGGAGGACTTTCCTGAGCCGCTGTTCATGCTCTTCCAGAGTTGGGGCGAACACTATTAGGTCGTCAATGAAGACAAGTGCTTCCTTCAGATTCATGTCACCCATGCAATGCTCCATGAGTCGTTGGAAGGTGCTCGGAGCATTGGTCACTCCTTGAGGCATGCGATTAAATTCATAGAACCCTAGGGGGCAGACAAATGCAGTCTTGACTTTGTCTCTCTCCTCCATCTCGATCTGATAATACCCAGATTTCAGGTCCACCACCGAAAACCATTTAGAGCCAGACAGAGCAGAAAAAGTGTCCTCTAGCTTAGGCAGCGCATAAGCATCCTTGATTGTTTGTGCATTCAACTTCCTGTAGTCAATGCAGAGTCTTACTGTGCCATTTTTCTTTCTCACAACAACTATAGGAGAAGCGAAGGGTGAATTGGACTCCCGTATGACACCAGATTGTAACAGTTCTTGAATGTGTTTTCGAACAGCATCCACATCTTGCGGATGGATTGGTCTAGGCCGTTGTTTGAAGGCAGATGGATCGGACAGTTTGATTTCATGTTTTACTTTGTCCGTACGACCAAAGTCCAGATCGTGCTTTGCAAACACCTCCGGGATGCTATCCAGCATGGCTGTCACACGCTGCTTCCATTCTGGTGGAAGGGGCGAATCTCCAAAGTTGTAGTTAAGTTTATGTGGTTTTGCAGAGTGATGAGGTTGAGGAACAGTTTGCTCTTTATTCAGGACTGATTGAATGGCACTGATTTCAGCGATGGATGCTCTGGCAGGTAGAATAATGTCATGGTCCGACTCATTTGTGATTACCACTGGCAGGCAAGCAGGTTGGATTGGAGGCAGATCAACGAGACATGACTTCACCATTAAACCACCAGGAAGGGAGAATGAGACTGGATGCTGGATAACAACTTCTCTCTCACCTTGCAGAAAAGGAGAAACAGCAAGACCGTCCAGCACCATGGTTTGGCCTGCAGGGATTGTCTGGGGCATGTTAGATTGCATCTTTAAAATGCCATGATGGTCGTCGGTCATTAACTTGTGTCTTATCTCCAAAATTTTGAGCACTGCTCTGTATCCAAAAGGCGCTGGTTCAAACTTTGATTGTGCTTGGCAATGCAGGTCATAGACGGCATCCAAAGTGTTTGTGCCGATGAGAATGGGGGGTTGTGAAGAGCGCAAATCAGGGACAATCAGTGCCAGAGTGTTAATGTCCAGCTCTTCCCCTACGAACTCCGGTGGAAATGTCATATCCAGCTCCACAAATCCTATATAAGGCACACACTGCCCATTTGCCCCTTCTACTTCAAGAAGATTGTTCAATGGCTTGATTTCATGATCTGACAGGTAGGTATTGTAAAATGACTGAGAGATGGTTGTAACCTGAGAGCCTGTGTCAAAGAGGCAGGGAATGTTGGTTTCTGTAATCTTGGTCTCTCCAGTGCTTTTTGGGCCCACTAACCCCCTTGGCAATGGGATTCGTGAAGATGAGTGCTTGGTGTGGGGACAATGATTGGCTGCAGCTTCCGCACGTCCCTCTGAAGAAGCTGCCTCTAGTTTAACGGTTTTTTGGTTGCCCAAGATTGCTGCTTGTGTTTGAGTCGTCTCCTCTTTTCTTCTACCAGACAGGGATTTGGCTCATTGGTACAGTTTGGGGCGATGTGGCCGTCTTGTCCGCACCTGAAGCAGAACCATGGCTTAGGTCTGCCGGGTTGCCTTTGTTTCTGTTTGTTTTGGTTATGATCGACGGTTGAGCTGGGTGATTTCTTGGACAGCAGGGCGGACATTTGGCTTTGTAGTTTCATCATTTGTTTTCTCAGATCTTCAATAGCACTGGCGTCTGACGCATGGCCACAGGAGCATGCACTGGCACTCTGAGTTTGGAGATGAGCACGATGTTTTACAGAAGGAATGTGTTGTTTCATAAGTGTCTCTTTTGCCGACTGCCTGTCTTCTTCAGTTCTGAGCGTGAATAATAGGTCTGCGAAGGAAGGTGGCTGATCTTTTTTCTGTTCTAGTTGTAACTTGTTTATCACTGCGTTGTCCCAATAACCTCTGCAGAATTGCTTTAGCAGGTGCTTATCTGTATCAGCTGCTGCAATACCACCGCGCTTCACCACTGTGCTGAGTGATAATTGGAGTCTTTGCAAATATGAAGATGGTCTCTCTCCAGGGTCTTGAAAAGTGTTTAAGAACTTTGCAAATAATTCTTCTCCATCTTCAACAGTGGAATAAGCAGAATCGAGAACACGCAGGAATGAGGCAGGCAGGGCATTGGGTCCCAGACTTTTCACCAGATCAGCGGCAGGGGGCAATAAACTTTCAATAATACGCCTTGTGATATGTAGTGGAGCAAGGCTTGGGTCGGCATTCAATAGTTCAATCTGTGACTTCCAGGAATCATAATCCGCTTCATGAGTGGGTTTTGGAACTTTTCCTGAGAATGTGTGTAGTCGCAATGGAGACAGAGACTGGGTGTTAAAATCATCTTTTCGTACAATATGTTCCACAACAACACGTAGTATTTCAGGTGGGTTCAGATCATGGTTAGAAAGTGAGATTCTTGGGCCGCGGTTGGCAGCTAGATTAATTTGAGGTTGGACTGAGGGCCCCGGCTGGGTAGTGAATGAAGACCCCACTTGGGAGAACAGGGACACTGGTTGAGACTGACTGACTGTGGCAGTAGATGGTACATCAGCCGTGTTCTCTTCTCCATCACCATCATCATCCTCATCGTCATCATCCTCTCCTCCAGTAGCCACCAAGCCCAAGTATGCACTCATTTGATCCATAGCTCCTTTTAACAGTTCTTCAAATGGCCGACCACTTTGTTGGGCAAGGCGTCTCAATTCTTGCAAATAATCAATGGATTGGGTAGTTTCCGCTGTGGCTGTGGCACCCTCAAATGAGAGTAATCTAACCACATATTCAACGTCTGCAGCTACACGAGATGTATAAGTGTAAGGCAACAACGGTTTCAGTTTTGCTAAAGCTGCAGCATTCACAAATTCAACGGTCAGGTTTTTATAAAATGGATTTTGGGGGTCTGTAACTGTAAATGACATTTTAATCTCACCATAGCTGCGTAAATGGTCAATAATTTCATCATCTGCATGAGTATTTGTAACACCAGAAATAATTACTGAATTGGCAACAGAAATGCCAGTCTTCGAAAAATAATCCATGGCTCAACTCAACCAACTTTTTGACAAATGAATTAAACACAATGATATGAATGATACAAGTCATCCACACGATCAGGCTCCTGGCTAGCTCGCCATTTGTAACGCTAATTTAAAGGCTAGGCAGTATGACTGCGGCTAAAAATATTAGCCGGAACAGAAGAGCGGTTCGTGAAGGAGCCCAAGGTGTGAATGAAGACATACAACCAGTTTGTAGTTATTATATATGTGTATTAAAGTGATATGTGATAAATTAAATAGAACAAAAACAATACAAAAAAATTCAAAAGGTGGAAATGAGTCGAGTCCGTTAACCAAAAATACCCAAGTGTTCTCCACAAGGCTTCATTAAAGTTCATCCAAGTTATAGTCCACAGTTCGAGAATCGTATTCAGTATAAATCCACAGTTCAAGAGTCGCAATTAGTATAAATCCACGGTTTGAAAAGCAGCAGGGGAAAAGTTTGTCCTACCGCATAGTCGGTGTCTCGCCATCTGGTGGTTTGTTGGGTTCAAGTTCTTATTGTCCTTTGAAAGTGGATTCCATCCATTAAAAAAACCTGACCTATAAGGCCAAAAACACAAATAAGTATTTCGTTCAAACTAAGGAACATTGTTACTATAATGAGGTAACCCAATTAGAACAATTTAAATCAATGCATGTGTAACATACATGGGAAAAATATACATGAGGGCAATAATCATTAAACAAGTATGAATAATTAATATAGTTAATTATTCTTAATTAATATAATTAATTATTCATCCAAAAGTTATTTTGAATATTATTAAATAAATCATATATCAATCAATTACTATAGTAATCAAACATTCAATCAATTCATTAAAGACAAGTGCACTTCAAAATGTTCATTCCAAACGCTGGTCAAAATACTCAGGCAGAGTTCATAATTAAAAGTGTTGCGCAACAAACAGGACAAAAACATGTAGCTACATATAATATCAGTGGGTTTCGATAGCATACGAAACTTCTCAGAGAATTTAGCTTTAACTAAAATAAGTATTCAAAGTAGACAAAAACGATTAGGGCAGACCCATATATTGAACTTTTAGTTAAATCCAAGTGTTGCCTACCATTCGGCTTCTTTACAAATAACAAATATAAAGACTGTAAAAGTATTTACCTTCATTTTCTCGGGCTAGCGCTACACTCCGTGCATGGCCCGACCGGTTAACATGTACGGAGGCGCTATGGGGGATTTGAACGGTGTAGTTAGCGACTTTGTTTGATACAACATTTTAGCGGCAGTTTACACGGTTGACATTTTCTGTGATGGTTAATTATTTCATGGCAAAAGGCTCACCTTAAAATGCGGAGCGAAAAACGTAGTTTGAGAGAGTTTAGGCACTTTGTTTGACGTTGCCGACAGACCCATGCCACAGCCACAGCGGAGAGGGAGGGGAAGTAAAGTGCGTGAACTTAAAGGAACTGGGAAGGTCGGGGCAGCGGAACAGGAAGTGGACCCACCAAAATAAAAGTCTCTTTTTATTAAATGCGGGTTACATTCAGCTACTGAAATTTGGAATGAAAACAATATTTTTTTTCAGAGTTAAGTGAGAAATTCAACAGCAAAAATTTAAATTAAAAGTCAAAATCTGCTGAAACAAATGATTTTCCACATGAGTGCACCCTTAAATTTGAATTGGTTTTGGTTTACATTTTCATTTTCCTGTGATCAGTCCGAGCGTTCGTCGTCCTGTTTAGGAGTAACTGAGAAACTGTTGGCTAATGCTAATGCACCCCGAGAGAATACTGATGACATCAGCTGCAAGGAATCAATGAAATGTGATGTAAAATTGAAAAATCGGTTAAGTGTATAACCTATAACAAAATGATTCCCAGACAATGTAAGAGTTAGCATTACTGCAATAACCTTGAAATGATGGGACATTTTGGTGTCCATAGTTACTTTATTTAAATATTTAAAAAAAAATACATATTTAAATTAACTGTGGTTTGGTGCAAAAATGATCACATAAGAAATAGTAAAGTGTATGTTTGGAACGGGTCACCATAAGTTAATTAAATCAGACCTAATCTACAAAATGGACGTCGCGTCGCCATTTTGGCCCAAATGTGAAAAACCTCTGCTCGTGTGTGATGTGCAGCTACAGGAGGGGCCCGCAGTCTGGTTTAGACCTGGTTTAGTCCTGGTTTGGTTCTATCCACAGAAGGGGCCCGCAGACCTGGTTTAGACCTGGTTTAGTCCTGGTTTAGTCCTGGTTTAGTCCTGGTTTGGTTCTATCCATAGGAGGGGCCCATGTGGGGCTTTGTTAGATATTTTTAAAGGTACATTACACAGCTTTTCTGGTGAAGGGTCCGTCACCTGCTTGTCTCCATGGAGATGTTATTGCTTTGCCTGGAATGTCCCATGATATGACATTAAACACATCTACCCAGCATTTATTCATTACAGGTGTTTCTATTGCTCAAAAATACTAGACTCTCCACAGATCTAATCTGTAATGTTGTCTCCCTTAAGATAGACAGGTTTAATCTCTCTGTGGAACATTCTAGACACATGTTTCCAGTTTGAATTTATGTTTGTAACTTCTTTTAACAGAAATGACCTCCCAGAACACTTCAGATCCTCCATTTGCTCACTCCTGCCTGTTCTCCACACCCAGCCTCTACATCTTGTCTTCGTACACTCTGGTCCGGACGCTCCTCCTCTTCCCGCTCCACTTCCTGGTTCTTCGCATCGGGTTCCAAAGATGGCGGACAAACAGACGCTACACTGTTAGCCACACCGACTTCTTCACCTACCACAGTTTTCCCTTTGAGCTCCTCATCTACAGCGGGTACATGGTGTGGGCCTATGCTATCCACAAAAACGATTACGACCTTATTAAGTGCGCAGTCAAGATCTTGGTTTTTGCGTCTCCAGGTGTGTTGTCAGGCCATATTGTAACTTGTATTGAGCGCTACGTAGCAGTGGTTCACCCTGTGGTGTATTTGACTCTGAGAAAGAAGCAGTGGGCTAGAAATCTGACCATTTTAGTAATTTGGTTCATTTGTTCTCTGTGGATGATCCTGTTCAACTCTATGGAGCTGCAAAATCAACACATTTTAATATTGATTGTACTGGGAACAGTCACTAGCATCGTGAGCTTCTGCAGCATTGAAGTTTTACGAGCTTTGAGAAATCCAGCTCCAGGTGAAGGAAAAGGAGTCGGCCAATCAAAACAAAAGGCTTTCTGTACGATGTTAATGATTCTGTCTGTTCTCATGTCCTGGCTGGTTTCAGGAATAGTCTACAGCGTTCTTGAAAAGATGCATCTGCTCGAGTCTGATTTGGTGTGCACACTGCAGAGTTCTATGTGCTGGTTCCAGCTCCTCAGCTCACTGGTGCTGCCGCTGCTGTTCCTGAATCGGGCCCGGAAAATACCCCATCGAGACAAAGTTTAGACCTGAGCTTTCTGTGAGGTAGGGCTGTGCCAGAAATCGAAAGATCAGTAGATCGCGATGTCTGCTTCAGTCGATCTCGATGACAAGGCGAGCGCATTTTAATCGACTCTACGGCCAGTCGTGTGTCAGTGAGAGCGCGCGGAGCTGACCAGGATTTACGCTCTTGTTTAGGAAAAAACACGTTTACGCACTTGTATCAGGTCTAGAGTGAAAATAACTGACTGAATAGATTTGTATTTACCATCTGCACAGGCTGATCACCGCAAACGCGAGGATTTCAAAAGTAAATTTCAATTTCCTGAACCTGGGCTCTTTCAAACGACACAGAACTGCCCCAGGAGCAAACTGCAGATGGTAAATACACAAATACAACAATAGAAGCATGTGCGAACGTAGGCGCAGAGAACATGCTCCTGTTGAACATTACAGGCAAAACAATAACATCACCATGGAGACAAGCAGGTGATGGACCCTCCTCCAAAATGTTACACAGTGCCCCTTTAAGTACCATTATTTTTAGGTATTTTATTTCATATATTTACTTAAAGCAAAATCAACTGTTTGGCGCTTTCTACCTTGTTATGATGTTGTTCCCTCATCAAAAACGTGCCTGAAGAGGTTGTAAATGTAATCTAGTGATCTTCCCCGAGCTCTATTTGATCTCTATTTATGGTCAGCAGTACGAGCCTGTACAAGGCCCCGCCCACAAGCCTACGTCACCAGTGCTCCACACGGCAGTTTTCCATTCAAAAGCATGATACAAAACTTTAACGTCTTGGGTTCTTTTTTAAAGACAATACAGTAAAGTGTATTTACCTTGTTGACATGTTTTGGCTGCTGCATCTTCAGAACTGTCACCGGTGTTGGTGGTGACGTGTCGTATATCAGCTGTTGTTACTTCCTGTGGGCGTGGTCAGCTGTTGTTACTTCCTGTGGGCGTGGTCAGCTGTTGTTACTTCCTGTGGGCGTGGTCAGCTGTTGTTACTTCCTGTGGGCGTGGTCAGCCTGATGGACCTGGCAGGTCACTCAGACTGACCACGCCTCCCGTCGCCTGGTGGTCTCTGGAGGAGGGTGTCCCAGGTGTGTGAAAGGAGGAACGCTCCGTCATCTTGGTTAATTCTGTCCGGGCCTCGTTTCCTGATTTCTCTGTCCTCCCTGATCCAGAGTTTGAACCTGTTGTTTTCTGATCCAATGACCCGTGCCCTTTTTTCAGATGTGAAAAGCCCGGCCTGTTTCCCCTGTGTGTGATTTATTGCATAATTTGCATTGGATTTCGTAGATGGCGTTGCATTTTTGTTCTTGTGGGATTTTATCTTTGGGGTGCTTGGGGTTTGGGGTGTACTTTGGGTTTATGATACAAAACTGTACACAACAACTTTACAAACCTGATACGATGGGCAGAAGTTTCATCAGTCAGATGCACGGCAGTTGTAATGTGATTTGTGCGCTTTGTAGATTCAGTTGCAGATTTTTTTTTTTTAAAGTGTGTCAAACATAACAACTTTATTAATAGGTTAGAATAGAATTAGAATAATGGTGTTTACTAAATCTGGTGAAAGAACAGTTATATTCATGGGACTATAATGATTCTGAATTCTTCCAGTTGTTTTTAAACTGAAACCCAAAACACCTAAGGACAATGGTAGAAAACATGAATTATATCGTCTTCTCCTCACAGAATCCACGATATTTCCATCCACAAAATAAATAAAGAAGGAGCTGAAGGGCATCCCTGACGGACTCCTCTAGACAATGTGAAATTTTCTGATAACTGTAGTACAAAATTTTACTTGTGGGTTTGTAAAAAATTGAGCACTCATCTTAAAATATTTTCTCCAAAGTTGAAAAATATATACAGAAAACAGTAAATTGCTAAAAACACATTTATTAAAGAATTAAAAAATGTAAATATGAAACCATCACTGTGTATTGTACATTGACACAGCAAATATAGAAACTTTTTTTTTTGTTTTTTTTTGTTTTTTTTATCAGATTATAGTAAAAATAATAAAACAAATCTACAAACACAAATCATTTATCATTTCATCTGTGCTGTTTCTCCTTATGACCTTTATATATAGATTTACTACACTTTACATTACTATACACAATATTTAAGCTTTATTTACACTTGTCTCTTGCTATTTTTGCTATTCAGAATTTATTATATTTTTTCTCTTTGTTTTTAAAATATATTGTGGTGTGTTACTGTGTTCAAGTCATTTCTGTGGATCAATAAAGTTTGTATAAGTCCATGTTTAAGTCATCATAATCATATATATATATATATATATATATATATATATATATATATATATATATATATATATATATATATATATATACACACTAAACACATTCGACAACAGCATATGGAAAAAAATAAGAAACAAGTAAAAATGCTTAAAAAGTTTTCATCAGTAAGACAATCAGTAATATTCTTCGATTGTACCATAACTGCTCCTTTAAAGCTGCACTGTGTAACTTTTCTGGTGGAGGGTCCATGAAATGAAATGTTTTTCTCCATGGAGATGTTTTTGCTTTGTCTGGAATGTTCCACAGTATGGCATTAAACCTTTCTGTCTTCATGGAGACCAAACCAGATCAAGTTCCAGGTCAGATCTGTGGAGAGGCGACCCCGCTCACAGTCAGAATGTCTGTTTTTCTATGTATTTTTGAGCTCTAAAACCACCTGTAATTGAATAAATGTAAAGTAGAGCTGTTTAATGTCACACTGCGGAACATTCCATGGCGTATCCATAGAAACAAGAAGGTGACGGACTCCCAACCGAAAGATTTACATAGTTCAGCTTTAAACACATTGACAACAACATATGAAAACAAAAAAAACAATAACAAACATGTAAAAATCCTTAAAATCAGAATTTGACCTGAGAGTAAACGCGGTCGTCCAAGGTGGTTTTTGCTGTTAAGAAAGAAGGAAAAAAATAATGCAAAATTTCAGAATAATTTAAATTCCCTGAAACTGTTTACACTGCAGTTGCAAAATTAGAAATCTCACAGTTCTGGGTTTGTTTACAGATTTACTTTACTCATAAAAAAAAACAACAATTGCCTCAGTTATAAATCCAGGCGATAACTGTGAGCAGAATGTGAATAAAAACGTGCAGTTTGTGGGCGTGTTGGGTGTGATTTACGATTGGGAAGTCTGCATATTTTTTATATTTAAATGTGTGTCAGTCATTATTTTTTCTTTGCACTGTTTACTCACCTTTATTCTGCCTCTTTTTGTGGCGCTTTACTTGGGCATATGTCACATTTTCACCTAAAATAAAAATATTATTACAATTATTATTATTATTCTTTTTTTTTTCCTTCACCCCAAAAATGACACCTGGATGTTTTCAATAAGTTATTTTAAACCAGTAATTTTATTTATTTGTTTGTTTATTCATATATTTATTTATTGCTTATGCTATTATTTTGTTGGCATCAATTTAAAAAGAACAACAACAAAAAAATCTGACGATTAACACAAATACAAATTCCATCCATTATTTGCTTTGTCTTTGCTGCATGAACAAAAGGAACAGGAAGAAGATCAGTGTTATAAACCCGACTCCTTTAACAAATCAAATCAAATAAACATTTTTTTAATAATCAATCCCCACCCCAAACCACGTCCACAGTTTCATTAACTTAAACATTTTCCTTAGTCACATCATCCATCATTATTTTATCTTTGTACTAATGCTGTCAAAAATATCGCGCCATTAACGAGTTAACGCAAAACCATTTTAACGCGGTTAATTTTTTTTATTGTGAGGTTAACGCTCTTTGTGATCGAGTGAACTTGTGTTTTCATAAACTGTGGCCACTGCTCGTAACGTCAGAAAAACTACAGGATCCGACTGTAAACAGGAAGAAAACAATTTGTATGAAACTGAGAAATCCCGACTGCAGGAGGTGGACCAAAGCACCGCACGGCCGCACATGGACGCACACACACACACACACGCACGACTTCACCACACAAACCCTGTGCGCTGGTGCCACCAACATGAGGAAAACACCAAACAAAGTCCGCTCCAAAACATACGGCGAATCCGCGCCCATCCCCGACAGCGACAGAAGCCCCACGCAAAAAGTCCCAGCGCGAGTGCGCCCCCTAGTGCAGCAGGTGTTGAACAAACACAGTGGCTCTAACTGGAGAACCACCTCAGGGTCACAGAACATTATTCACAACCCTAAACCCTAAACCCTAAACCCACAGTGGAACTTCAGCCACTTTGACTCTTATGGAGAAGAGAAACACTTCACCCAAACTGATGCAGAACACTTCAGGAGAGAGGAACATGTGAGAGGAACATGTGAGTGGAACATGTGAGAGGAACATGTGAGTGGAACATGTGAGTGGAACATGTGAGTGGAACATGTGAGAGGAACATGTGAGAGGAACATGTGAGTGGAACATGTGAGAGGAACATGTGAGAGGAACATGTGAGAGGAACATGTGAGTGGAACATGTGAGAGGAACATGTGAGTGGAACATGTGAGAGGAACATGTGAGTGTAACATGTGAGAGGAACATGTGAGTGGAACATGTGAGAGGAACATGTGAGAGGAACATGTGAGTGGAACATGTGAGAGGAACATGTGAGAGGAACATGTGAGAGGAACATGTGAGAGGAACATGTGAGTGGAACATGTGAGTGGAACATGACAGAGGAACATGTGAGTGGAACATGTGAGAGGAACATGTGAGAGGAACATGTGAGTGGAACATGTGAGAGGAACATGTGAGAGGAACATGTGAGAGGAACATGTGAGAGGAACATGTGAGTGGAACATGTGAGTGGAACATGTGAGAGGAACATGTGAGAGGAACATGTGAGTGGAACATGTGAGTGGAACATGTGAGAGGAACATGTGAGTGGAACATGTGAGTGGAACATGACAGAGGAACATGGAACACAAAGAACAAAAGTGTCACTCTCAGTTCTTATGGTTTTCAGTAAAAACACATTTGTACAAGGTGGAGCCTGTTCACTTTTCATGTTGATAAAAGAATTAAAACGATGATTCAAGGGACAAAAATATGTGATTAATCGTGAGTTAACTATGACATTCATGTCATAGTTTAATCGTGATTAAATATTTGAATCGATTGACAGCACTACTTTGTACATTTTCTTAAATTACTTTCTTATTCTTCTGTTTCTTATTCATATGATTTTTGGTTTATTTTGAGCCCAGTATTATTAAAGTCACACAGTTTTGGACCTTTAAGAGTTTACCTGTACCTGAAGAGTCACAAAAAACAGCTCTTACCGTGTGCGCTGTTGTTCCTCTCTGGAATTATATATATAAAAATGTAATTATAAATTAGAAAATAAACATAAATCCAGAATAAGCACAACAAACTCACCTCTCATATTTTTGAATTCAAGCACGGAATAGGTAACATCTGTAAAATAAACCAAATAGTATTACGGACAAAGGAAAAGTACACTCTCCTCAACACTTTATTTTAGTATCAAGAGTGTCTTTAGTGGTGAGGAACATTTAACATTTTAAATGTGATTTCTGCTAAATGAAAACAGGTTTCCTTATGTTCCATTGAGTTGTATAAACCCTTTAAAGTCCTGTGTCACCAGAATGTTCAAAAATGTGAAATGGAGGCAACTGGAAGTGAAGCAGACGTATTTATATTATTATTATTATTATTATTATTATTATTATTATTATTATTATTATTATTATTATTATTATACTTTCAATGATTAACTGAGTGATCCCTCATTTACACCAACTCCATCACGTGAGGTGCATCTGCCGTATGGCTATTTTACACATTCCAGTTTACACTGAGTACACGTGTCAGGGTTGTGTCGGGTTTTTATAAACATCTTTAGGCAGCATCTGTGAAATGAACCAAATAATATTACGGACAAAGGAAATGTGCACTCTCCACTTTTGATTTGATCACAGGCTTCTGAAAATGTGTCTTTTAAATCTTTTTGTATTTTTTCTTGAGTTTTCAGGCAGTCTTAAAACTGTTGAACTTTCTGCCAATAGAAATGCATCACACTAGAACACCCCCATCGTGATGTCACTGCAACGTATCAACAAAATAATCTCCAGAGTAAAGGTGAGGGTTTAGTCACTTTAGCCACTGGATGTGTTCATTTACATGTCCAGACAACAATAGAATAATCAGAGCACAATAGTTAGATCATGTTTCTGGTGTGTGTTTACCTGCACAAAGTCAATGGGCCTCATTCATGAATCTTTTCTTTAAAAATGTTCGTAACTTCCACTTTAAGAAGATGCTGAGAGAACTCTGCCCCAGATTTATAAAGAGTTCTCAAATTTCTTCTTAAGTGACACCTGTGCCAAATTCACCAATACCGAGCTACAAACACCTCCACGCTCATTTACATTTAGTTTACACAGAAAATGAATATGGTTAGAAACGCCCTCTGAACTTCCAAATATGGCCAATATGGGTTTGACATTATGACGTGTGAAAGAGCGAGGGAGAGAGTGAACGAGGAGGTCAGGAGGAGCGAGGAGGTCAGGAGGAACGAGGAGGTCAGGAGGAGCGAGGAGGTGACGTGGAGCGAGGAGGTCAGGTGGAGCGAGGAGGTCAGGTGGAACAAGGAGGTCAGGAGGAGCGAGGAGGTCAGGAGGAGTGAGGAGGTCAGGAGGAGTGAGGAGGTCAGGTAGAGCGAGGAGGTCAGGAGGAGGGAGGAGGTCATGAGGAACGAGGAGGTGAGGAGGAGTGAGGAGGTCAGGAGGAACGAGGAGGTCAGGAGGAGCGAGGAGGTCAGGTGGAACAAGGAGGTCAGGAGGAGCGAGGAGGTCGGGTGGAACAAGGAGGTGAGGTGGAGATATTTAAGAAAATATATAATTTACAATCCTGGAGGAATTAGATTTTTTTGTTGCATTATCAGAATAATAATATTCTAAAACAGTAGAATTTTGTTCTTACGAGTGCTCCTGACGTAGGATTTGTTCTTCCATAAGAACATTTCCAGTTAAGAAAAGGTTTTGTGAAGACCAAAAATGTTCATAAGAAGGACTTAAGTACAAATCTGTTGGTAAGAACGTGTCATGAATGAGGCCGAATGTGATCATCAAAAACATCTGGAGGCATGTGTCAGTTAATCAGTGGGTTTCAGAGGAACGGTTGTATTTGGAAAACAAGTACAATCATTTAAAATAACGATTTCAGTTGCAGAGTTTCACATGAAATCACCACATTCTATAGGCCAGTGTTATTTAATACAGATGAGAGGCGGGAAATATGAACATTGTTCAACTGCAGGTTTTTGTCGTAAAACAGCAGGTCTTTGGTCTGGTCAATAATAGAAAAGATCAAGTTCCATATTTAGGAATTTACCTTTCTGATATTTCATGGCAAAGTACAGTGTAATGGATAGAACAAACTGTCTCTTTCCATCATCACATACTAGAATCTGAAAACCATCAGTTTTTTCTTTTCCACTACCCGTTTTGCTTTATTGTCCAAGTCAAATCCGGCACAGGTGTGAACAGAAGGAGATCAGAAGATCAGACTCCCTGTACAGATGAGTCCACAGAAAGAACATTCAACTAATGAGCTTCACTCTCTTATACAGTAATAAATTACCATTTGAAGAGGAGGCGTGGTCATTGTTGATCACATGATCTTCAGCAGAGCTCTGATTGGTCCTGCACAAAGTCAACGATCGCACAATCGAGTGTTATGAATATTTTGCAAAAATCAAACAAACGCACAAAGAACGACCAACCTTGGAAAGCACAGGTCTGTAAATAAAGAGAAAACATTTGTGAATAAAAGTGAAACTAACCAATAATATAAATGCAGTATATATATATTAGTATATATATGAGTATATATATTAGTATATATAGTCTCATCTGTCACCTTTAGTCTTTACAAAACGCCACAGAAGCAGTAGTGTTATGAGTAAAACCGCCGCACACACAGGTCCAACCACCCACATGACGGAAAGAGAGAAGCCTCTGGGTGCACCTGTGATCAGAAGTGAGATTTTACTTTATTTTTTACTTTTTTACTTTTATCTTTGTCCATCTTGAAGAATAGTTCCACTGACTTTTGACCGACATCCAACTCTCTGGAGATATGGCAGTGTTTGGTGTTGACCGTTGCCATGGTTTCCACTGTCCCTCACATTTATAAAAGCCTTCGTCAGACCTGGACACTGCAGAGATGTGGAGCTCTGGTTCTGTCCCATTTTGAATAATTTTTCCATTTTTATAAAATCGGACTGAAGTAAAATTCCCTGTGTGGAGTTTACAGCTGAGAGCCACAGGCCGTCCCTCAGTCACTGCTCTCACCGGGCTCAGAAGGATAATGTCCCCTGTGAAGTTAAACATGTCAAATACAGAAAAGACTTAAAAAGACTCACACTTATAGTTTAGATCAAACTTACTGTGGACTGAGATGTTGATGGCACTGCTCATTTGTCCTGATCCAGACTCACACCAAAACACTGCACTGGTTTCCTCAGATAAACTAAACTCACATTTAGACTTATCTGTCCTCCAAAAACACTGATGTGATGATAATGTGTTATCAGAGAACCTCCTCCAGACTGTGCCGTCTGCTTCAGTGGAGATGAACCCACAACTCAGAGTGATGACATCACCAGTGAAGTGTTGTGTTCTGTCAGGACTGACCGAGAGAGACACTGGAGACTCAACATCTGAGGAGCACAAGACCAGGCTTCAGAGACACAGGCTTCAGAGACACAAGCTTCAGAGACACAGGCTTCAGAGACACAGGCTTCAGAGACACAGGCTTCAGAGACACAGGCTTCAGAGACACAAGCTTCAGTGACACAGGCTTCAGTGACACAGGCTTCAGAGACACAGGCTTCAGAGACACAGGCTTCAGAGACACAAGCTTCAGAGACACAGGCTTCAGAGAAACAGGCTTCAGAGACACAGGCTTCAGAGACACAAGCTTCAGTGACACAGGCTTCAGAGACACAGGCTTCAGAGACACAGGCTTCAGAGACACAAGCTTCAGAGACACAGGCTTCAGAGACACAGGCTTCAGAGACACAAGCTTCAGTGACACAGGCTTCAGAGACACAAGCTTCAGTGACACAGGCTTCAGAGACACAGGCTTCAGAGACACAAGCTTCAGAGACACAGGCTTCAGAGACACAGGCTTCAGAGACACAAGCTTCAGTGACACAGGCTTCAGAGACACAGGCTTCAGAGACACAAGCTTCAGAGACACAGGCTTCAGAGACACAGGCTTCAGAGACACAAGCTTCAGTGACACAGGCTTCAGAGACACAGGCTTCAGTGACACAGGCTTCAGAGACACAGGCTTCAGAGACACAGGCTTCAGAGACACAAGCTTCAGAGACACAGGCTTCAGAGACACAGGCTTCAGAGACACAGGCTTCAGAGACACAAGCTTCAGTGACACAGGCTTCAGAGACACAGGCTTCAGAGACACAGGCTTCAGAGACACAAGCTTCAGAGACACAGGCTTCAGAGACACAGGCTTCAGTGACACAGGCTTCAGAGACACAGGCTTCAGAGACACAGGCTTCAGAGACACAGGCTTCAGAGACACAAGCTTCAGAGACACAGGCTTCAGAGACACAGGCTTCAGTGACACAGGCTTCAGAGACACAGGCTTCAGTGAGTCAGAGTTCAGAGACACAGGCTTCAGTGACACAGGCTTCAGTGACACAGGCTTCAGTGAGTCAGAGTTCAGAGACACAGGCTTCAGAGACACAGGCTTCAGAGACACAGGCTTCAGAGACACAGGCTTCAGAGACACAGGCTTCAGTGAGTCAGAGTTTAGTGAGTCAGACTCAGAGGTGAGGGACATGAACATGTGGGACGTACCTTCAGTCCAGACGAAGGAGGGGTGACTGTGTTCAGAGAAGAAGGCGGGACTTCCTCTCGATGCTCGACACACAAACGCCTCTGAGCGCTTGAGGCCCTGGAGGCTGAAGGAGGCCTGTTTAGAGCCGACACTGGCCCCTGGGAGCCGCTCATATGTGTAAGACTGTGACTGAGGAACAGCCCTGTACCAGTGAAAGCTCCATCCTGCAGAGGGCGCTGTCACAGCACAGCTCAGAGAGACAGAGGCCCCAGGACTGATCCAGGACACAGACACAGAGAGGACAGGACGGGGGGCTCCTGAGGAGTAGATGTTATATTCAGATCATCATAACGATGTCACTGAGTCTTATTAAATATAAACGTACTGTCAGACACATGTAGTGTGAGGGGGAGGCTCCACTCAGTGACTGTGCGGGGCCGGACTCCTCTGCAGCTGTAGGGGCCTTTGTCCATCACTGCTGCTCTGAGGGTCACCTCTCTTTGTTTGTGCTCCAGACTCATTCTAGATCTCCTCCATTCAAACGTCCACTCAGCGTCTGCTCCATGAGTCCTACAGGTGACGGTGAGCTGCTCTCCAGAGAACAGCGGAGACCAGGGGGGCTCCACAGAGAGAGAGGGCGCTCTGGGATCTGGGCCCACACATGACCACACAAAAGAACATGTACTGCACATACACATGGAAGTATAAGAGACATGTTAGAGTCAAACTGACCAGTGGTTTTGACTGTGAACTTGGGGCTGTGCTCAGTGAAGTAGGGAGGTTCTCCTCTGCTGGCTCTGCACTGATACTCCCCTCCCTCTGACACTGAGACCTGTTCCTCAGATGAAGACTGTTTAAAGACCTGCTCATTTCTGCTCCACTCATATTTCCACCCAGAGGAAAGTGGAGAGACAGAGCAGAGCAGCACCACACTGCCCCCTGTCTGCACCTCTGAAAGTCCACTCACTGTGACCTGAGGCCTGCCTGTAGAAGACATCATGAAAACATGAGCTTCACACATTAAAAACATGAGGACAAACCCACACTACAGCGACTGTGCACATACTGAGTACAGAGACAGTGGAGCTGCTGCTCCACACAGTGGTGAGGTGTGGGCCTCTCTGGGCTCTGCAGCTGTAGGCTCCTGTGTCAGACTCAGTCACTCTGGACACTGTGTATTCTCTGGTTGTTGGAGGTAGGTTCAGTCTGCTCCTGCTCCACTTATAGGTCCAGTGTTTGTCTGCTCCCTCCACCTCACAGCTCAGAGTCAGACTCTCCCCCACAAGTAACTCAGGCCAGTTTGGAGTCACAGACACTGTGTTGGGAACAGAGGTGGAAAAAGTACTGAAAAATTGTAATTAAGTAAAAGTATCTTTACTTTGCTTAAATCCTACTCAAGTAAAAGTAAAAGTACCCGTCTGAAAATGTACTCGAGTAAAAGTAAAAAATTACTTCATTTCAAATGTACTTTGAGTAAAAGTTACTTAGTTACTTTCAATTAAATAAAAAAAAACTACAGTAAAAATGCAGGTTTTTTCATAATGTTGCTGCACATAAATTCAGTCTTAAATAGACATAAACTGCGGTAAACTAAATGTGACGCACTACCATTTAATTCCTCCAGGAGCTGAAGATATACGGGATAATGAATCTAGACCAGGGGTCCGCAACCCGCGGCTCCAGAGCCGCATGTGGCTCTTTCATCGTTCTGTCGTGGCTCCCTGTGACTTTGGAAAATAATAATGAGTATTTAATTACATTGTATTTTTATTTTAGTTTGTTCGTTTTTAAATGTAAATCTAAAATTGTAGATAATGGTAATCTTGTAACATTTAAATAAAACGTTTTTAATAAACATGCGTCAAAGCCGCTGATGTGCGTCACCCGCACACACTGGCAGCCCGGACTTACCGCACCTACATCAGCAGGATGATTTTCGGCCCAATGATGATAAATCCAAGAAAAGAAAAGTTTCTGAAGAAAACAGAACGCTTAATGCTACGTGGGCAGATTCATTTGCTTTCACGGCAGATGAGACTGGTACACGCGGTACACGCGGTACACGCGATAAAATGATGATGGACACAGAAGCAGACGCATTTTTGTTCGCTGCGGGTGGATAATTAGTTTGGATTTTTATTTCCTACAAGGAGGACTCAAATAATAATGTGTTTAATGCAGCTTTGCGCACATTTGTTTACGTTTTACAGAAGCGAAACTTAAAACCACATGGCTCATTTGCATAAACTAGAAGCGCTACTTTTGATGGACCAGCACTGTCCACTCGAAACTAGTCCAGGCAATAACCCCTGAACTATCCTATAGACAACATAAATTAAGATGATTTATTAAGAGACCAAGCGCAAACCAAAGTCCTGCATTCTTATTATTTCTGACTGTCCTAAAGCCAATTTTAAACGTGAGGTGCTTTTCCAACTCTCGGCTCCTTCACTTGAAACGTTCGTGATCAGGATGGAAAATAATTGAAATCATGAAGCCAGATTGTGTTAACCAAACCATAATAAATATACCGTTTGGGTATAACAGGCAGAACATATAGGCCTATATTTGTAGCCTACTTACCACCACAGGCTTTCGTAGATTCGGTTCGGCGGGGCAGACACATTTTACATTTCATGATTACGTTGCTGCCTTTTTTACGTTTAAACGCGAATAGGTCATCGAGGTTTGGCCAAGAAACAATGGAACTGCCGCACGCAAACCCGCGCAATGCAGTTTCCTTTGAGTTACGGCAGATTTTTTCCCCGTATTTTATTTTTTGCCCCTATCGATGTTATTTTACTCAGTAACGTGGGCGGCTTTCAATGTAACGAAGTAAAATACTTGGCTTAAAATGTACTCGAGTAAAAGTAAAATTACCTGTTTGAAAAACTACTTAGAAAATTACAAAGTACTCATAAAAACTACTCAATTACAGTAACGTGAGTAAATGTAATTCGTTACTTTCCACCCCTGGTTGGGAAATATGTAAAACAGAAATGTCTCAAATACAGAAGGAGACAGTGATGCTGAGCACAGGGACAGTGTCACATACAAACACAGCTCTACTCTGTACGCTGCTCCTGTCTCTGCTCTGCTGTCTGTGTGAAGGTCCCTGATTGGCACACCGGGGGCCAATCAGAGCACGGAGAGGACCGTTCAAAAGGGGAGCTGTGTTCTGTTAGCTCTCCCTCTCTCTGTCTCGGCTAGAGGATGTTACCCTGGTCATTTTTGTTGGTCATGTAGGATTATGTTTGTTTACATTAATACACAGTAGGTTTATCAGTCGTTCCACACTTGTTGTTTTATCGTATCAAAGTCTTTTTAGTTGAGTTACATTAGGCTTTTGATTTCTTTCTTAGCCCAGGTCATTGAGGTCCTGTTTTGTTCTATTTTGCTTTTGTTCTGTTGGCACATCTGGCACACGCCTCCTCCCTCCATTTTATGTAAAACTCTAAATGTTTTGGCTCTGAAATAAAATACAAACATTTGTACTGACTCCTTGTCTCATTATGAGTGTTTTATAGTAGTTTTGTCTTTTAGTAAATAAGGAACATATCAGAGAACAGGACTCACCAGTTTGTTTGACAGTGACTGCAGGACTTTGAGCTGTGACGATGAAGTCGTTCTCTCCTCTGCAGCTGTACTTTCCTCCTCTGGAGACACTGACCCTCTGTGAGGTCTCACTTAATGTTTCAGTTTGAGTATAAATACCTCTGTAGAACCATCTGTATTTCCCTGTAAACTCCTCTATGTCACAGCTCAGAGTCACACTGCCCCCTACTGGGATAACTGAGGACCATGGTGTCACACGGACAGTGCGTTGTTTTTCTGCAAAGAAGGAAAAAAGATGGTGAAATGTTCAGACATAAATCCATAAAAGGATATAACCACAGACCCTGAACCCTGCAAAGCTCCGGCCCTGATGGCACCTCCCCCTCCACCCTGAGACACTGAGGATGAGCTGACTCCTGTCTTCATGGACATCTTTAACACCTCCTGGAACCATGGCCTGGTCTGTTTAAAGTCATACGTCCTTGTTCCTGTCCCCAAGAAGCCCAGAATCACTGGACTTAAAGACTACACCCTGTGGCCCTGATGTCATGAAGAGCTTATGGTTCTGTCCCACTTCAATCCTGCTCCTCCCCCTCCTGGACCCTCCCTCCTGGACCCTCCCTCCTGGACCCTCCCTCCTGGACCTCTGCTGTTCGCCTACACCAGGATCCTGGTTGTGGACTTCAGCTCTGCGTTCAACACCATCCTCCCTGCTCTGCTCCAGGACAAGCTCTCTCAGCTCAACGTACCTGACTCCACCTGCAGGGGGAGCATTGACTTCCTCACTACTGACATTCAAAATTAAACATATTAAAACACCAATAGTGTAAAGTGCATTTAAATTGAAGTTGCAAGGATCAATCGCCTCTGCCCAACAGACAAACACGGTGCAGTGCTGGTTGCTCTGGACAGAAGTCTCCTTTGCAAACATCATCATTCACCTGCTCCTTTGTAAAGTCAAAGTGTAATCAGAAAACAGACTCACTGAGTACAGAGACAGTGGAGCTGCTGCTCCACACAGTGGTGAGGTGTGGGCCTCTCTGGGCTCTGCAGTTGTAGCCTCCTGTGTCAGACTCAGTCACTCTGGACACTGTGTATTCTCTGGTTGTTGGAGGTGGGTTCAGTCTGCTCCTGCTCCTGCTCCACTCATAGGTCCAGTGTTTGTCTGCTCCCTCCACCTCACAGCTCAGAGTCAGACTGTCCCCCACAAATAACTCAGACCGGTTTGGAGTCACAGACACTGTGTTGGGAAATATGTAAAACAGAAATGTCTCAAATACAGAAGGAGACAGTGATGCTGAGCACAGGGACAGTGTCACATACAAACACAGCTCTACTCTGTACGCTGCTCCTGTCTCTGCTCTGCTGTCTGTGTGAAGGTCCCTGATTGGCACACCGGGGGCCAATCAGAGCACGGAGAGGACCGTTCAAAAGGGGAGCTGTGTTCTGTTAGCTCTCCCTCTCTCTGTCTCGGCTAGAGGATGTTACCCTGGTCATTTTTGTTGGTCATGTAGGATTATGTTTGTTTACATTAATACACAGTAGGTTTATCAGTCGTTCCACACTTGTTGTTTTATCGTATCAAAGTCTTTTTAGTTGAGTTACATTAGGCTTTTGATTTCTTTCTTAGCCCAGGTCATTGAGGTCCTGTTTTGTTCTATTTTGCTTTTGTTCTGTTGGCACATCTGGCACACGCCTCCTCCCTCCATTTTATGTAAAACTCTAAATGTTTTGGCTCTGAAATAAAATACAAACATTTGTACTGACTCCTTGTCTCATTATGAGTGTTTTATAGTAGATTTGTCTTTCAGTAAATAAGGAACATATCAGAAAACAGGACTCACCAGTTTGTTTGACAGTGACTGCAGGAGTTTCAGCTGTGAAGATGAAGTCGTTCTCTCCTCTGCAGCTGTACTCTCCTCCTCTGGAGACACTGACCCTCTGTGAGGTCTCACTTAATGTTTCAGTTTGAGGATAAATACCTCTGAACCATCTGTATTTCCCTGTAAACCCCTCTATGTCACAGCTCAGAGTCACACTGCCCCCTACTGGGATAACTGAGGACCATGGTGTCACACGGACAGTGCGTTGTTTTTCTGCAAAGAAGGAAAAAAGATGGTGAAATGTTCAGACATAAATCCATAAAAGAATATAACTGCAGAGCAGAGTAAATGTGGTGGTGTTAAATTCTGACGTGTTACTGAGAGTCTCCTGATGTTTGACTGTCGTTCCTCACTGACCCCACAGGAGTACAGACCCCCATCTGATTCTGACACTGGAGAAATCCTCAGATATACAGCGTCTGATCGTTTGTGCAGCTCATGTCGTGATCCCTCTTGTACAAGTGTCCCATCTTTGTAAAACTTCTGTTGTTTTTCACCATGAGCTGAGCACTTAAAATACACTGTGTCCATCAGATACACAGACTGTTGAGAAACATCTGGAGTGGCCCAGTCTTCTAGAAGTTCTGTAACAAAGGAGAGGCAGAGTATGACCAGACTCATGGAAAAAGATCTTTATTTTATGATGGTAAATAACTCTAGAGACAGATCAGAGGTTCAGTTGGTTCTTTTATGAGCATAATGTTAGAACAAGTCCAAGGTTATTTTTGGGACGATAACGATAGCTTGAGTGTGTCTGGTGTCATTCATTTATTTTTCTTACTACTTTCTAGATTTTATATACCTACAGAAGACATCAAATATAAGACGCAAGATATATGGAATTATTTAATAAAGAAAAAAATATTAAATTAACTTCTAAATATTTCTCAACAAAGCAAAGGGTGGCTAATTTGAGGATTTGAATATAAAATATATATAAAAAGTTAGAGTAATTTAACTTTTTTCCTTTGCTACATAATTCCATACATATTCATATATTTTATGCCTTCTGTGTGTATATAAAATGTTGAAAGTAGTAAACATATAAAAAACACGGAATGACAGGGTGTGTCCAAACTTTTGACTGTGTAGCCTTTGTATATACAGTATATAGTATAGCATTCCCCATTAATTATGTTTTATGAACCAGCCCACTACTTTTAAAGTTATATTTGAACTTTCTGAAGTTCAGCAGAAACAGGAACTCAATCAAGAAGAGTACAGCTGCCAAGTCCACATGAAACTGAGTTCATTACCTGTTGTGTGTTTGCAGACGGCGACACAAAACACTGAAATAAAAACATGAATGTGCCTTAATGTAGTGACCCAGGTCTAAAGGCTTTAATGGAGACAGACAGTGAAGTACTCACAGATGGAGCGCAGAGTCCAGAGAAGAGAGGCTCCCATCCTCACAGTCTGAACAGGCTCAAACTCAACACACAACTATAGACTCTTCTGTGAAATGTGTAGTTTTATGCACTTCATGATCTTAAACTGGACTCGATGTGTGATTGTGTTTCCTTCCTTTTCACACCACACTCACCAGATCAGAATACGCCCCAAAAAACCATCATCAAAACATCAGCTTCTGTTTTGTTGAAATGATGAGGTGGATACATGTTTTATGTGCACAGACATAAGATTACACGACTTTAGTTGTTTTAAAGCTCATAGTTCAGCAGAGTCACCATCAACACATCGAGGTAAATGTGAACCACACGAGGGACACAACACCCACAATCTGTCACTTTAAAAGAGGACAAATAACAAAGGATTTCAAAGTTATAATTGAATATATAAATGAAAAGTTTTCAATATCTTGATTGTTACAGTGTATTGCAGTTATAGCGTTCCTCTTCTTAAAGGAAAATGCATTTACTTCAGCTTATTGATTAAACAAACTGTTAATAGTTGAGGGAGCAGTCGTTTGGCTGCAGCTTCACACCTTTATATTAAACTCCTCTGTGTGTGACTGGACCATGTCATCTCAAACCGCAGTGGGGAAGTGGAGAATCTTTACTCAGAAACATGTGGGTCACTTCCTCTTGCCATTACCACGTCTTTACCGGCACACGGTAACAAAACAACACAGACAGTCTTCTTCTATGTCTGAGTATTATTTTAGTGATAATTGGCGTTGCTGGCAGGATGTATAAAGGTCATATAATCAGTCCAATCAATCCACTTCATTTCTATAGCACATTTTATAAACATAACAGTTTCCAAAGTGCTGCACAGACAAATGAATGCAATAAAAGACAGTAAATCATAAATAAAAACAATAAATAACAAGTATTAAAATGCATAAAGCTAACAATTATTTTTTTAAATGAATTAAAAATAAGATAAAATAAATACATAAATAAATAAAATTAAATAAAAGACACAAAGGACCACACAACTCATGCAGTTTTAAAAGCCAGAGAATAAAAGTAGATCTTAGACAAGACTTTAAATACTCCACTGTGGGGCTGCTGGGACGTGGGGGGGACAGTGTTCCAGAGCTGAGGGCCAATCACAGAGCAGGCCCTGTCCCCCCTGGTGTTAAGTCCTGTTTTACGCCCCACGAGCTGGAGCTGGACCTCAGACCTCAGAGCGCGCGAGGGAGTAAATCTGGATGAGGTCCGAGATTTGCTGTGGGGCCAGAACATTCAAAGTTTAAAAAAAACAAAAAAAAAACAATGATATCTTAAAATCACCTATAAATCGAACAGGAAGCCGGTGCAAAGACGCGAGGATTGGTGCGATACGTTCTCGTTTTTTGGTTCCTGTTAAATGTCGTGCAGCAGAATTCTGGACTCACTGCAGACGGGGAAGTGGTTTTGAGAGATGCTCGTATAAAGTGCGCTGCAGCGGTCCAGACGTGACGAAATAAAAGCCTGTATGACCTGTTCAAAAAGATTAAAAGATAAAAAAGGTCTGACTTTAGGTAAAAGTGAATGATAAAAATTGGATTTTAAGATGCCGTTATTCTGCTTATCAAATTTAAAATCACTGTCTAGGCTGATGCCAAGGCTGGTGACTGCGGGACGGACTTGATCTTTTAAGGATCCCAAGACGATGAGGCAGATCCCGGATCCAAACAATATGACCTCAGTCTTTCCTTCATTCAGTTTTAAAAAAATCTGAGCCAACCAAGCCTTGACGTCACTTACAATGCACACATTAGCAAACACAAACATACAAGTGTGAAGATCATCTGAAAACTCAAGGAAAATACAAAACAGATTTAAACATCTCATTTTCAGGAGACTGTGATCAGTCCGAGCGTTCATGGTCCTGTTTAGGAGTTTGATTTTCAACTAAAGGTGAGTGCGACTGACTGAAAAACTGTTGGCTAATGCTAATGCTAATGCTAGCTTGTGACTGTGATGTCAAAGCTTCTTATGTCGTCTGGACAAAAGTCTCCCTGGATTAATCTGCAGAAGAAGCCATTATCAACGGACAGATTTCTAGTCCTTTTCAGATTCTATGATGTAATAATGTCTTCCTCAGCCCCTGTTTAAATTACACATTATCATCAGCCAACTGTATTATTCTAATTTCCTTAAACATTTGACGTACCTTCAAATTTAGCGGCTATAACCAATAATTAAGCAAAAGACTCTTTTACAGTTCAAATAAGAAGGGAGATAGAGGGCACCCTTGTCTCCAGACCTTTACAGTTGTTGTTAAAGGGTTCATTAGAATATGGATTTTATTATCAATATACTTTTAAAATATTAAAATACAATGTTTGTCAAAGCCCAAACATGTAATGATTTAGAAATTGTTTTTATTTGTGTAAAATGCTTTGTTTTGGCATTGTGAGGACATTTCACCATTCAAAAGACATACATTGTTTTAAACTGTAAATTGTTATTGAACCAACATGGACAGTAAAACGTCAATAGAGTCACTGTTATTACTGTTATTACTGTTATTACTGTTATTACTGTTATTACTGTTATTACGGTTATTACGGTTATTGTATATTCAGGAGTGAAAATACATAAGGCCAGTCTTTCCAGTTCAACAGAAATCAGACGGATGAAACATGCAAAGATCTTCGTCAACACTTACAGAAATGGTCATAAATAAATCAAAGTAATAAAAGGAGCTGTTATCTGCAGACTTTATTTAACTTGAACAAACATTTTGCTGTCAGCTTCACATTAATATACAACAGGTACTGGCCTTGTGCTGCATTTTACAAAGAGATAAAGATGAATACAAATAAAAGAGGGAAGTTGACAGTGAAACCTTTAAAAAAAAGAGCGCTGCCAAATTACTTAAAGCTTAAAAACTGCACAAAATTACAGAAATGAACAGACGGTTTAAGTTAATAGAATCCAACAGAACAGAAACAGAAGGACATGAGGTCTATACAGGTGTATCATCCCATTACAAGAGCTGCTTTGACTAAACATTACACAAACAGAAATGAAACGAGAATGTTTTGAAAAGGTCTCTAAAGATTTGTCACGTTCAGTCTGATGGAAAAAAAACACCTGCAGATTTTATTGGTTTGTGTGAAATGTAGGGCTGCGTGTCATTAAGGAGTTGCCGATACGATACAAACCTCGATACGGTGCACTTTTGATTCGATACGATATATTTCAAATCGATTCGATACGGTTCAATAAAAATAAAATCTAAATCGTGGCTGTGATACTAAAAGTCTTTGTTAAACTACGTTTTGTGCAAAGTTCATATGAAACACAAACATTTTAATCGTCAAAACACTGAAAATGTCAAATGTGTTGCATAAACGAGTTTCAAGAAACAAAACTGTAGCTGTGACAAAATAATTTAGTAAAATAAACCAAAAAATACTCTTGGCGATATATCGATACAGCAGCCCAAAAACGATAAAATATAGCGATATTTCAATATTTTTACACACCCCTAGTGAAATGTTACACAGTATGGCTTTAAACATAACTGTCTTGCATTTATTCAGTTACAGGTGTTTTGAAAAACATGAATTCTTACAATGTGCAGACTTGCTTCTCCATAGATCTGACTATTAACTTCTCCGTTATGTGCATTTCCATACTGTGAAATAATCAAGGCAAAGCAGTAACATCTCCTAGGAGACATGCAGGTGGCGGACCCTCCACCAGAAAAGTTACACAGTAGACCTTTAAGTTCTTGCATTAAATATGAAAAATCAGTGAAGTTAAATGCACCGGGGCGGTAAATTGCCGTAGTCCTCAAGTTGTTCATCTGAAAGGAAAACAAACATTAACCTACAAATAACGACGTAGAAATAAAGTCATTTACCATTCCTGTGTCTTGGGTGGTTGATAGTTTCATACACACAAATGTCGCCTAAAATGCAAACGAAAACAGAAAATGTTTATTCTTTTATTTAGTTTAAAACAACATATTAGATTTGGGGTTCATATTTTCAACTGACCGTGGAGAAGAGAAGAGTACAGCTGCTGTTGGTTGGCTTGGCACACCTGTATTTCATCATTCTCACTATTGTGAACAAAGGAAATAAAAAGATAAAAACTTTAGAAGCTCTACTCTTTAATTATTATGACGTACAAAGGACAAGACTGACCTGGAGGAGCGTTGGCCTGAAAAACAAAGACAAAATGAAGTTGCTAATGAAAAACAACACAGACTAAATCCAGACAAAGTAAAACATTTGCTCAAAATTGGCTCAAAAGCAAAGCACATTTTACATTTACTTAAAGGTGCACTGTGTAACTTTTCGGTAGAGGGTCCGTCACCTTCTTGTTTCTATGGATACGTCACTGCTCTGCCTGGAATGTTCCACAGTGTGACATTAAACAGCTCTACTTTACATTTATTCAATCACAGGTGGTTTTAGAGCTCAAAAATACCTAGAAAAACAGACATTCTGACTGTGAGCGGGGTCGCCTCTCCACAGATCTGACCTGTAACTTGGTCTGGTTTGGTCTCCATGACGATAGGAAGGTTTAATGCCATACTGTGGAACATCCCAGACAAAGCAATAACATCTCCATGGAGAAAAGTGTTTGACGGACCCTCTGCCAGAAAAGTTACACAGTGCAGCTTTAATATAATACAGGCGTGTGTCTGTTTGTGGTTTTAAAAATGTCAAAGCTCTTGATGGATTGTGTTTTTCAAATGACACCAAACAGCACAGATATGTACCATGATAACAACAGTTTTTTACCTTTAGTTTTTTGGCGCCACAGGAGCAGCAGCAGAGGGAGTAAAGCCACTGCACACACAAGTCCAACTACCCACATCACACGAACCTCAACAGCTGAAATCAACCAAAGAGTTACAAGGTCAGTTTATATTTTTGTATCTTAGTATATTCTAAAGAACACACATTATACAGTGTTGTGCCGTAGACTCTGTTTTAAACATGTTTTTGTCATAAGTATTCACTTAAAATAACGTCTTGATTTGTAAAAACACACTTTAATACACCAATTTAGGCACTGGAGCTCCCTCTGCTGTTAGCAATGGGAATTAATAATGGGGCAGTCAACAAATGAATCGCTGAGGCTAACAGAATGCTACGCTCATAGAGCCATGGATTCACTGTGGACACAGTCTGAACACAGAATGAGTCTGGAGATGGTTTATTAAAAACTGACGGAGAAGTCTAGAGTTTTACATGTGTGGCAACAATCCTGACAAAATATGAACTGAGCATTTTTCAGTGCTCAGAGAAGACTGCTCTGGATTCATGAAGCGTCCAGAGCGTCAGTCTGCCCCAGGGCAACTGTGGCTACAATAGCAGTTCACCAGCAGCGAGTGTGGAGTGAATGAAGAATGATCTGTAGAGCGTCTTTGAGTGTCCAGAAAACTGATGCATTATTATTATTATTATTATTATTATTATTATTATTATTATTATTATTATTACATGAATAAAATAAAATACAACTCCACTACTCCAGGTATGTATTTGATGAGAGGACAACAATATAACATGAATAAGGCTAAATGAGTCCATTTTACATAATGTGTGATTTTAAAGAATAGTTCCACTGACTTTTGACCGACATCCAACTCTCTGGAGATATGGCAGTGTTTGGTGTTGACCGTTGCCATGGTTTCCACTGTCCCTCACATTTATAAAAGCCTTCGTCAGACCTGGACACTGCAGAGATGTGGAGCTCTGGTTCTGTCCCATTTTGAATAATTTTTCCATTTTTATAAAATCGGACTGAAGTAAAATTCCCTGTGTGGAGTTTACAGCTGAGAGCCACAGGCCGTCCCTCAGTCACTGCTCTCACCGGGCTCAGAAGGATAATGTCCCCTGTGAAGTTAAACATGTCAAATACAGAAAAGACTTAAAAAGACTCACACTTATAGTTTAGATCAAACTTACTGTGGACTGAGATGTTGATGGCACTGCTCATTTGTCCTGATCCAGACTCACACCAAAACACTGCACTGGTTTCCTCAGATAAACTAAACTCACATTTAGACTTATCTGTCCTCCAAAAACACTGATGTGATGATAATGTGTTATCAGAGAACCTCCTCCAGACTGTGCCGTCTGCTTCAGTGGAGTTGAACCCACAACTCAGAGTGATGACCTCACCAGTGAAGTGTTGTGTTCTGTCAGGACTGACCGAGAGAGACACTGGAGACTCAACATCTGAGGAGCACAAGACCAGGCTTCAGAGACACAGGCTTCAGAGACACAGGCTTCAGAGACACAGGCTTCAGTGACACAAGCTTCAGAGACACAGGCTTCAGAGACACAGGCTTCAGAGACACAGGCTTCAGAGACACAGGCTTCAGAGACACAAGCTTCAGTGACACAGGCTTCAGAGACACAGGCTTCAGTGAGTCAGAGTTTAGTGAGTCAGACTCAGAGGTGAGGGACATGAACATGTGGGACGTACCTTCAGTCCAGACGAAGGAGGGGTGACTGTGTTCAGAGAAGAAGGCGGGACTTCCTCTCGATGCTCGACACACAAACGCGTCTGAGCGCTTGAGGCCCTGGAGGCTGAAGGAGGCCTGTTTAGAGCCGACACTGGCCCCTGGGAGCCGCTCATATGTGTAAGACTGTGACTGAGGAACAGCCCTGTACCAGTGAAAGCTCCATCCTGCAGAGGGCGCTGTCACAGCACAGCTCAGAGAGACAGAGGCCCCAGGACTGATCCAGGACACAGACACAGAGAGGACAGGACGGGGGGCTCCTGAGGAGTAGATGTTATATTCAGATCATCATAACGATGTCACTGAGTCTTATTAAATATAAACGTACTGTCAGACACATGTAGTGTGAGGGGGAGGCTCCACTCAGTGACTGTGTGGGGCCGGACTCCTCTGCAGCTGTAGGGGCCTTTGTCCATCACTGCTGCTCTGAGGGTCACCTCTCTTTGTTTGTGCTCCAGACTCATTCTAGATCTCCTCCATTCAAACGTCCACTCAGCGTCTGCTCCATGAGTCCTACAGGTGACGGTGAGCTGCTCTCCAGAGAACAGCGGAGACCAGGGGGGCTCCACAGAGAGAGAGGGCGCTCTGGGATCTGGGCCCACACATGACCACACAAAAGAACATGTACTGCACGTACACATGGAAGTATAAGAGACATGTTAGAGTCAAACTGACCAGTGGTTTTGACTGTGAACTTGGGGCTGTGCTCAGTGAAGTAGGGAGGTTCTCCTCTGCTGGCTCTGCACTGATACTCCCCTCCCTCTGACACTGAGACCTGTTCCTCAGATGAAGACTGTTTAAAGACCTGCTCATTTCTGCTCCACTCATATTTCCACCCAGAGGAAAGTGGAGAGACAGAGCAGAGCAGCACCACACTGCCCCCTGTCTGCACCTCTGAAAGTCCACTCACTGTGACCTGAGGCCTGCCTGTAGAAGACATCATGAAAACATGAACTTCACAGCTTAAAAACATGAGGACAAACCCACACTACAGCGACTGTGCACATACTGAGTACAGAGACAGTGGAGCTGGTGCTCCACACAGTGGTGAGGTGTGGGCCTCTCTGGGCTCTGCAGCTGTAGGCTCCTGTGTCAGACTCAGTCACTCTGGACACTGTGTATTCTCTGGTTGTTGGAGGTAGGTTCAGTCTGCTCCTGCTCCACTTATAGGTCCAGTGTTTGTCTGCTCCCTCCACCTCACAGCTCAGAGTCAGACTCTCCCCCACAAGTAACTCAGACCAGTTTGGAGTCACAGACACTGTGTTGGGAACAGAGGTGGAAAAAGTACTGAAAAATTGTAATTAAGTAAAAGTATCTTTACTTTGCTTAAATCCTACTCAAGTAAAAGTAAAAGTACCCGTCTGAAAATGTACTCGAGTAAAAGTAAAAAATTACTTCATTTCAAATGTACTTTGAGTAAAAGTTACTTAGTTACTTTCAATGAAATAAAAAAAAAAAACTACAGTAAAAATGCAGGTTTTTTCATAATGTTGCTGCACATAAATTCAGTCTTAAATAGACATAAACTGCGGTAAACTAAATGTGACGCACTGCCATTTAATTCCTCTAGGAGCTGAAGATATGGGATAATGAATCTAGACCAGGGGTCCGCAACCCGCGGCTCCAGAGCCGCATGTGGCTCTTTCATCGTTCTGTCGTGGCTCCCTGTGACTTTGGAAAATAATAATGAGTATTTAATTACATTGTATTTTTATTTTAGTTTGTTCGTTTTTAAATGTAAATCTAAAATTGTAGATAATGGTAATCTTGTAACATTTAAATAAAACGTTTTTAATAAACATGCGTCAAAGCCGCTGATGTGCGTCACCCGCACACACTGGCAGCCCGGACTTACCGCACCTACATCAGCAGGATGATTTTCGGCCCAATGATGATAAATCCAAGAAAAGAAAAGTTTCTGAAGAAAACAGAACGCTTAATGCTCCGTGGGCAGATTCATTTGCTTTCGGCTGATGAGACTGGTACACGCGGTACACGCGGTACACGCGATAAAATGATGATGGACACAGAAGCAGACGCATTTTTGGTTCGCTGCGGGTGGATAATTAGTTTGGATTTTTATTTCCTACGAGGAGGACTCAAATAATAATGTGTTTAATGCAGCTTTGCGCACATTTGTTTACGTTTTACAGAAGCGAAACTTAAAACCACATGGCTTTTTTGCATAAACTAGAAGCGCTACTTTTGATGGACCAGCACTGTCCACTCGAAACTAGTCCAGGCAATAACCCATGAACTATCCTATAGACAACATAAATTAAGATGATTTATTAAGAGACCAATCGCAAACTAAAGTCCTGCATTCTTATTATTTCTGACTGTCCTAAAGCCAATTTTAAACGTGAGGTGATTTTCCAACTCTCGGCTCCTTCACTTGAAACGTTCGTGATCAGGATGGAAAATAATTGAAATCATGAAGCCAGATTGTGTTAACCAAACAACAATAAATATACCGTTTGGGTATAACAGGCAAAACATATAGGCCTATATTTGTAGCCTACTTACCACCACAGGCTTTCATAGATTCGGTTCGGCGGGGCAGACACATTTTACATTTCATGATTACGTTGCTGCCTTTTTTGCGTTTAAACGCGAATAGGTCATCGAGGTTTGGCCAAGAAACAATGGAACTGCCGCACACAAACCCGCGCAATGCAGTTTCCTTTCAGGTCCGGCAGATTTTTTTCCCCCCGTATTTTATTTTTTGCCCCTATCGATATTATTTTACTCAGTAACGTGGGCGGCTTTCAATGTAACGAAGTAAAATACTTGGCTTAAAATGTACTCGAGTAAAAGTAAAATTACCTGTTTGAAAAACTACTTAGAAAATTACAAAGTACTCATAAAAACTACTCAATTACAGTAACGTGAGTAAATGTAATTCGTTACTTTCCACCCCTGGTTGGAAACTGTGTAAAACAGAAATGTCTCAAATACTGAAGGAGACAGTGATGCTGAGCACAGGGACAGTGTCACATACAAACACAGCTCTACTCTGTACGCTGCTCCTGTCTCTGCTCTGCTGTCTGTGTGAAGGTCCCTGATTGGCACACCGGGGGCCAATCAGAGCACGGAGAGGACCGTTCAAAAGGGGAGCTGTGTTCTGTTAGCTCTCCCTCTCTCTGTCTCGGCTAGAGGATGTTACCCTGGTCATTTTTGTTGGTCATGTAGGATTATGTTTGTTTACATTAATACACAGTAGGTTTATCAGTCGTTCCACACTTGTTGTTTTATCGTATCAAAGTCTTTTTAGTTGAGTTACATTAGGCTTTTGATTTCTTTCTTAGCCCAGGTCATTGAGGTCCTGTTTTGTTCTATTTTGCTTTTGTTCTGTTGGCACATCTGGCACACGCCTCCTCCCTCCATTTTATGTAAAACTCTAAATGTTTTGGCTCTGAAATAAAATACAAACATTTGTACTGACTCTTTGTCTCATTATGAGTGTTTTATAGTAGTTTTGTCTTTCAGTAAATAAGGAACATATCAGAGAACAGGACTCACCAGTTTGTTTGACAGTGACTGCAGGAGTTTGAGCTGTGACGATGAAGTCGTTCTGTCCTCTGCAGCTGTACTTTCCTCCTCTGGAGACACTGACCCTCTGTGAGGTCTCACTTAATGTTTCAGTTTGAGGATAAATACCTCTGAACCATCTGTATTTCCCTGTAAACCCCTCTATGTCACAGCTCAGAGTCACACTGCCCCCTACTGGGATAACTGAGGACCATGGTGTCACACGAACAGTGCGTTGTTTTTCTGCAAAGAAGGAAAAAAGATGGTGAAATGTTCAGACATAAATCCATAAAAGAATATAACTGCAGAGCAGAGTAAATGTGGTGGTGTTAAATACTGACGTGTTACTGAGAGTCTCCTGATGTTTGACTGTCGTTCCTCACTGACCCCACAGGAGTACAGACCCCCATCTGATTCTGACACTGGAAAAATCCTCAGATATACAGCGTCTGATCCTTTGTGCAGCTCATGTCGTGAGTCCTCTTGTACAAGTGTCCCATCTTTGTAAAACTTCTGTTGTTTTTCACCATGAGCTGAGCACTCAAAATACACTGTGTCCATCAGATACACAGACTGTTGAGAAACATCTGGAGTGGCCCAGTCTTCTAGAAGTTCTGTAACAAAGGAGAGGCAGAGTATGACCAGACTCATGGAAAAAGATCTTTATTTTATGATGGTAAATAACTCTAGAGACAGATCAGAGGTTCAGTTGGTTCTTTTATGAGCATAATGTTAGAACAAGTCCAAGGTTATTTTTGGGACGATAACGATAGCTTGAGTGTGTCTGGTGTCATTCATTTATTTTTCTTACTACTTTCTAGATTTTATATACCTACAGAAGACATCAAATATAAGACGCAAGATATATGGAATTATTTAATAAAGAAAAAAATATTAAAATAACTTCTAAATATTTTTCAGCAAAACAAAGGGTGGCTAATTTGCGGATTTGAATATAAAATATATATAAAAAGTTAGAGTTATTTAACTTTTTCCTTTGCTACATAATTCCATACATATTCATATATTTTATGCCTTCTGTGTGTATATAAAATGTTGAAAGTAGTAAACATATAAAAAACACGGAATGACAGGGTGTGTCCAAACTTTTGACTGTGTAGCCTTTGTATATACAGTATATAGTATAACATTCCCCATTAATTATGTTTTATGAACCAGCCCACTACTTTTAAAGTTATATTTGAACTTTCTGAAGTTCAGCAGAAACAGGAACTCAATCAAGAAGAGTACAGCTGCCAAGTCCACATGAAACTGAGTTCATTACCTGTTGTGTGTTTGCAGACGGCGACACAAAACACTGAAATAAAAACATGAATGTGCCTTAATGTAGTGACCCAGGTCTAAAGGCTTTAATGGAGACAGACAGTGAAGTACTCACAGATGGAGCGCAGAGTCCAGAGAAGAGAGGCTCCCATCCTCACAGTCTGAACAGGCTCAAACTCAACACACAACTATAGACTCTTCTGTGAAATGTGTAGTTTTATGCACTTCATGATCTAAAACTGGACTCGATGTGTTATTGTGTTTCCTTCCTTTTCACACCTCACTCACCAGATCAGAATACGCCCCAAAAAACCATCATCAAAACATCAGCTTCTGTTTTGTTGAAATGATGAGGTGGATACATGTTTTATGTGCACAGACATAAGATTACACGACTTTAGTTGTTTTAAAGCTCATAGTTCAGCAGAGTCACCATCAACACATCGAGGTAAATGTGAACCACACGAGGGACACAACACCCACAATCTGTCACTTTAAAAGAGGACAAATAACAAAGGATTTCAAAGTTATAATTGAATATATAAATGAAAAGTTTTCAATATCTTGATTGTTACAGTGTATTGCAGTTATAGCGTTCCTCTTCTTAAAGGAAAATGCATTTACTTCAGCTTATTGATTAAACAAACTGTTAATAGTTGAGGGAGCAGTCGTTTGGCTGCAGCTTCACACCTTTATATTAAACTCCTCTGTGTGTGACTGGACCATGTCATCTCAAACCGCAGTGGGGAAGTGGAGAATCTTTACTCAGAAACATGTGGGTCACTTCCTCTTGCCATTACCACGTCTTTACCGGCACACGGTAACAAAACAACACAGACAGTCTTCTTCTATGTCTGAGTATTATTTTAGTGATAATTGGCGTTGCTGGCAGGATGTATAAAGGTCATATAATCAGTCCAATCAATCCACTTCATTTCTATAGCACATTTTATAAACATAAGTTTCCAAAGTGCTGCACAGACAAATGAATGCAATAAAAGACAGTAAATCATAAATAAAAACAATAAATAACAAGTATTAAAATGCATAAAGCTAACAATTATTTTTTTAAATGAATTAAAAATAAGATAAAATAAATACATAAATAAATAAAATTAAATAAAAGACACAAAGGACCACACAACTCATGCAGTTTTAAAAGCCAGAGAATAAAAGTAGATTTTAGACAAGACTTTAAATACTCCACTGTGGGGCTGCTGGGACGTGGGGGGGACAGTGTTCCAGAGCTGAGGGCCAATCACAGAGCAGGCCCTGTCCCCCCTGGTGTTAAGTCCTGTTTTAGGCCCCACGAGCTGGAGCTGGACCTCAGACCTCAGAGCGCGCGAGGGAGTAAATCTGGATGAGGTCCGAGATTTGCTGTGGGGCCAGAACATTCAAAGTTTAAAAAAAACAAAAAAAAAACAATGATATCTTAAAATCACCTATAAATCGAACAGGAAGCCGGTGCAAAGACGCGAGGATTGGTGCGATACGTTCTCGTTTTTTGGTTCCTGTTAAATGTCGTGCAGCAGAATTCTGGACTCACTGCAGACGGGAAAGTGGTTTTGAGAGATGCTCGTATAAAGTGCGCTGCAGCGGTCCAGACGTGACGAAATAAAAGCCTGTATGACCTGTTCAAAAAGATTAAAAGATAAAAAAGGTCTGACTTTAGGTAAAAGTGAATGATAAAAATTGGATTTTAAGATGCCGTTATTCTGCTTATCAAATTTAAAATCACTGTCTAGGCTGATGCCAAGGCTGGTGACTGCGGGACGGACTTGATCTTTTAAGGATCCCAAGACGGTGAGGCAGATCCCGGATCCAAACAATATGACCTCAGTCTTTCCTTCATTCAGTTTTAAAAAAATCTGAGCCAACCAAGCCTTGACGTCACTTACAATGCACACATTAGCAAACACAAACATACAAGTGTGAAGATCATCTGAAAACTCAAGGAAAATACAAAACAGATTTAAACATCTCATTTTCAGGAGACTGTGATCAGTCCGAGCGTTCATGGTCCTGTTTAGGAGTTTGATTTTCAACTAAAGGTGAGTGCGACTGACTGAAAAACTGTTGGCTAATGCTAATGCTAATGCTAGCTTGTGACTGTGATGTCAAAGCTTCTTATGTCGTCTGGACAAAAGTCTCCCTGGATTAATCTGCAGAAGAAGCCATTATCAACGGACAGATTTCTAGTCCTTTTCAGATTCTATGATGTAATAATGTCTTCCTCAGCCCCTGTTTAAATTACACATTATCATCAGCCAACTGTATTATTCTAATTTCCTTAAACATTTGACGTACCTTCAAATTTAGCGGCTATAACCAATAATTAAGCAAAAGACTCTTTTACAGTTCAAATAAGAAGGGAGATAGAGGGCACCCTTGTCTCCAGACCTTTACAGTTGTTGTTAAAGGGTTCATTAGAATATGGATTTTATTATCAATATACTTTTAAAATATTAAAATACAATGTTTGTCAAAGCCCAAACATGTAATGATTTAGAAATTGTTTTTATTTGTGTAAAATGCTTTGTTTTGGCATTGTGAGGACATTTCACCATTCAAAAGACATACATTGTTTTAAACTGTAAATTGTTATTGAACCAACATGGACAGTAAAACGTCAATGTTATCACTGTTATTACTGTTATTACTGTTATTACTGTTATTACTGTTATTACTGTTATTACGGTTATTACGGTTATTGTATATTCAGGAGTGAAAATACATAAGGCCAGTCTTTCCAGTTCAACAGAAATCAGACGGATGAAACATGCAAAGATCTTCGTCAACACTTACAGAAATGGTCATAAATAAATCAAAGTAATAAAAGGAGCTGTTATCTGCAGACTTTATTTAACTTGAACAAACATTTTGCTGTCAGCTTCACATTAATATACAACAGGTACTGGCCTTGTGCTGCATTTTACAAAGAGATAAAGATGAATACAAATAAAAGAGGGAAGTTGACAGTGAAACCTTTAAAAAAAAGAGCGCTGCCAAATTACTTAAAGCTTAAAAACTGCACAAAATTACAGAAATGAACAGACGGTTTAAGTTAATAGAATCCAACAGAACAGAAACAGAAGGACATGAGGTCTATACAGGTGTATCATCCCATTACAAGAGCTGCTTTGACTAAACATTACACAAACAGAAATGAAACGAGAATGTTTTGAAAAGGTCTCTAAAGATTTGTCACGTTCAGTCTGATGGAAAAAAAACACCTGCAGATTTTATTGGTTTGTGTGAAATGTAGGGCTGCGTGTCATTAAGGAGTTGCCGATACGATACAAACCTCGATACGGTGCACTTTTGATTCGATACGATATATTTCAAATCGATTCGATACGGTTCAATAAAAATAAAATCTAAATCGTGGCTGTGATACTAAAAGTCTTTGTTAAACTACGTTTTGTGCAAAGTTCATATGAAACACAAACATTTTAATCGTCAAAACACTGAAAATGTCAAATGTGTCGCATAAACGAGTTTCAAGAAACAAAACTGTAGCTGTGACAAAATAATTTAGTAAAATAAACCAAAAAATACTCTTGGCGATATATCGATACAGCAGCCCAAAAACGATAAAATATAGCGATATTTCAATATTTTTACACACCCCTAGTGAAATGTTACACAGTATGGCTTTAAACATAACTGTCTTGCATTTATTCAGTTACAGGTGTTTTGAAAAACATGAATTCTTACAATGTGCAGACTTGCTTCTCCATAGATCTGACTATTAACTTCTCCGTTATGTGCATTTCCATACTGTGAAATAATCAAGGCAAAGCAGTAACATCTCCTAGGAGACATGCAGGTGGCGGACCCTCCACCAGAAAAGTTACACAGTAGACCTTTAAGTTCTTGCATTAAATATGAAAAATCAGTGAAGTTAAATGCACCGGGGCGGTAAATTGCCGTAGTCCTCAAGTTGTTCATCTGAAAGGAAAACAAACATTAACCTACAAATAACGACGTAGAAATAAAGTCATTTACCATTCCTGTGTCTTGGGTGGTTGATAGTTTCATACACACAAATGTCGCCTAAAATGCAAACGAAAACAGAAAATGTTTATTCTTTTATTTCGTTTAAAACAACATATTAGATTTGGGGTTCATATTTTCAACTGACCGTGGAGAAGAGAAGAGTACAGCTGCTGTTGGTTGGCTTGGCACACCTGTATTTCATCATTCTCACTATTGTGAACAAAGGAAATAAAAAGATAAAAACTTTAGAAGCTCTACTCTTTAATTATTATGACGTACAAAGGACAAGACTGACCTGGAGGAGCGTTGGCCTGAAAAACAAAGACAAAATGAAGTTGGTAATGAAAAACAACACAGACTAAATCCAGACAAAGTAAAACATTTGCTCAAAATTGGCTCAAAAGCAAAGCACATTTTACATTTACTTAAAGGTGCACTGTGTAACTTTTCGGTAGAGGGTCCGTCACCTTCTTGTTTCTATGGATACGTCACTGCTCTGCCTGGAATGTTCCACAGTGTGACATTAAACAGCTCTACTTTACATTTATTCAATCACAGGTGGTTTTAGAGCTCAAAAATACCTAGTAAAACAGACATTCTGACTGTGAGCGGGGTCGCCTCTCCACAGATCTGACCTGTAACTTGGTCTGGTTTGGTCTCCATGACGATAGGAAGGTTTAATGCCATACTGTGGAACATCCCAGACAAAGCAATAACATCTCCATGGAGAAAAGTGTCTGACGGACCCTCTGCCAGAAAAGTTACACAGTGCAGCTTTAATATAATACAGGCGTGTGTCTGTTTGTGGTTTTAAAAATGTCAAAGCTCTTGATGGATTGTGTTTTTCAAATGACACCAAACAGCACAGATATGTACCATGATAACAACAGTTTTTTACCTTTAGTTTTTTGGCGCCACAGGAGCAGCAGCAGAGGGAGTAAAGCCACTGCACACACAAGTCCAACTACCCACATCACACGAACCTCAACAGCTGAAATCAACCAAAGAGTTACAAGGTCAGTTTATATTTTTGTATCTTAGTATATTCTAAAGAACACACATTATACAGTGTTGTGCCGTAGACTCTGTTTTAAACATGTTTTTGTCATAAGTATTCACTTAAAATAACGTCTTGATTTGGAAAACACACTTTAATACACCAATTTAGGCACTGGAGCTCCCTCTGCTGTTAGCAATGGGAATTAATAATGGGGCAGTCAACAAATGAATCGCTGAGGCTAACAGAATGCTACGCTCATAGAGCCATGGATTCACTGTGGACACAGTCTGAACACAGAATGAGTCTGGAGATGGTTTATTAAAAACTGACGGAGAAGTCTAGAGTTTTACATGTGTGGCAACAATCCTGACAAAATATGAACTGAGCATTTTTCAGTGCTCAGAGAAGACTGCTCTGGATTCATGAAGCGTCCAGAGCGTCAGTCTGCCCCAGGGCAACTGTGGCTACAATAGCAGTTCACCAGCAGCGAGTGTGGCGTGAATGAAGAATGATCTGTAGAGCGTCTTTGAGTGTCCAGAAAACTGATGCATAATTATTATTATTATTATTATTATTATTATTATTATTATTATTATTATTATTATTATTATTATTACATGAATAAAATAAAATACAACTCCACTACTCCAGGTATGTATTTGATGAGAGGACAACAATATAACATGAATAAGGCTAAATGAGTCCATTTTACATAATGTGTGATTTTAAAGAATAGTTCCACTGACTTTTGACCGACATCCAACTCTCTGGAGATATGGCAGTGTTTGGTGTTGACCGTTGCCATGGTTTCCACTGTCCCTCACATTTATAAAAGCCTTCGTCAGACCTGGACACTGCAGAGATGTGGAGCTCTGGTTCTGTCCCATTTTGAATAATTTTTCCATTTTTATAAAATCGGACTGAAGTAAAATTCCCTGTGTGGAGTTTACAGCTGAGAGCCACAGGCCGTCCCTCAGTCACTGCTCTCACCGGGCTCAGAAGGATAATGTCCCCTGTGAAGTTAAACATGTCAAATACAGAAAAGACTTAAAAAGACTCACACTTATAGTTTAGATCAAACTTACTGTGGACTGAGATGTTGATGGCACTGCTCATTTGTCCTGATCCAGACTCACACCAAAACACTGCACTGGTTTCCTCAGATAAACTAAACTCACATTTAGACTTATCTGTCCTCCAAAAACACTGATGTGATGATAATGTGTTATCAGAGAACCTCCTCCAGACTGTGCCGTCTGCTTCAGTGGAGATGAACCCACAACTCAGAGTGATGACATCACCAGTGAAGTGTTGTGTTCTGTCAGGACTGACCGAGAGAGACACTGGAGACTCAACATCTGAGGAGCACAAGACCAGGCTTCAGAGACACAGGCTTCAGAGACACAGGCTTCAGAGACACAGGCTTCAGAGACACAGGCTTCAGAGACACAGGCTTCAGTGACACAGGCTTCAGAGACACAGGCTTCAGTGACACAGGCTTCAGAGACACAAGCTTCAGAGACACAAGCTTCAGAGACACAGGCTTCAGAGACACAGGCTTCAGAGACACAGGCTTCAGAGACACAGGCTTCAGAGACACAGGCTTCAGAGACACAGGCTTCAGAGACACAGGCTTCAGAGACACAAGCTTCAGAGTCACAGGCTTCAGTGAGTCAGAGTTTAGTGAGTCAGACTCAGAGGTGAGGGACATGAACATGTGGGACGTACCTTCAGTCCAGACGAAGGAGGGGTGACTGTGTTCAGAGAAGAAGGCGGGACTTCCTCTCGATGCTCGACACACAAACGCCTCTGAGCGCTTGAGGCCCTGGAGGCTGAAGGAGGCCTGTTTAGAGCCGACACTGGCCCCTGGGAGCCGCTCATATGTGTAAGACTGTGACTGAGGAACAGCCCTGTACCAGTGAAAGCTCCATCCTGCAGAGGGCGCTGTCACAGCACAGCTCAGAGAGACAGAGGCCCCAGGACTGATCCAGGACACAGACACAGAGAGGACAGGACGGGGGGCTCCTGAGGAGTAGATGTTATATTCAGATCATCATAACGATGTCACTGAGTCTTATTAAATATAAACGTACTGTCAGACACATGTAGTGTGAGGGGGAGGCTCCACTCAGTGACTGTGTGGGGCCGGACTCCTCTGCAGCTGTAGGGGCCTTTGTCCATCACTGCTGCTCTGAGGGTCACCTCTCTTTGTTTGTGCTCCAGACTCATTCTAGATCTCCTCCATTCAAACGTCCACTCAGCGTCTGCTCCATGAGTCCTACAGGTGACGGTGAGCTGCTCTCCAGAGAACAGCGGAGACCAGGGGGGCTCCACAGAGAGAGAGGGCGCTCTGGGATCTGGGCCCACACATGACCACACAAAAGAACATGTACTGCACGTACACATGGAAGTATAAGAGACATGTTAGAGTCAAACTGACCAGTGGTTTTGACTGTGAACTTGGGGCTGTGCTCAGTGAAGTAGGGAGGTTCTCCTCTGCTGGCTCTGCACTGATACTCCCCTCCCTCTGACACTGAGACCTGTTCCTCAGATGAAGACTGTTTAAAGACCTGCTCATTTCTGCTCCACTCATATTTCCACCCAGAGGAAAGTGGAGAGACAGAGCAGAGCAGCGCCACACTGCCCCCTGTCTGCACCTCTGAAAGTCCACTCACTGTGACCTGAGGCCTGCCTGTAGAAGACATCATGAAAACATGAACTTCACAGCTTAAAAACATGAGGACAAACCCACACTACAGCGACTGTGCACATACTGAGTACAGAGACAGTGGAGCTGCTGCTCCACACAGTGGTGAGGTGTGGGCCTCTCTGGGCTCTGCAGCTGTAGGCTCCTGTGTCAGACTCAGTCACTCTGGACACTGTGTATTCTCTGGTTGTTGGAGGTGGGTTCAGTCTGCTCCTGCTCCACTCATAGGTCCAGTGTTTGTCTGCTCCCTCCACCTCACAGCTCAGAGTCAGACTCTCCCCCACAAATAACTCAGGCCAGTTTGGAGTCACAGACACTGTGTTGGAAACTGTGTAAAACAGAAATGTCTCAAATACTGAAGGAGACAGTGATGCTGAGCACAGGGACAGTGTCACATACAAACACAGCTCTACTCTGTACGCTGCTCCTGTCTCTGCTCTGCTGTCTGTGTGAAGGTCCCTGATTGGCACACCGGGGGCCAATCAGAGCACGGAGAGGACCGTTCAAAAGGGGAGCTGTGTTCTGTTAGCTCTCCCTCTCTCTGTCTCGGCTAGAGGATGTTACCCTGGTCATTTTTGTTGGTCATGTAGGATTATGTTTGTTTACATTAATACACAGTAGGTTTATCAGTCGTTCCACACTTGTTGTTTTATCGTATCAAAGTCTTTTTAGTTGAGTTACATTAGGCTTTTGATTTCTTTCTTAGCCCAGGTCATTGAGGTCCTGTTTTGTTCTATTTTGGTTTTGTTCTGTTGGCACATCTGGCACACGCCTCCTCCCTCCATTTTATGTAAAACTCTAAATGTTTTGGCTCTGAAATAAAATACAAACATTTGTACTGACTCCTTGTCTCATTATGAGTGTTTTATAGTAGATTTGTCTTTCAGTAAATAAGGAACATATCAGAGAACAGGACTCACCAGTTTGTTTGACAGTGACTGCAGGACTTTGAGCTGTGAAGATGAAGTCGTCCTCTCCTCTGCAGCTGTACTCTCCTCCTCTGGAGACACTGACCCTCTGTGAGGTCTCACTTAATGTTTCAGTTTGAGGATAAATACCTCTGAACCATCTGTATTTCCCTGTAAACCCCTCTATGTCACAGCTCAGAGTCACACTGCCCCCTACTGGGATAACTGAGGACCATGGTGTCACACGGACAGTGCGTTGTTTTTCTGCAAAGAAGGAAAAAAGATGGTGAAATGTTCAGACATAAATCCATAAAAGAATATAACTGCAGAGCAGAGTAAATGTGGTGGTGTTAAATACTGACGTGTTACTGAGAGTCTCCTGATGTTTGACTGTCGTTCCTCACTGACCCCACAGGAGTACAGACCCCCATCTGATTCTGACACTGGAGAAATCCTCAGATATACAGCGTCTGATCGTTTGTGCAGCTCATGTCGTGATCCCTCTTGTACAAGTGTCCCATCTTTGTAAAACTTCTGTTGTTTTTCACCATGAGCTGAGCACTTTAAATACACTGTGTCCGTCAGATACACAGACTGTTGAGAAACATCTGGAGTGGCCCAGTCTTCTAGAAGTTCTGTAACAAAGGAGAGGCAGAGTATGACCAGACTCATGGAAAAAGATCTTTATTTTATGATGGTAAATAACTCTAGAGACAGATCAGAGGTTCAGTTGGTTCTTTTATGAGCATAATGTTAGAACAAGTCCAAGGTTATTTTTGGGACGATAACGATAGCTTGAGTGTGTCTGGTGTCATTCATTTATTTTTCTTACTACTTTCTAGATTTTATATACCTACAGAAGACATCAAATATAAGACGCAAGATATATGGAATTATTTAATAAAGAAAAAAATATTAAAATAACTTCTAAATATTTTTCAACAAAGCAAAGGGTGGCTAATTTGAGGATTTGAATATAAAATATATTTTAAATTATAAATAAAAATTAGTATTTTTATAATTAGTATTAAATAATTGTTATTTAACTTTTTTCCTTTGCTACATAATTCCATACATATTCATATATTTTATGCCTTCTGTGTGTATATAAAATGTTGAAAGTAGTAAACATATAAAAAAACACGGAATGACAGGGTGTGTCCAAACTTTTGACTGTGTAGCCTTTGTATATACAGTATATAGTATAGCATTCCCCATTAATTATGTTTTATGAACCAGCCCACTACTTTTAAAGTTATATTTGAACTTTCTGAAGTTCAGCAGAAACAGGAACTCAATCAAGAAGAGTACAGCTGCCAAGTCCACATGAAACTGAGTTCATTACCTGTTGTGTGTTTGCAGACGGCGACACAAAACACTGAAATAAAAACATGAATGTGCCTTAATGTAGTGACCCAGGTCTAAAGGCTTTAATGGAGACAGACAGTGAAGTACTCACAGATGGAGCGCAGAGTCCAGAGAAGAGAGGCTCCCATCCTCACAGTCTGAACAGGCTCAAACTCAACACACAACTATAGACTCTTCTGTGAAATGTGTAGTTTTATGCACTTCATGATCTAAAACTGGACTCGATGTGTAATTGTGTTTCCTTCCTTTTCACACCACACTCACCAGATCAGAATACGCCCCAAAAAACCATCATCAAAACATCAGCTTCTGTTTTGTTGAAATGATGAGGTGGATACATGTTTTATGTGCACAGACATAAGATTACACGACTTTAGTTGTTTTAAAGCTCATAGTTCAGCAGAGTCACCATCAACACATCGAGGTAAATGTGAACCACACGAGGGACACAACACCCACAATCTGTCACTTTAAAAGAGGACAAATAACAAAGGATTTCAAAGTTATAATTGAATATATAAATGAAAAGTCTTCAATATCTTGATTGTTACAGTGTATTGCAGTTATAGCGTTCCTCTTCTTAAAGGAAAATGCATTTACATCAGCTTATTGATTAAACAAACTGTTAATAGTTGAGGGAGCAGTCGTTTGGCTGCAGCTTCACACCTTTATATTAAACTCTTCTGTGTGTGACTGGACCATGTCATCTCAAACCGCAGTGGGGAGGTGGAGAATCTTTACTCGGAAACATGTGGGTCACTTCCTCTTTGTTCAGTCCATTATCAGCCGATTAAAGAATAAAGTTCTATGTAACTCTGAACATCAGAGTAAATTAATGGTGATTAATGCGTATGACAGATTTTTACGATTCTCTAATTTTGACTTAATTTGGTGGAATATTACCTGTTAACAATATAAATGATTTTAAGAAGCAAGAAGTAATTTGCGAACAAAAAAATGAAAAACATGTTGAAAATTACAGGAAGTACAGAGTTGATGACTGATGACAACACACTAGGGAGAATTCTGTACAAACATTCTGCACAATATTTTTTTACAATTTAAATATTAATTCAACAAAATAAAGTCATTTTCTTATATTTGTAATTGTCAGATAATAATTTATGCGTACGTTAGAAGAGTTTTACAGGGTAACAGTTGAATTCCCAAGTGTGATGTCACGATTTCCAACCAGGAAGTTTAATTTTAATTATAAATAAAATAAAATTAATAAATAAAATGTCAGACTGGGGAAATGTAAATGTTTTTGCAAATATCTTACATATAATGATTTTAACTGTGTGTTAGTAAAATCAGTAGTCCACCCTGTCACGGACACTTTAAGGCTTTTGCAGGATCTGTTGACTTCATCTTTGAAAACTGCCCTTGATGCAGTTGCTCCACTAAAACAGAAAGTTGGTATAATGAAGAACTGCGTGCACACAAACAAAAGGTTAGGAGAATTGAGAAAAGTTACCGTAAAGCACACTCAGTGCAGTCTTTAAAAGCATGAAAAACCTGCCTTCTGTCCTATAAGCAGGCGTTGCGTGCGGCCCAAACCAGTTACTATTCCAATCTAATTGAAGTAAACAAAAATAATACTAGGTTCTTATTCAGCACTGTAGCCAGGCTGACAAACTGCCACAGCGCAGTAGAACCTTCAATCCCAATTACTCTCAGTTCTGAGGATTTCCTGACATTTTTTAATAATAAGATCATTACTATAAGAGATAAAATAAATGAAATTGCCCCTACTTTTAACTCTGAGCAAGTCCAAGCTGTAAGAGTAGGGTCTCAATTAAACTCATGTCCAGTTTTGGTGGGATCTGAACTATCCTAAGTTGGTCCAGTTTTTGAGAAGTTTGCTATTCTAAATCATGCAGAATTAACTTCTGCCTTTATGTCCTCTAAATCCTCAACTTGTATGTTAGACCCAATCCCAAGTAGACTTTTCAAAGAAATTCTCCCTCTAATTATACATCCTGTTCTTAATATAATAAATACTTCACTGGAAAGTGGTTATGTGCCTCAGTCTTTTAAATATGCAGTAATTAAGCCGCTCCTAAAAAAGCCTAATCTTGATCCTGACCTCTTAGCCAATTACAGACCTATTTCAAATCTTCCGTTTATTTCTAAAATTCTGGAGAGAATTGTAATTAAACAGCTTTGTCGTCATCTGCAGGAAAATAATTTATTTGAAAAATTTCAATCTGGATTCAGAACTCATCATAGCACTGAGACAGCCCTGGTTAAAGTAACAAATGATTTGTTATTGGCTGCTGACAATGGTCAGGTCTCAATACTGGTTCTGTTGGACCTCAGCGCAGCTTTTGACACAATCGACCATAACATTCTACTGCAGAGGTTGGAATGTGATGTGGGCATCAGAGGAACTGCCCTCAGCTGGTTTAAATCCTATTTATCTGATAGGTACCAGTTTGTAAATGTAAACCAGAGCTCCTCACAGTGCTCTAAAGTAGCCTACGGTGTGCCACAGGGTTCAGTTCTGGGTCCAGTTCTGTTTACCCTTTATATGCTACCGTTAGGTAATATCATCCGAAAGCATGGTATCGATTTCCACTGTTATGCAGATGACACCCAGCTGTACCTATCAATGAAACCTGATCAGACTAATCAAATTGAAAGGCTTAGTGACTGTGTGAGGGACATAAAAACATGGATGACCTTTAATTATTTACTTCTTAACCCTGAAAAAACTGAAGTCATTCTATTAGGCCCTAAACACCTACGAGACTCTATTGTGGTTTTGTCCCGGCCTGCAGCTGGGCTCGATGTAAAGTTTGACTCTCTAACTGAGCAGATAATCACATTGGACAATGTCAGTGTAGCCTCCAGCTCCACTGTAAGAAACCTTGGAGTCCTATTTGATCAAGAGCTCTCATTTAAAGCACACATAAGCCATGTCTGTAAAACGGCTTATTTTCATTTACGCAATATAGCCAAAATTAGAAATGTACTGCCAAAAAATGATGCTGAAAAACTTGTCCATGCTTTTGTCACTTCGAGGTTAGACTACTGTAACTCCCTGCTTGCAGCTTGCCCTAAAAGCTCTATAAAAAGCCTTCAATTGGTTCAAAATGCAGCAGCAAGAATACTAACAGGTACTAAAAAACGAGAGCACATTACTCCAGTACTAAAAAATCTTCATTGGCTTCCGGTTGAGTTTAGAGTAAAATTTAAAATTCTTCTTCTAACCTATAAAGCTGTAAATGACATGGCCCCTTCCTACATTAAAGATGAAATTGTACCTTATCATCCTAACCGTTCACTCCGCTCTCAAAATGCTGCACTATTGGTGGTTCCTAGAGTCGCTAAAAGTACTTTAGGAGGTAGAGCTTTTAGGTACCAAGCACCCTTGTTGTGGAATCAGCTCCCTGCTCATGTCAAAGAAGCTGACACAGTCTCTACATTTAAGATTAGGCTCAAAACGTTCCTCTTTGAATCAGCTTATGGTCAGGTCAGTTAGGAACAGAAATTAAACCCATAGGCCTAGTTAAGCTGCTCTAGGAGATATATTACTGGGGAAAGTATGGCAACTTGAGCACTGTCCTCTGGTTTCTCCTACTTTTTCTCCTCCTACTGTTAAGAATATTCAATTACTAGTTCATTCGTAGTCTGTTCTTTGCTATTCACATGTTGTCCCTGTCCCACTCCCCTTTTGGGGAGTGTAACTGTTTCAGATGCTGCTGTTCCAGTTTGGACCGCTGCTGCCCCCTAGTGTCGAGGACCTGGACCCCTCCTCTCCTTCCCTATCCTGGATTAACTGTCCTTGTCCTGCTAGATTAGTAGTTTCATCTGCCTGTCCGTCCTTAGGAGTGGATCTCTCCTTCACTGTGGTCCTCCTCGAGGTTTCTCCGTTTTCCCATTGGGTTTTTCGGAGTTTTTCCTTGCCGAGAAGGAGGGTCTAAGGACAGGAGATGCTGGGACAATCATCCATTTGCCTGCTTGTTGTTGAACATTCTGTATTTTTGATTTATGATTGTTTCTTATTCTGCTTTATTATCAACAATTTTGTGAAGTCCGCCGAGATAACTCTTGTTGTGATTTTGGGCTATACAAAAATAAATTGAATTGAATTGAATTGAATCTTGATTTCCTTGGTTGGTTCCTAAGTTTGACTTTAAACATTTTAGTATGTTTCAATTTTTTTATTTCATCCTGTTTTTGTTTATATTCTCCTGTTTTTTAATTCAAGATGTTAACCGTTTTTGAACCTTTGTTTTTTTGGCTCAGTTTTTAACATATCATGGGATTTTAACCAACTAAGAAGAGCAGGACTGTGGGAAATCAACTGTTTTTCCTGTATCCATGGAGACAGTGCAAGAGGATAGCTAAGGAGCTAGCCATGGACATTTAAGATGTTACAGGCTTTTTACACCATATGTGGCAGCAAATGTGGCAGAAGACCTTCCAGAGGAAATACTTTGAGAGAATGAACCATTTAATCACCAACTGAAACACCAGAGCAAAGTAAGAACAAGGCCTTTCCTGTTGTGTTCACCTGGCGCCCCCTGGAGGCTGCTGTGATGCTACAGGACACAGAGGAGGGACATTTTTGTCCTGAGGGACACATTTTTGTCCTCTCCTCAAACTGTAAGTAAGCCCAAAAGCCACGCTCTGATTGGCTGCACACGGGCACATCCACCGGCATCTAAAAAAACCCGTTTAAAAATCATTCACGCACCAGAAAATGAACGCACGTGGATATTAACAACGTGCCCAAGGGTTCGTGAGAAACTATGGACGAGTGAGTCCAATTTTTACGCATTGTGAGGTACAGTTTTCTAGTGTTTTCTAAGAATCCTCCACCTGCTCATCTCCATGGAGAAGTTATTGATTTACCTGGAATGTTCCACAGTCTGGCATTAAAATTGTGTATCTCCATTGAGACAGGCTGGTGACGCCACCACACAATGTTACAGGTCTGGGGTTTCATTTCTAAAACTTTTTGGGAAATTTCTATGAAAAGTAAGGATAAAACACAAATTTCTACAAACTTCTCGTCTCCCTGCGCTCTCATCTCTGAAAACCCTGACGCCCAAAGTTCTGAGTGTCAGATCAGACCGCTCATTTTCATGTTGTTTTTTTATAGATCATAAACCTAAAGGTGCATTGTGTAACTTTTTTGGTGGAGGGTCCATCAAACGCTTTCCTCCATGGAGATGTTATTGCTTTGTCTGTTATTTTTCACAGTATGGTATTAAACCTTTATCTTCATGGAGAACAACAGATACCCCACCGGAAAAGTGCACCTTTAATTGTCTATATATTTGGATGTATATAATATTGTTGACAGTCCTTTTGTATTGAATCTGTGTTCGGCTTGGATCTGTTGTTTCCATCATTGAGTTTTCCCCTCGGTGCCAGGTGGTGTTGAACAGGTGTTGTGTTCCGACTGGTGTTTTGAATATTTCCAGTTAAAGTTGCAGCTGATTTGAATCGTGTTGATTATTTACATTTTTAGACTATTTCATTCGTCTTAAAGATCATATATTTTACAAAACTGACCTCTGTGAGATTTAAGCCGTGTTATAATTAGTGCTGTTCCGATACAAATTTTTTTGGGATCCGATCCGTTTTCGATACTTGGCATTAGTGCGCTTGCCGATACCAATACCAGTCCAATACCACGTGTGAAGAAGTAGACTAAAGCTGTGTTCAGACCGTCGCGTCAGGGCGTCCAGTTTAAAAGTCTATGTGGACGCACATCTGGGACGTCCTGGGAGTCACAAACACCAGAACAAGAACATCTGGAGTATAAATATACATACGCTCATGTTTATGTAATAAATACACTAAAGCCACTCTCGACCTGGAAAAAAAGACACTTGTCGACTTCGTCCACAGCGTTGGGGGCGTCTGAACTCAAACGTAAAGGCTCCAGCGAGAGGTGTCCAATGAGAGGCGCCCAGTGAGAGGCGTCCAACGAGAGGCGTCCAACGAGAGGCATCCAGCGAGACGCGTCCAACGAGAGGCGTCCAGCGAGAGGCGTCCAACGAGAGGCGTCCAACGAGAGGCGTCCAACGAGAGGCGTCCAACGAGAGGCGTCCAACGAGAGGCGTCCAATGAGAGGCGTCCAGCGAGAGGCGTGATTTGTTTCATTCACACATTTAACGCACAAACACTGCATTTTTAGTTCTTATATCAAACGGAAAAAAAAGCTGTTTCACCTTGTGATGTCATGTGGTAATACAGGACGTGCTCCACTGTGTTTTTAAATTCCATACACATTTGCTAGAATCATTTGGATAATTTCAGCTTGGATTGCTAATTCTACCGAACAAAAAGAAAAAAAGTGGATGTTGAACTTGAAAACTACCACTGCATGACATCACAAGGTGGAACAGAGCATTTTGAGCTTGTGAATGAAACAAAACACAACTCCAGGTCTGTTTTTGAGGAGATGACAGCATTCTAATATTGCTAAAAGCTCAAAAGAGTCAGTTTTGTGGGATATTGGACCTTTAAAAATAACTGCAAAGATTCAGACCAATTCAAAGAAATCCCCCCAGGGTTCTGTTCATGGCCATGGGGGAGAAACGATTTTGAAAGGCTCTGGAGAAGGCCTAAGTATGTACAATTACTCAACAGCATGCTTGAATGAAACTAGCTCATGTTTTGCTCTCTTCTACTTTGTGTAAATGCAGTTGATAATAACCTCTGATTTGAATATGTCCATGGATCATTCTTCACGGTTTGATGGAGTTTGATCATTTGTAAATGCAAATTCCAATGCATTATCCAAAGGTTTAAACTTGATCCAGTCACCACACGGCGCAGATCTACAGCCAGCCTCAGGTAAGAAACAGAGCTAGTGTTTCTGTTTCATCATTTGTTGATTTTTCCTTGAGGATATTTCTTCATAAAAACAAAAGAAAACATTTTAATTTATTTTAAAAGAGCTGTTTTTTTGTGTTTTTTTTTAACTTTCATCAAAACAGGCCTTTCATTCATTGTAAACAGTTTGCAGTGGGCAAAAGTTATTCCACTCTTATCCTTATGCGTTCTGAGCATTCTGATTATATAACTAGCATGCCAACAGCTCACCTCCTGATACTCGGCAGGTTAAAAATTGGTAGAAATCGGGTACAGTTACTTTAATGTTCTCATATTACGTAAAATTGACTTGTGAGCTTTAAGCCTTTTTAGAATGTTGTTATGTCCTCAAAAACAAACCTGGAGTTGTGTTTTGTTTCATGCAAACCTCCAAAACTCTGTTCCACCTTGTGATGTCATGAAGTGGTAGTTTTCAAGTGAACAGCTCCTTTTACCTTTAGTTCAGTCGAGATCGGCAATTCCAGGACTGAAATGATCCAAATGATTCTAGTGAAGGTGTGTGGAGTTTAAAAACACAGTGGAGCACTTCCTGTATCCAGAGTGTTTTCAGTTGGGAGGAGAACTCCCAAGAACCTAACTATGCAGGGTTTGTGTCTTAAACATGTGTGAATGAAACAAAACAACTCCAGGTCTGAAAAACTGGAATGCCACTTGGATGTGTAGTGATTGTGCAAAATTGTCCTTTTGGCGCTCTTCAGTGAAGGATCAGTCTCAAATACAAATTCGAAAAAGCTGAGGCACTCAAAAAGTACAAAATAATTAAAAGTCTTTATTACCACATGGCAGATAAAGTTAAAATCACGCCAACGCGCTTCGGCCCTTCGGCTTCATCAGGGCAAACTCGAGATGGCGATCACAGAGCAGATTTAAAGAGCCACTAAACACCAAAAAACACTTTTTTCTACTGATTTTCTGTGTAAATTGGTCTAAAATAGAAGTGTAAACTGTCCCTGGCCTTATTTTGGCATTTTAGTTCATATTTGTTAAAAATCTGACTTTTGGGTCAAAGTCGTGTCTGTTCCGCCTCTTTAGGATCAACTACGGCCAAGACATTTGAATATTCAGGTTGGACAAACGGCCGCCAGTGAGTCAGACGCTGTTCTGAGGTTATTACGTGACGAGCCGCTCGCGGTCAGCTCACGGTCTGTGGGCGGTACGTGAGGAGCCCCTCTCAGCCCCGCCTACACCGAGCTGCACTCACGAAAACTGTCACTCCATTGGCAGTATGCTATTGCTCGCTCTCACTGACCGGCGCCATCACCCGGGTGTCACTCATAGGTCAAGCCCCGCCCACACCATCACTGCACCTGCGCTCCCCAACCCGCCCAGCATCGCCCACATTTTACAGATTTTGACTGTAGGCGGAGTTCACTCTCGCACAGGCGTTTAGCGGCTCTTTAAAGTCACAGGTGTAGGTCACATGTTCAGAGTCCCCAGGTGCATGATGGGACATGTAGGCAGTTTTTAGCTAGAAGCAATTTATACTATTTATACTAATACTACAAATTATACTACAAAAATTATACTACAAAAAATACAAAAGTGCTACAGCTACGACATGTATAATTGGTATAACACACGAGAGGGCTAATCTTAAACAATTTCATGAAGACGGAGGTTTAAAAATAGGCATCGATTACACATTTAAAGTCTAGAAGTCTAACTCTCCACTGAAGCCTGGAAATCGGGTATTCTCGAGAGTGTTGATCCAGTAGGGCTCTCTCTGGAGTAGTTTTGCATTGCTGTGATTTGAACTTTATCTGCCATGTGGTTTTGAAGGCTTTTTGAGTGCCTCAGTTTTTACAACTCCAGGTCGGTGATGAGGAAACAACATTTGACAACAAGAGATGAGAAAATGGCATAATATGGCTAACCCAGCTTAATCATATTTTAAAAACAAAAAGGTCAACGTTTATTTTCTTCTAACCAACAGACATGAACTTTTCCATCTATAACTATTTCGAAACCTGCTTCAAACTGCCCAGCACCATCTACCAAGCCATCGCCTTCAACGTGGTCAATGTCCCCCTAGTGTTACCCCTGTGCATCTACATCCTCTTCAAGGGAGCACAGCAGTGGAGGAGCAGAGCCAAGATCAGCCACACGGACTTCTTCACCTACAACATGGTGCTCATCCAGGTCCTCGGCATTGCAGGCTCCTGTCTTCTCACCGGGAATCAGCTGTTCGGCGATCCACTGATGACCGTGATCGGTATCTTTATGCTTTTGGTGAATTCGTCTTCTGTGCTGATTTTTGAGGTCATAACTTGCCTGGAGCGTTACCTGGCGGTGGTTTACCCGGTCATGTACCTGAATTTGAAATCACAAACCTGGGCGCTGATTCGAAACCTGAGCTGTGCTTTTGTCTGGTTTATATGTGCCATTCAGTCTATCCTCTTGGGCCAAAGTCGTGATTTTGATGGTTATTTTTGCTTCTCTTTGGTTCATCTGTCTTTGGGTCTTTTCGTTGTCATGTTTTGCAATCTTCGCATTCTCTACGTGCTGATGCGTCCTGGCCCAGGAAATGGCGCCAAAGGGAGCCAGTCCAACCAGAAGACGTTGATCCTGATTGCAGCCATCACCGGAACTCTCCTGGTGAAGTTTGGGGGAGACCTGCTCGGTGCTTTGAGTTTCTTACTGGTGGATGATATCAAGGATTTGAGAACGTCTTGTCTTCTGTATTTTTCGGTGATGTGGTTCAGCCTTCCCAGCACACTTGCTTTACCAGTACTGTTTTTACACCGCCATGGAAAAGTGCCATGCTTTAAAACAAAAAGTTAAAACTGAGAAATAAAAATAAAGGGCCCCTATACAATTCCATACATTATTCATAAACTCGTTTTCAAGTGAACAGCTCCTTTTACCTTTAGTTCAGGAGAAATTGGCAATTCCAGGACTGAAATGATCTAAATGATTCTAGTGAAGGTGTGTGGACTTTAAAAACACAGTGGAGCACGTCCTGTATTACCACATGGTGAGTGTTTTCAGTTTGAGAGAAGAACTCGTGCTAAATCTTCAGGGTTTGTGTGTTAAACATGAATGAAACAAAACACAACTCCAGGTGTGTGACGACGAAACGACATTAGAACAGAGCAGGAAATAGCTTAATATAGGCCCTTTAAGATGTTTCTTCAAAAGCCAGAAAACTTGTACATTTAGTTTTTTTTAGTCTTTGTTGTTGTGTAAAAAATAAATATTAACTTTTATAAATTTGCATAACTATTTGCAGTCCATTGCTGATTTTGGAACACTGAAGTCTGTTTTCCAGAGCAGGTGTTTGTCGTTTCACACTGGATTTGAATATCTCCAGTTTTCATCTCTTTTGAATTCTGTCAAGCCTCTACGTAATAAATCAAGAAAATCATCTGTATGTGTTTTTTTGTTCATCGTACTGTTGCTGAAAAGTCCTTTAAAACTGAATTGTGTCACTTTTCTGCTGGAGGGTCCGTCAAACACTTTTCTCAATGGAAATGTTATTGCCTTGTGTGGAATGTCCCACAGTATGGCATTAAACCTTTCTATCTTCACTGAGACCAAACCAGAGCAAGTTCCAGGTCAGATCTGTGGAGAGGCGACCCCGCTCACAGTCAGAATGTCTGTTTTTCTAGGTATTTTTGAGCTCTAAAACCACCTGTAATTGAATAAAAGTAAAGTAGAGCTGTTTAATGTCACACTGTGGAACATTCCAGGCAGAGGAATGACGTATCCATAGAAACAAGCAGGTGACGAACCCCCAACCGAAAAGTTGCAGCTTTAAAATGAGTCATACAGATTTTTGATAAACATGTGGCCACGTCCACATCGGTCAAACCCGGTACAGACTTGGATTTGACACTTTCAGAGTTTAAATCAACAGGAGTCTGGAGAAAGTCAGTGTTTTTAATCAGCTTAGACTATTTCAACCCCATCTCCGCCCACTTTTGTCTCTAAATGTTCCTAAACTGCACTTTTTTGTGGTAGCACTTCCGGTTAAAATTAGGAAACTTTTTGCATCTTAAACATGACATAATCCATTCATTTGTGTAAAATGTTAAATGTTCACGTGCACCAACAAGTCCCACTGCACCACTTTTCTGGGAGGCTTTAAAACAGATTTATGCTCCGTATTGAACTTATTTGCTGTATAAGTTTTGCAGCAAATAAGTTCTTTACGGTTGCTGTACATACTTGTCACCTATGTTTTATACATTTTGATGACTGTTGTTAATAAAAAAGTAAAATTATCCAATGTGTTGCGAAAGACTATAGGACTATATAGAACAAAAACTGTAAAAATAGATTGTATTAATCTATTAAAAGTACAATGATTTAATTTTGAATTTTAAATTGGCCCATAAATGCTAATGAAAACTTTTAAATTGAGCCAGTTAACTTTTGAATATTGAGGTAACGAGTGTTTCCTTGTTGAACCAAATTATAATGCATTAACTTTAAACTTTTTAAATAAGGCCAATTTACATGCATCATTATGAACAATTAAGAATATTTAGATGTAAATTATTTTGATATAAATTGTAAGTTAAACCAGCCTCATGCAAAAAAAAACAACCTGAATGATGATGGTGGCCCCAAGGCGACTTCCAGAATAAGGTGGATAAACTCGTTTTTATATTAGCCTTAGTTATAGTTTGTAAAATCATTGATAAATCAGCCCTACTGCGCTTGTGTGTGTCTCCATAGTTCTAACGTCTGACCTCTGACCCTGTGGATCGTGTTTGACCTCTGACCTCTGACCCTGTGGATCGTGTTTGACTTCCGACCTCTGATCCCCGTGGATCGTTCTGTTCTAAATGTGACGTTTTAAATCTCAATTTTGATCTAAAACGACTTCAGAAAGAAACAAGTGACTTCAGCTTTAGAAAAACTGTGGAGTCCAATGGAGCTGAACCAAACCAGGACTAAACCAGGACTAAACCAGGACTAAACCAGGACTAGACCAGGCTGTGGACCCCTCCTGTGAACAGCTGCACATCACATTACAGCAGAGAGTTTTTTTTTTTACATTTGGACCAAAACGACGACGCGCCCATGGAGATCTTTTAATAAAAATCATTGGATCAGCTCATTTCAGAGTCTCTTTTTCTATTACGCCTCTTTTCTATTTCCATCTGCTCATGTTGGCTCAGGCAGAACACATGTCGTCCTCTTCCTCTTCCTCTTCCTCCTCCTCGGTGAAGGGCACGGTGACTTTTGTAATCTCATCATTTGGTTTTCAAACGCGACGCACATCACACACAAATGGAATCGGGACCTTGTAGCGTCAGAGTGGCTAATCCTCTGGCTAATGGTGCACTGCTGTATTCACTGGGGAAGAGATCTGGGGTCACGTAAAGGCGACATACGCTCCGAGGCACCGCTCTTGGTTGACGGTACGCCGCAGAGGATTATGGGAAATACAGACTAGGTGTTTCAAAAGTATCGAAAATCAAATACTAATCGATAATAAAACTAGAATCATAATTCGATCCTCATTTTTCACAAGTATCAATACTAAAAAAAGTCCCATTGAACTTACCTGAATGTGTTTAAAACGATCTTTAGCTGTATCAGAACGAGTACAAGAGCAGAGACCAGAGGCGGCTGGCCAAAATTATAAATTATAATTATAATTCTATATATAGAAGCCCACAGGCTGTGATTCTCTATAATAATGAACACCAGAGACAGACACAACTATATCTTGAAATATAAGACTAATTATTTATATTTGTTCATCAGTCACTTGTCCTACGCACAACCAGCCCCACACACCCAGCCCCAACACCCAGCCCCAACACCCAGCCCCAACAACCAGCCCCAACACCCAGCCCCAACAACCAGCCCCAACACCCTGCCCCAACAACCAGCCCCAACAACCAGCCCCAACACCCAGCCCCAACACCCAGCCCCAACAACCAGCCCCAACAACCAGCCCCAACACCCAGCCCCAACACCCAGCCCCAACACCCTGCCCCAACAACCAGCCCCAACACCCAGCCCCAACACCCAGCCCCAACACCCTGCCCCAACAACCAGCCCCAACACCAACACTATATACAACATAACTATCACACTATATACAACATAACTATAACACTATATACAACATAACTATAACACTATATACAACATAACTATAACACTATATACAACATACATATAACAAACGACAAACTAACGAAAACAAGCCTCTTACCTTCTCCAGAGGACTGAAGCAGAGTGTGTCCTCTACCCCTGTCCTGTGGGCTCTGTCTCCATCCATCCATCCATCCATCCATTTTCTTCCTCTTTCTCCGGGGTCGCGGGGGCAGTGGTCTGAGCAGGGAGGGCCAGACTTCTCTTTCCACGCACACTTCCTCCAGCTCTTCCAGGGGGACCCCCGGGTGTTCCCAGGCCAGAGAGAGACATAGTCCCTCCAGCGTGTCCGACAGAGCGAATGCATCATTGCAAGTGTATTACTGTCCAATATGAAGAGATGAAACTGGTCCAAGTCCCGGTCCAGTCAGGTCCACGACGCGAGGTCCGGGAGCCGAGTGCACGAGCTGGTCCTGAATCTAGTCTTAACCCTCTCGAGGCAGGCGTTGCAGATTTGCAACAGCTAAATGCCAATTACCTAATTACTCTACATCCATATTTTATGATCCTTTTTTACTCAGTAGTACCACTGCAGGACTTGGTTGTGCATTAGTAACAAACAGTTTCCCAATTGCTCACCAGATGGCAGCACTGTCTCTCTTCCAACATGTGTGTTTGCTTGGTTTCACTGACACGGATTTTCTAGGCATCAAGTTCATGTAAGTATCACTACCAGTCTCCATTAATTTGAAACCAAAACTGCATAAGATAAATCATGAATATATATAAATACAGTACATGCCAATTAGTAGATTTTATCTCTTCAGGGTTTTTTCCCAGGGGCAGCTCTATTTCAATGTTGCTGATTTGTAACGTATGGTCGGACAGGTACCAATGGATGCCACATGCTTTATCTACTAGTTTGCCCATATTTTGAGCAACAGTTTATACTAGGATTATTTTCCTATCACCATTGTTTACTTATTACTTTGAGGTGTCATTGAGGGTATATCCTATGGAAAATGAAATAATTTGGAGTGAAGTTACAAACTATCAGAAGCAGATTTGAAAAAAGCAATGGCATATATGATGTTCATTTGACTGTGCAGTGAGGTTTGACTGAGCTTTTTTTTTTGACAAACTATTTTACAGAATACTCTTTTTGCAGGATTTGCAGTGCATTATGGCAGGCCAACGAAGATTTTCAGTCAGGGAAGCCATTGAGATGGTTTGCCTTCCACATGGGGCTTTATCTGACACAGAATCCATTTCAGACGATGAAATTGGCGATCCAGATTTTGTTCCTGAAGTATACGAGTCTGACCTTGATGATGATGAGCCACTGGCAGCAGTAGCAAGAGCTAATCCCAACCACCTTGATGTTGAAATTAATAACATACATGCTGACAGTGACACTGAGGTCCCAGATGATGATGAACCTCAGCCAGGCCCAGCTCCAGTAAACAAACAGTTTTGTTGGAGGCAGAGGAAACCCCCAGCAGCTGACATAGACTCTTCATTCCAAGGACCTGCATTCTCACCTCCACCAGACGAAATACCAAGTCCAAAGTGGTATTTTGATCAGTTCATGGACAAATCTGTGTTCGAACATATTTCTCACCAATCTAACCTGTATGCAGTTATGCAGAATGGGCCAGAACTGAAAACAACCCCATCTGAAATGGAGCAGTTCATTGGTTTACACATCTTGATGACTGTAGTACGTATGCCATCGTACCGCCTGTACTGGCAGACGGCAACACGCTATGACCCAATTGCAACAGTCATGGGACGTAAGCGATTTGATCATCTGCGAACATACATCCACATGAACGACAATACCAATGTGAAGCAAAAGGGTGAGCCTGGATACGATCCATTGTTCAAGGTGCGACCAGTACTTGAGAAAGTCCGTGCCAACTGTTTGAAAGTTGAACCGGAAGAAAACCACTCCATTGATGAGCAGATGATCCCCTTCAAAGGAAAGATTGGAATGAAACAGTATATCAAGAACAAGCCGAAAAAATGGGGAATCAAGGTCTTTACTCGTGCAGGTGTCACTGGACTAGTCTATGACTTTGAAATATACACTGGAAAAGGGACTGTGACCAATGAGCGTGGACTTGGAGTTGCCGGTGAAGTTGTGCTTCGTCTTGTATCAGAAGTTCCAAAAGGACTAAACTACAAGTGCTATTTTGACAACTGGTTTACTTCCCCTGAACTCATTGTGGAACTGAAGAAAATGGGAATTCTAACAGTTGCCACTATCAATCGTAACCGTCTCCGTGGATGTACCCTCAAAAGTGACAAGGAACTGTCAAAGGCTGGGCGTGGTGCGTATGAAGAGAAATACGAAATGACAAGTGGGATGACCATCGTGAAGTGGTATGATAACAAGGCAGTGTTACTGGCGTCATCCTTCATTGGCCCTGATCCTGTTGAAAGATGCAGAAGGTGGTCGAAAGAGAAGAAGCAATATGTGGAAGTGGACAGACCACACATTGTCAAGGTGTACAACAACAACATGGGAGGAGTAGACTTGGCGGACATGTTTGCAGCTCTCTATCGCATTGACATCCGCCCACGTCGTTGGTATCTGCGCATCTTGTTCTACTTGATTGACCTATCACTGGTCAATGGCTGGCTCCTCTACCGCCGTCATCTCACCCAGAAGCAGGAGAAGAAGTATATGCCGCTTCTTGACTTCCGTGCTCAAGTTGCAGATGCCCTCATCAAGGTTGGAAAACTGGCTGACTTGAACAGCAGGAAAAGAGGACGACCGTCATTGGAAGATGCTCCAGAAGCCCATCAAGCTGCCCGACCTCCACTTCAGAGGATGACTGCGCCATGGGATGTCGTCAGACTAGACAGATTCGATCATTTTCCCATCCATGCTGATAAACGTGGACGATGCAGACTGTGCAAGAATGGCTACACGCAAACGGCCTGCCAGAAGTGCAAAGTACTTTTGTGCTTTACAAAGGATAAAAATTGTTTCTTGGAGTTCCACACAAAGAAGTGATCTATACCAAGTTGTTTTTGTTGTTCTGCCACTGTAAAGCACTTTGAAACATTGTTTTGAAAAGTGGTATCGTTTCTTGGAGTTCCACACGAAGAAGTGATTTGTTTTTATTGTTGTTCTGCCACTGTAAAGCACTTTGAAACATGTTTTGAAAAGTGGTATACAAATAAAGTTAGTGTTCATATCATATTCAGTCTTCAGTGTTAATTTACCACACCGGGCCAATATTGCAAATCTGCAACATCCCAGAATGCATTGCATGTGAAGGTCTCGCTCAAAAAAAAGTCAGGATTGTATATTACTACCCCATATGATAATTTTCCCCAAATATCAGATTTTTCCTGTTACTAAAACTTAATTTGAGCCTGAGAGGGTTAACCCTAAATCTGACTAAAATCTGAAAGTTACAGCCTATAGTTACGACTAGGGCAGCTGGTAGACGTAAGTCCTCTGCGCGCTACGCCCTGGTAAAACTTTTCCGCCCAGAAACGAGCGGGCAGCGGCTGACAGGGCAGCGGAGTGCCCCGGAGCTGCGGGTGTTTCTGGGGGTTTATTGTGCTCTCCCACCGTTTAAGGCCAGACGTGATTATTTACAGTGGAAATCATTCAAAAGGTTCAATTTAGAGGCAAGAAGAAAACAACTGTGAGAGTAAGACGCTCTTTCCTCTCAGCGCACGTTCCGTCCTCCGCACCCGGGGCAAAACTGCGCAGAGCTGCACCTTTACTCAGCCCACATACATAACCCCCACTGACAATAGGATTTAATATGATCATTTATTTATACACTATTTCTACTTTAAATGTTTCACGTGCCAAACAATGGGCAGAGAAAACAGCTTCAAAACAAAATCAGTAAGTCCCTCGTTCCGGTTCCGGTTTGGGCACGTTTCTGTATTTCGTTTGCCTCGTTCATCCAGCGACGATGTTTGTTTTCCTCTGTCCCAGTGATGTTTGCTCCGTCCCGGTCCATAAAGTGGGTCTCTGTTTTACACTGGTCAGATGGTCAGGAAGGCGGACAGCAGATGGCGCTGTCCTCCTGCTCCACCGGTAGCGCCAAACCCTTTTTAAATCAGCTGACCTGGACACGTCACGGCCACATCACGTGACTCTGCGGAAGACCCCAGGGAGCAGTCCAAACGGTCAGGTACGAAAACTTAATGATGGGCAGATGAAGCTTCATGAAGCACTGAAGCCTTTCATCCAACTGCTTCACTCCAGCGCAAAGCTTCTCGAAGAAGGACATGGACTGGACATTTACAGTGAGGTGAGGGGGTTGGGGTTGGGGTATGGACAGTGATTGAGCTTTTGACTCTCCTGACTCTCTCCAAACTATGTGTAACTCTGTCCAAACTGTCTCCAAACTGTCTCCAAACTGTCTCCAAACTGTCTCCAAACTGTCTCCAAACTCACTGTCCGCATTTCTCCATCAAACACCCACATTTTGTTTTTGAGTCTGAGGGTTCGTGTCACTGTCAAAACTCGCGGCAAAATCCGAATCACTTCCTGAATCAGTCACGTGGTACGGCCGGGCAGCGCGGCTTCTGACGTCATCATTTTCAGCTCCTCCCCTAAATGACGCAGGCCTCGATACGGAGCGTGACGTCACTAATGAAAACAACACAAATCCCAAAGCCATGAAAACAAAAGCACTTTGTATGGAATTTGAAATATAAAATGTGAACGTAATGATCATTTCTCTACATTTGTATAATGATTAATGCAGAAATTGCACATGCTGAGCCCTGTGAATATGAATTCTTAAGCCTCTTGCAATATTATTGTTTATACCATTGTATATTTGAAATAATAATAATAATAATAATAATAATAATAATAATAATAATAATAATAATAATAATATTAAAAAATAAATAAATAATGAAAACAAACTTAGTCTGAAAAACGAAGCTAATGACAAATGAACCTCATTGGACTGATACTCTGAGTTTCCTGTTTTGTGTTGGTTTTTTTGCTGCTCCTTGTCCACGTCTGTGTTGACAAAGATTCTGAACCTCTGGAGCCTCAATAAAGGCAAAATAAATAAAGGTTTGGGTGTTGTTCACAGACAAACCAGCAGATGGAGACAAAGGATAAGAAGTGACGCTGCAGAGTCAGAGTCACTTTTAACTCTGATCGGTGTCATTTAGAAACGGAACTGAAAAAGATCAGTGCCTAGACCTGTCCTTAAACGTGCATTATGTAACTTTTCTACAGGAGGATCCCACACCTGCTGGTATCCATGGTGATGTTACTGCTTTTGCTTTGCCTGTGTTCCACAGTATAGCATTTATCGGACCTATCTCCATGGAAACGAGCCACCAGGACATAAGAATACATGTTTGTCTGTTTTTGAAAGGGCTCATATTACGTACATATTTTATTATTTACATATTTTATTACTGATTAATCAACAAAAGTAGACCTGGAGTTGTGTTTTGTTTTATTCTCTCAAACAGAAAAGACTCCACCTTCCACCTTGTGATGTCATCATGTGGTAATACAGGAAGTGCTCCACTGCAGCTAAAGGGAAAAGAAGCTGTTCATTTGAAAACTAAACTGTTACGACCCAGTTCTGCAAGGGAAAGGAAAGTAAGAAAAACCAAGATGGAAAAAAGTTATAAATAAAGTAATAATTTAAACAGGATTGTAAAAGGGTAAATTAACAAAACATGCTAAAATACGTACGTAAAGGGTTCAAAGCAAAGTAATTGTACAGAAATAAACCAAAAGGAACACACAAGTTTAAGTTTAACAAACATACAAAGGTCGTGCAAGACTCTGAGTGTCTCATACAAAGTCACATAAAATAAAAAAGTGTCGACAAAACCAGAGGCACATTCACAAAAGGCCCAGAAATAAACCCCAGAGTGACTGAAGACACGAGGGACACAGAATGAAGTGACACGCTGTTCAAGTGAAATCCCAGCAGCCCCAGACAGGTGCAGGGGATCTTCTGAAATAAGGGGAGGTGGGTTAGGGTTAGGGCTACAGGTGAGGCAGGGTTGGAAGATGTTTGGAAGTGCTCCACCGATCCGGGACCAGGGCGCTCACAGGATAAACCAGGAGGAAACAGCAAAAGAAATGAAAACACACACAAAACAAGTCAGAGAACTGGAGAACTGGAGGTCTGGAGAACTGGAGGTCTGGAGAACTGCAGAACTGGAGGTCTGGGCCATAACAATACCATCACATGACATCACAAGGTGGAACAGAGCGTTTGGAGCTTTGGAGGTGTAGACAGACTAATAATAAAGAGTTCCTCAAACATGTGAATGAAACAAACACAACTCCAGGTCTGATTGTGAGGAGGAAACGACATCAGAACATGATTTAAACCTCACAAGAGTCCATTTTGTGTAATATAAGGCTTTAAATCAATGAAAACAACTATGACTGAATAAAAAAGTCAAAAGTTAAAATGATAGTACTGGGTGCAGCTGTATTTCTGGTACATTTTTCGCCGTTTTCTCCATTCGCACACGTGTTTTCTGTAAATAAAACACTGCTGTGGCATTACTAGCTTGTTACTCCCTAAACCCAGTGTTTGGACCACAGAGACAAATCAAACTGATGTTGAGGTCTCCAGCCTGTTCTTATAAGGAAGCAGAGGCACATTTGGGGAGCGGGGGACAGACCCTGGACTTTCTCAGAACCTGGTCTGGACTCACTCAGACTGGACCAGTTCTCAGCCTCAGGTCTCAGACTTGTACATAATTTCTCTGATCTGGCCAAGATTTTAAAACTTTCTATCAGGTTCTTCATCTTGTTTTCAGATTTATTATCGACTCAATAGACCAGAGTCTGTTTCATTCTGGTCTAGAGGGAGTTTATTTGAACAGAACTTGTCAGTAAAATGATCTTGTTGCTGCATGGACAGAACATTTCTTTACTTTTAAGTAATTTTCTGATAGATTTAAGTGTTTATTTTTTAAATTTTGGCCAAGCTTTTTTTTGTAAAGTACCAGAATTTGGCAATAAGTACTTTAATTTTAAAACATTTTCAGTTACAGGTGGTTTTAGAGCTCAAAAATACCTAGAAAAACAGACATTCTGACTGTGAGCGGGGTCGCCTCTCCACAGATCTGACCTGGAACTTGGTCTGGTTTGGTCTCCATGAAGATAGAAAGGTTTAACAGACAGACCCTCCACCAGAAAAGTTACACAATGCAGCTTTAAGGCCAAGTTCAGGTTGTATAGGAATGCTTAAAAAGTTAAAGGGCGCATATGTTATAATGTTGTTTCCTCACCAGTTTTGGCTGAGTTCTTCTCTCAAACTGAAAACACTCTGTTCCACCTTGTGATGTCATGTGGTGATACAGGAAGTGCTCCACTGTGTTTTTAAACTCCACACACCTTCACTAGAATCATTTGGATCATTTCAATCCTGGAATTGCTGATCTCGACTGAACTAAAGGTAAAAGGAGCTGTTCACTTGAAAACTACCACTTGATGACATCACAAGGTGGAACAGAGCGTTTGGAGCTTTGGAGATGTAGACAGACTAATAATAAAGTCTCTGAATGAAGCAGATAAAAGTACTACAAATACTACTACTGTTATACTCATGTACTACTACTATAGTACTATTACTCACCCGACTGAATGAAGCAGATAAAAGTACTACAAATACTACTATTATACTCGTATAGTACTACTACTATAGTACTGTTACTCATAATAAAATCTGTGGTTTGTGGCTCTGATCCTGATTGTGAATAAAACTCGACTAAATAAACCGTTCTGGTGTTAGTCTCCAGCTGTTAAACGAGCGATAATTTCCACATTTCAGACAAAAGTCAAATAATCCAGTGGGTTTAGGTGAAATCCAGAGACTAAAACTCGTCTGATTATTATTAGTCCATAAACACTTGTGTCAGTCTGATCTGAGCTTTATTTATGACACAAATCAACTTTTATTCAAGTTTAGCCTTTAGACTCCAGAGTCACGTGACCCGACTGTAGTGAGCTGTGAGTCTGAATGTGTGAGTGAGGCGCTGTAGGGGGCGCTAAAGAGAACGAGTAGTTGAGCATTTGTTTTCCCGTTGCTATGGTGATGTCAGAGCAGTGATACAGAGCAGTGATGTGCCGGGGTAGAATGTGATTTCATTCTGTTTCATTCTATTTTTCATTCTACTGTCAGCACTTCACAGAGAGAAGGTTCCAGGTTCGATCCCCAGGTCTTTCTGTTTGCATGTTCTCCCTGTGTCTGCGTGGGTTTCCTTATATCTGTGTAATCCCTCCGTGGTCCAGGCAGGTTCCATAATATCTAGTTTCGATATCAGTTTTAGTATCTGTTAGTATCTGATTTTCAATATTTTTTCCAAGTGGAGGGTCCGCCACCTGTTTGTCTCCATGGAGATGCTATTGCTTTGTCTAGAATGTTCCACAGTACAGATTAAACCGTCTATAACGAGGGGAGACGAGCAGGTCACAGCACTACGCTACGTTACAGGTCAGATCTGTGGAGAGTCGCCCCTATTCACAGAAGGAATTATTGTATTTTTGGGCAACAGAAACACCTGCAATGAATAAACGCTGATGGAAACGTTTAAAGTCATACCACGGAACATTCCAGGCAAAGCAAAAACATCTCCATGGAGACAAGGAGGTGTCAGACCCTCCACTCAAAAAGTTGAGGGTTGTGCAAAAATATCAAAATATCGTTATATCGTATCGTTTAACATAAGATAAGATAATCCTTTATTTGTCCCACAATGGGGAAATTGCAGTGTCACAACGCAAGTTTCAGAAACAGATATGATGATACAGTATCGATATCGTGGGCTGCTGTATCGATATATCGCCAAGAGGATTTTTTTGGTTTATTTTACTAAATTATTTTGTTTTAACGCTACAATTTTGTTGCTGGAAACTCGTTTATGCGACACATTTGACATTTTCACTGTTTTGAGGATTAAAATGTTTATTTATGGACTTTATTTTTTATTGAACTGTATGGAATCGATTTGAAATATATCGTATCGAACCACTGTATCGAGGTATGTATCATATTGGCAACTTCTTCTTCTTCTTTTTTTTTTTTTTAACTGTTTATTACAATTTTGCGATAAACATAATATATAAAGCATTATCTGCAGTTACATACGTCGCAGTTTTGCACATTTGAATCATTCAAAACAAAAATAACTGAAATATTTAGAATAAAAAAAGGAAATAAAATAAAAAAAAAGGAATAAAGAAAAAATGGAACAAAACAAAACACCTGCACAAATAAAAAATATATATATTATAGGACTGTCTCAATATTTATCTAATGTTAAAATAGTCAATAAAAGGTTGATAGCATAAAAGAGCTCTTATTTTTTTTTCTTATTTTAAGTATTGCATTATATTTCTCCGAAGATTTTGGTGGGTTGGGGTTTTTTGTTTTTGTTTTTTTTTCCAAGTATCGGCCACTTCTTAACGATACCCAGCTCTAATTATAAATATAAGTAAATATAAATATGAAATACTGAATAAGGTTTGCAAAGGTGATTCTAAAGTCCTATGTCAGAGTTTAATGTGAGTCCAGCCCCATCATGGACCTGATCCTTTCACCTCGTCGGGGTGCAGCTGTCGGGGCGCGGGTTTCGTGTCCTTCATGTGAAAACGGGGAGACGAGTGAGCGCGAGCATCTGATCCTCCATCACACGACGACACCTGCTCCACTCGACAGGGACAGAACCGCCCACTCTGCTTCAATTACAGCGTCATCGCGGAGAATATGGGACAAAATGAACTAAACACACGGCAAGCAAGAGTACGACTGTCAAAAGTATCGGAAATCTGATTAGTATCGATACTTAGAGACTCATTTCCAATCCAATTCAACTTTATTTGTATGGCACATTTTATAAACAAGACAATTTCCAAAGTGCTTCACATTTAACTGTAAAATATCAGCAGAATTATGTTCCAGACAAAAGGAACTAATAAAAAGAATAGATAAAAGAAAAATAAAATCAATGAATACAAATAATAAAATCAGTAAGTAAGGGCAGTACTAAAAAATCATAAATGAAATAAAAGACAACACAGGACCACACAACTCGCAGTTTTAAAAGCCAGAGGATAAAAGTGAGTTTTAACTGTGGGGCTGAGGGCCGTGGAGGGGCAGAGCTCAGGGGCCGGTCACAGAGAAGGCCCCGTCCCCCTGGTTTTAAGTCTCGTTTTAGGCTCCACGAGTTGGATTTGGCCCTCGGATTTATGCGCGGGGGAGTAAATCTGGACGATGTCCGAGACGTAACATGAGGCCGGTCCATTCAAAGCTTTAAAAACAAACGGTAAACACTTAAAATCAATTCTGAAATTAGCAGGAAGCAGTGCAACGACAGAAGAACTGGAGTAATGTGATGGCACTTTTTGCTCCCAGCAGAGTTCTGGACTAACTGCAGGCGATGAAGTGCATTTTGGTTCATTCCTGTGTTGAGGGCACTGCAGTAGTTCACACGAGTAGAGATTAAAGCGTGCACGACCTCTCAAAAAGAAAAAAAAAAAAAAAAAAGATAAAACAGGTTTCACTTTGGGTAAGAGACGAAGGTGATAAAAACTGGAATTTGAGCAGATATCGAAACAAAAAAAATCCCATTGACAGGACAGAAATTTCCTGCAGGTGTTTAGAACAATCTGGAGCTGGATCAGAACAAGTTTAAGAGCACTATAAGAGGACCTGGTCTAGACCTGGTTTAGTCCTGGTTTAGTCCTGGTTTAGACCTGGACCTCTGAGGGATTCCACAGATATAAGGAAACATGGAAATAGAAAAGAAAGTTCTACCATTTATTGTGGAAAATCACAGGATATTGACTAAAGAAATAGTGTTTTTATGCATCGTAGAATCAGAATCGGTATCGAGTATCGAGTCTGTTCCTCAATATTGAATCAAATGTGAGTATCATGACACTAAAGCAGTTAAAACGAGGCTAAAACATTATCTGCAGCCACCAAAATTGGTTTTCCATACACACATTATTACGATGCACTATGGAACATTTCTGATCAGGGGTTCGCCACTTGCTCGTCTCCATGGAGATACTGTAGCTTTGCCTGGATTGTTCCGGAGTATGGCATTAAACAGATCTGTGTTTTTATTTCCCAGCAATACCTCGAAACGCGTGAAATCGCCTCTCCACAGATCTGCTATGTTTAATGCCAGACTGTGTAACATTCCTGACGAAACAATAACATCTCCAGGGAAGCAGGTGTCAAACCCTTATTATGTTCCTTTTATTGTTTTGAAAATACTAAAAACATTCTCTCCCATTGCTCCCTGCACTAAGTCACTCCCCCTTCAGAGCGCCATCGCAACGCAGTCGGCGCTAACGAAACCACCGCACGTCACATCAGGTTTGTCCAGTTGTTGTGTTCAGTTTTGTCTCATGTTTTTGTGTATTTATGGAGAATTGTCGTGTGGAGCCTGGGGGACGTAGACTTGTGGGCGGAGCCTCGTACACGATCGTACTGCTAACCATAAGGAGGGGCCAGGGAGAGATCACTAGATGACTCAAACATGCATGGATGACTCTAAAACCGCTTCAGGCAGGTTTTTGATGAGGAACAACGTTAGAACATGGGAGAAAGCTGAACAAATTTCGCATAAAACCCCCGTCTTTAAAGTAAAAATTGAAAATGTGTAAGCGACGTTTGTGTGTTGCCACAGCTGTAAATACAACTGAAAACACGACTGGCCTTTTTCTCCTTCTCTGCTCCGTTGGTTTGTGAATTCTCTTTCTAACTCAAGGTCAGCGTTTAGTTCCTGCTCATGAACCGGACCTTTGGCTCGCCGCTGTTTAACATTTACACGCCGCGCTCTGATTGGCTGCCGGGCACACCTGGGACCCTCCCCTCGGCGATGATTGACAGCTCCGATTCTCTGCCCGTTTGGACTTCACACGAAGCTTCTGTGATGAGGCGAGGACAATGAAAGATTTATAACATCTCCAGTTTAAAGGGCCCATATTACGCCGTTTCCTCGTCACAAACACACCTGGAGTTGTGTTTTTGTTTCATTCACACACAAACTCTGCTGTTAAACTACCACTTGATGACATCACAAGGTGGAACAGAGCGTTTTGAGCTTTGGAGATGTAGACAGACTAATAATAAAGAGTTCCTCAAACATGAATGAAACAAACACAACTCCAGGTCTGTTTGAGGAGGAACAACATTAGAACATGATTTTTGTTATTTCTCTGTAAAACGTCAGATTAAACTCATGATTCACAGTTTAAATCTTATAAAATTCTTTCTGTAAATCCACTGTTTCCTTGTACTTTGTTTGCATGAGCGCCCCCTGCAGGTGGAGTGTTGTGAGCGCAGTTTGAATCACAAAAACAGACATACATTAGAGTTTTGAGTTTAAAGCTATTCTTTTTTTGTTTGTTTGTTTTTTAGTATCGATACCTGCTCAGATGTGTATTAGTATCCCGGGTTATAATTTAAACTGAAAACTGGTGGTGTAAATAAGTAATAAAAGCAAAAAGTGGAGATTATGCGTCATTCTTGAAGAGAAAAACTTGGCGCCCCAAAAGACTAAACAGTGGAATATATTTGGCTTTCCATTTTTCTTTTTCTTTTTAAAGTAATGTGCTTTCATTTCGTTTGGATCCGATTTGACCATTTTAATTCTCCAAACCCAAATATTTATGCTTGTATTTCCCTCTGCGATCGAGTGAGTGATGCTGTTTCGTCTCATCCAACCATTTATAGCCGGGGCGGTTTTGGCAGCAGCCGCAGCTCACCAGAAACCTGTTTGCGCGCAGAGAGGAGGAGAGCGAGGCGGAGGAGAGGAAGAGAGACCGTGCCGCAGCTGTACCTCCACACACGGCGACCAGACGCAGCGAGGGATGCCCGGGAAGGCGCCTCGCTGCTCGGCCACCTCTCCCGACGCTTCCCGCTGATGTATTTTTAATCACCTGTTGGATATGCGCATGATGTAGACTTCGCTTCGGTGCCCGTGAAGTGAAAAAGCGCAGAGGGAGGACGGGCTGGAAGAGGAAGACGGAGGGAGAGCGCTGGAAAATCCCGCGATAGATTGTGAGACGAACAGACGGACAGATCCACAGCGAAGCCCGCGGATACTGGACTAAAAACGATCATTTGGACAGAGGAGAAATATTTTGTTTGTTTCCTTTTACGCACACGGAGACGCCGATCTCCCCAACCGGGTAAGAAACCGCCGCGGAGCTACATGTTTACGCGTGTGGTGCGCTTTGAAACGACATCAAAAAGCGAAAAGGCGCTCGTTTGCACCTCTCAGCATCTATAATTGATTAATTAACTCGGCAGCCCTCTGAATGACATTTGGCGCACGGCTCTTTCGGTTTTATCCGCGTGCGTTTGTCAAATAGCGCAAAATGAAGGACGTGTGGTGGTGTGGTTTGGTGTGGTTTGGTGTGGTTTGGGGGATACCGGTTTAAAGCGCGCACAGGCTGATGTGGAAAATGCTGCGTGTGGGTTTTGGAGGGACTTGAGGGGTGAAGACATTTCATTAAAGCTCCAATATCACACAAAACTGACTCCTGTGAGAGCTTTGAGTCATGTTCTGATGTTCCTCCTCAAAATCAGAGCTGGAGTTGTGTTTGTTTCATTCACATGTTTGAGGAACTCTTTATTATTAGTCTGTCTACATCTCCAAAGCTCAAAACGCTCTGTTCCACCTTGTGATGTCATCAAGTGGTAGTTTTCAAGTGAACAGCTCCTTTTACCTTTAGTTCAGTCGAGATTGTTAAAGAAATTCCAGGTCTGAAATGATCCTAGTGAAGGTGTGTGGAGTTTAAAAACACAGTGGAGCGCTTCTTTAACAGCAATAGCATGCACTGTTGTTTCTGTGTTAAAACTTAAAATAAATTTGTGTTTGCAAATGTGGTAGTACAAAAGAACAGAAAAGAATGAATACTCAGTTAAAGAGGGGGTATTAGAGTTCTCTGGGGTATTTACTGTAACACATCACATATTCAGACAACCGTGTTCGTTATTCACGAAAACAACGTATTAACATGTTTTATAATGATGTCGTGTGTATCACCACATGATGACATCACAAGGTGGAACAGAGTGTTTTCAGTTTGAGAGAAGAACTCGTGTTAAATCTGCAGGTTTGTGTGTTAAACATGTGAATGAAACAAACACAACTCCAGGTGTGTGTGAAGAGCAAACGACATTGGAACACAGAAAATATCGTAACATGGGCCTTTTAACGCTCTATTCCACCTTGTGATGTCATCATGTGGTGATACAGGAAGTGCTTCACTGTGTTTTTAAACTCCACACACCTTCACTAGAATCATTTGGATCATTTCAGTCCTGGAATTGTCGATCTCGACTGAACTAAAGGTAAAAGGAGCTGTTCACTTGAAAACTACCACTTGATGACATCACAAGGTGGAACAGAGCGTTTGGAGCTTTGGAGATGTAGACAGACTAATAATAAAGAGTTCCTCAAACATGTGAATGAAACAAACACAACTCCAGGTCTGTTTGTGAGGAGGAAACGACATTAGAGCAGATCAGAACGTACGACTCGGGCTCTTTAAGCTGCGCGGCTGTTGCTGTTTGCACACGTGGGACCAGAACACGTCTAATTCTTTCTTTTCAGTTTCCTGTGATGGTTTAATGATCGCTCTTAACCCAAAGCCTCCAGGCGCTGCAGTCGTATGGATCTGTATTGGGTATTGACGATCTACCGTGACATCCTGTATTTAGTGAATTAGACTGTCTGGAGTTGTAAATTATAGAGACAAGAAGAAACAATTTAAAGAGGGGGTCTTATATTGACTTCTTTAATTATTTTTGTTTCGCTTTCTCCCATGTTTTAACATTGTTCCTCATCAAAAACCTGCCTGAAGAGGTTCTAGAGTCTATGCATGTTTGAGTAATTTAATAGTAATAAGAGTAATAACTGAGCGATTTCATGGTTAGCAGTACGATCGTGTACGAGGCTCCGCCCACAAGTCTACGTCCTCCAGGCTCCACACGACAATTCTCCAAAAATACACAAAAACATGAGACAAAACTGAACACAGCGACTGGACAAACCTGATGTGTGGTAGTTTCAGTAGCAGGACGTGCGCCGATTGTGTTGTGATGACGCTCTGAAGGGGGTGTGAGTTAGCGTGGGGAGCGAATATGCCATTTTCAAAGCAATAAAAGGAACACGGTGGTCTGAATATGTGATGTGTTACAATAAATACCCCAGAGAAGTCAAATACCGCCCCTTTAACTCTCCGTTTTCATTCTTTTCCATTCGTTTGTATTACCAGTTTTGCCAATACAAATTTATTCTCAGTTTTAACACAATAATTAATGAATTACAACCTCATAAACATAATTTAATGAGACAAAAAGTGGAAAAAGTGACAGTGGCTTGGCTGGTCTGCCACAGGGAGTTTGTGCTTTTTAAATAGAGTTAAAAACCATAGCTGCACGAGACTGTAGTGATGAGTGGAAACTGTTTGAGTGGAGGAGTGCAAAAATCTTGAAATATCGATATATCGTATAGTTTAATTTCATGATACAGTATCGATATCATGGACTATATCGTATTTTTAGGAATATTTTACTAAATTATTTTGTGTAAGAGCTGCAGTTGTGTTTTCACTGTTTTGATTTGCATTGTTCATATTAAGTTTGCACAAACTTCATGGACTTAATAGACTTTTAGTATCACAGCCACGATTTAGCCTTTGTTTTTCACTGAACCATATCGAATCGATTTGAAATATATCGTATCGAATCGTATTGAACTGAAAGTGCACTGTATCGAAAAATGTATCGTATCGAGGTATGTATCGTATCAGCAACTTCTTAATGATACCCAGCCCTAAGTGAAGGTGTACTGACTTCAAAAACCACCCCATGACATCACCAGGTGGAACAGATCGTTTTGAGATCTTTTGAGAAGTGACAGACTTCAGGTGTGGGCGCTTTGCTTCTCTGGGGCATTAACTGCTCACACATATTTAGATCACCACGTTCCTTTTATTTCTAAGTTTCACGATGCTCTCAGTCCTTCCTCCCTTTGCTCCCCGTGCTAAGTCGCTCCCCCTTCAGAGCGCCATCACAAGACAATCAGCCTGCGTCCCGCTAATGAAACTCCTGCACATCACATCAGGTTTGTCCAGTTGTTGTGTTCAGTTTTGTGTCATGTTTTTGTGTATTTATGGAGAATTGTTGTGACTTGTGGGCGGAGCCTCGTACAGGATCTTACTTCAGGCTTGTTTTTGACAAGAGAACATTAAAACGTGGTAGAACGGCCCCTTTGAACAGAATTATTAAACAGATGTGATTAAAGTCTCGTTGCGTTTCCGTCAGGGAGGAACATCTGTTTATCAGGGTGTGGGGTCCATCATTACTTACAACACAGTCCTTTAGTTTTTAAATTAAATTGGATAACAGGAAACATAGTCACGCATTCAGTAATTGCTGTCTTTATCCACTAGAGGGTGTAGTTTACATCAACTGAACACCTGATTTCAATTTGTTCAAGTGGATAATGGATTTGCTGTGGGGAATAGTTCGTTTGACACTAGAGTTAAGGATTAGGCCTGATTCACAGTACTGATTCTGATGCCACGATCATAATGAAAACTCTTTCTGTAGACAATATACTGTGATTTTACACATTAAATTAGGGTGACCAGATTTTCAAAATTCAAAACTGGGACACAGCCACGTTGGGATGGTTGGTGTAAATAAAATATTGAAAAGAGCGTGAAACTTTGTGCATTCTGGTGTCAGTCATAATCTGAGGGGATTCTAACTCTGCATTTTTTTGCTTTATGGTCCTTAGCTAACACGGTTTTCTGTATTTTGGCTAAACAAATGACAATTTATGCTCCTCTTTACTGTTGGCGGGGATCAGATTAGTCAAACATTGTGATAGTCCTGTTTTAGTCCTGGTTTAGACCTGAAGTAGTCCTGGTTTAAACTTAGTTTAGTCCTGGTTTAGATCAAATTGGTCAAAATAGGGACACATGGGACATTTCTTGTATAAAAATGGGACAAATCACTGGTTTTGGATTAATCTGCTGGGACAGGAGACACAGGGCTCAAAACGGGGACTGTCCCGGGTAAATGGGGACGTGTGGACACCCTAAATTCTTCCTTTTCTATTCCCATGTGTCCTCATATCTGTGTAATCCTCAGTGGTCCTGTAGGTTCCATAGTGCTCCATACTAGTGTCTGTGTTCTTATATTTGTCCAGCTCCAGCTCAAACCTGATGCGATGTGCTGTAGTTTTGTTAGCGGGGTGCAGGCTGATTGTGTTGTGACCGCGCTCTGAAGGGGGAGTCATTTAGCATGGAGAGCAAAGTGAGGGGAGAGTCAGAGCGTCAAAAATGAAAGAAACTGAAGCTTATAAAACATGTTAATGCGTTGTTTTCGGCAAATATAGCATTTTCCAAACAATAAAAGGAACATGGTGATCTGAATGTGTGACGTGTTACAGTTAATACCCCAGAGAAGTCAAATACCCCCTCTTTAATGCCCCACAGTCACATACCCCTTCTTTAATACCCCACAGAGTCACATACCCCCTCTTTAATACCCCACAGAGTCACATACCCCCTCTGTAATACCCCACAGAGTCACATACCCCCTCTGTAATACCCCAGAGAAGTCAAATCTTTAGTCTTTAAACAGTAAAAATGGACTGAATAGATTTTTTTTCTCTGTAATCCTCACTGTGTTTCTTGATAGACTTGGTACACTCGGTTAGCCTCCTTTAGCACAGTTAGCTCCAGCTGGTTTGAGCGCTGCCTCGGTGCGAGCGGGTGCCTTTGCTGTGGTCCGTGGTGAGTGGGTGGGTGGGTGTATTCCTGCTCCAGGGACCGGCTGGAGATGCTCTGAGCTGTACCCACGTCGAGGTGAGGCGAGGCCGGCTGCGTGGAGCTGTGGAGGAGAGGTTTATGGAGCACTGAGATGGCTTAGATCTGCTTCAGCAAAGGTTTAGCCACTGTTTTGTTATTCCTGTTGAATTAGCTGAAGCGTCTGGGGAGAGGGAGGCAGGGAGTCCAGACATCCATATTTCCCCGGGACAGTCCCAGTTTTGAGTCCTGTGTCCCCTGTCCCTGCAGATTTACCCAAAACCAGTGATTTGTCAGAGTTTTATACAAGAAATGTCCCAGATGTCCCTATTTTGGACCAGTTTGATCCCTGCCAACAGTAAACAGAGACATAAACTCATTTGTTTGGGTAAAATACAGAAAATCTGCTTAAAAATGACCAAAACACAAAGAAAATGTGACTAAACTGAGTCACATTAGTTGTGAATGGGCCGAGTGCAGAACAATTTTCCTTAATTGCGCACTCGTTTCACATTTTTGGTCTCCGTGAAATTAGAAAGGTTTAATGTCATACTGTGAAACATTCCAGACAAAGCAATAACGTCTCCATGGAGAAGAGAATCCCTTAGGGAGTGACCTGCTCCCTAAAAATACCCATAAAACTTTATTTGTGCAAATAGATACAGCTGAAAACATACAGAGCTCTATCACAGTTTGTACATGTTTTATAGGTATTTTTAAGATATAAACCCCCTGTAATTGAACTGATAATACTCCCTACACTGTACAACAACTCACCCTTATGTAACAGATAATACTCCCTACAACTGTACAACTCACCCTTATGTAACACCTAATACTCCCTGATCAATCTGTCACATAAGGGTGAGTTGTTTTACAGTTGTAGGGAGTATTATCTGTTACATAAGGGTGAGTTGTTGTACAGTGTAGGGAGTATTATCAGTTCAATTACAGGGGGTTTATATCTTAAAAATACCTATAAAACATGTACAAACTGTGATAGAGCTCTGTATGTTTTCAGCTGTATCTATTTGCACAAATAAAGTTTTATGGGTATTTTTAGGGAGCAGGTCACTCCCTAAGGGATTCTTTTCTCCATGGAGACGTTATTGCTTTGTCTGGAATGTTTCACAGTATGACATTAAACCTTTCTAATTTCACGGTGACCAAACCAGACGGAGTTCCAGGTCAGATCTGTGGAGAGGCGACCCCGCTCACAGTCAGAATGTCTGTTTTTCTAGGTATTTTTGAGCTCTAAAACCACCTGTGATTGAATAAATGTAAAGTAGAGCTGTTTAATGTCACACTGTGGAACATTCCAGACAGAGCAGTGATGTATCCATAGAAACAAGAAGGTGAAAAGTTACACAATGCACCTTTTTAAACATGCGTGAGTGAAACAAAACACAACTCCAGGTCTGTTTGTGATGAGGAAACGACATTAGAACACAAATCAGTGAAGAGCGTAATATGGACCCTTTAAATGAGATCGATACTCGATGGTGCGTCTCCTCTGGGCTCGCAGATGCTGTCGGCCATGTTTACTCGTGTGATTATGGCGATGGCGTGTACGGGAAGAACGGCGAGCTTCATCTCATTAGCTAAAGTGGTGACTGAGGCATGCGTTTTCACTTTTATTTCCAATCTGAGCCAGAGATGTGGGTCTGTGTTATAATCCAGTCGTACCGCAGTGTCCCATCTCCACTACAAAACATAAAGCTGCACTGTGTAACTTTTCGGTTGGGGGTCTGTCAGTTGCTTGTTTCTATGGAGATGTAACTGCTCTGCCTGGAATGTTCCACAGTGTGACATTAAACAGCTCTACTTTACATTTATTCAATTCCAGGTGGTTTTAGAGCTCAAAAATACCTAGAAAAACATGTGTAGGGAGTATTATGTGTCACATAAGGGTGAGTTATTGTACAGTTGTAGGGAGTATTATCTATTACATAAGGGTGAGTTGTTGTACGTTGTAGGGAGTATTATCTGTTACATAAGATTAAGTTGTTGTACAGTTGTAGGGAGTATTATCTATTACATAAAGCTGAGTTGTTGTACAGTTGTAGGGAGTATTATCTCCTCTGTCCCTCTATAGTCTGGTGCAGTGGGAGAGCAGGAGTGTCCATGATGGAGAGCAGTTTGTCGTTTCTCTTTTGTAATTTCTCTTTTGTCGTTTCTCTTTTGTCGTTTCTCTTTTGTCGTTTCTTTTGTCGTTTCTTTTGTCGTTTCTCTTTCCTCTGTCCTGCTCTTTGAACTCCTGTTTTCATACGTCCACGTCCATCTGTCATTATCATAAAGGTCCATACGTCTGTGGTTTCTTCAGGAGCTTTAGCATGTAAAGTGGAACATCCTGATCTCTCGGTCTGCTCACCTGGTCTGGGTCTGGAGTCATTTCTTAGCATTTTTTTTTTTTAAATTTCACATCAACAACCGTCTCCCGCTGTCAGCTTTGACGTAAATGTTCTCTTTACGTTTGAATATTCTGTGCATACTTTAGAACGGGTGGGGGGTTCTTAGGGTGGTGCTACAGACACGTCATTAAACCTCCTTCTCCAGAACGTACCTGACTCGTGTTCAAACATCTCCCTGGGGTAATGAGTGTTCACAGAGGAGCTCGCAGCCCGTGGACAGACTTTACTTTGGCCTCAGGGAAAAACGCTGTTATTTGCATTAAAACGCCACCGGCTGAAGCTCCTATAGAACATGTGCAGGAAATTAAACAAGCAGAGGAAGCGTCTGGGGGGAGGGAAGATTGTCTACGCTTCCAGGCAACCAGCTGGAGATAGTTTCTAGGGCTGGGCGATACTGACAAAAATACTATAATATATTCAAATATTCCACGCAGTAAAAACGACTGAAGCGATGTCTACTCAGAACTATGCACCGCCAGACTTTTCAACAGTTCAGTCACTTCAGCCAGAGTGTTTAAATCCCATAAACCAACGTGGACATTGTAGAGCTCCCACCGCTCTTTGGTCGACTCTGACCGGCCCGTTTAAACTCATTTGGAATTACAAAAATAAACATATTTTATAATTTTACCTCATTCATCGACTAAAGTGGGATTTACTGTTTTTTTTTTATAAAGAAATACAATTAATATTATGCAGAATTGAGCCTCCACATTATTTTCAGTTTTTCATGTACGAATTCCCCCCCTGCTGTAAACAGTTGGCCCCATGTAAATATCTATAAGTGCATAAGGTGTTCACTCACTCTGTAAACTCACATGAGGCACTTTAAGTTGTTTTACGCTTGAAATTCATGCTAAAATATAAGATGCTAATAGTGCTAGCATGTCCATGGGTTTTTCCATTCATGTTAGCATCATGCTAATCGCTTGTTTTACTAATGTTTTTAGGTTACATACTGCCATTCCGACATGTCTCCACTCCGACACTGACGTCTAATTGTCGGAGTGGAGGCATTTCCATTTTTTATCAAACGTCCTGCACTCCGACATTTTCTTTTCCTTGTTGTTCCTTGTCGTGGCACTTAAGCATTTTTTTTTTTTTTATATATATATTCTGCCATTCCGACAAACAAGGTAATTATTAAAAATACGTGGGCCTACGAGAATGAGCGACATGTCTGGAGTACGAAAGCTTTCAGAAATATTTGTGTGCACAGGATAGAAATCTGTGCAGATTTGGGAAATTCTGAATAATTGGCTGTAGTTGAGCATAAAATAAATATCCGTAAACTCTGGAATGAGTCCAGTCGTACATAAAATGTACTGTGTGTTTTTTTTATCCATCAGAATACGAATTGAAAAGTTACAACATCAAGAATTACAATCACGAAATGAAAATTTACAATTACACTTTCTCCAGTACGAATACGAATTCACAGACACGACTCTGTCAAAAATACATCTGTTCACTTCACAGGCGTGCGGACTGAACCAGGACTAAACCAGGACTAAAACAGGACTAAAACAGGACTGAACCAGGACTAAACCAGGACTAAACCAGGACTAAAACAGGACTAAAACAGGACTGAACCAGGACTAAAACAGGACTAAAACAGGACTAAAACAGGACTGAACCAGGACTAAACCAGGACTAAACCAGGACTGAACCAGGACTAAACCAGGACTAAACCAGGACTAAAACAGGACTGAACCAGGACTAAACCAGGACTAAACCAGGACTGAAACAGGACTGAACCAGGACTAAACCAGGAATAAAACAGGACTAAAACAGGACTGAACCAGGACTAAACCAGGAATAAAACAGGACTAAAACAGGACTGAACCAGGACTGAACCAGGACTGAACCAGGACTGAACCAGGACTGAACCAGGACTAAAACAGGACTGAACAAGGACTAAACCAGGACTAAACCAGGACTGAACCAGGACTAAAACAGGACTAAAACAGGACTAAAACAGGACTGAACCAGGACTAAACCAGGACTGTTGTGTGTATGTGCGTCCATCAGCGGTGGATGAAGTACTCTGTTTTGTTACTAAAGTAAAAGTACAGATACAGGGGCAAAAGGTAAAAGTATCACATGAAAAAAATCTAATTGAATTTTTCCTTTGCCACTTAAGTAAAAGTTTTAAAATGCCTGTTTAAAAATGTACTTAAAGAGTAAAAAGTAAAAGCATTTTGCAGATAGTTTTCGAACAAAGAGTTGAGCAGATTTTTAGCGATTCTTAAATTGTAATTCTAATTTCTTAATTGTTGTAGCTGTTTTGTGTATCGCTTTGGGATGTTAACTCAAATTAAATGTCCTAAAAGTAAATTTCAGACATTTCAGCAGAAAAGTACTTTTTACTTTTCAGTCCTGTTAAAAAATGTAGTAGAGTAGAAAGTACAGATACCTGCCCTCAAACGTAGTGAAGTAAAAGTAAAAATTGTGGTCACAGCCAAAACTATTTACAGTATTTACAATTAATATACAAATACAAAAGTACATCATTAAACCTTTCTAAACCAGACCAAGTTCCAGGTCAGATCTGTGGAGAGGCGACCCCGCTCACAGTCAGAATGTCTGTTTTTCTAGGTATTTTTGAGCTTTAAAAACCACCTGTAATTGAACACTGCAAATTTCTCTGATCTGGAAGATTTTAAAACTTCTATCAGGTTCTTCATGTTGTTTTCAGATTTATTATCGACTTACGAGTTCAGAGACGGATTATTTCTTTATTTTAACAGAATTTGTCAAGTAAAATGATCTTGCCGCGTGGACTTTTACGTCATTTTCTGATGGATTTAAGTGTTTTTATCTTAAATCTTGGCCAAGCTTTTCTGCATTGAATAAATGTAAGGTAGAGCTGTTTAATGTCATACTGTGGAACATTCCAGGCAGAGACATGTTTAGCTCCTTGCCGTATCTGTGCCGTAGTTACCATAGTTACCAGGATTCTCCGACTGCTCGTGCACATCGGGGATTCTGCTGCGTTGAGGAAGGTGGAGCCGTGGTTTTTTACACCGCGATGAAATGGTTCAGCACTGGTTTTCCAAATGAGTTCGAGGTCATTTTCCTGATTCAGTGTTTAGTCCCAGTTTTCCACAAGGGAATTCCGAATGATTAAATGTAGTTGTGGTTTTGTATTCCTCATTTAGTCCGACTTTAAATGTCCGGTATCATGTAAAGGACCAAGATCACGCTGTTTTCTGATCTACATGTGTGTTCTACTGTTTCCTCATCACAGACCTGGAGTTTTGTTTTGTTCCATTCGCACATATTTAACACACAAAGGAAAAGTTCTTCTCTCAAACTGGAAACACTCTGTTCCACCTTGTGATGTCATGTGGTGATACAGGAAGGAAGTGCGCCGCTGTGTTTTTAAACTCCACACAACTTCACTTCAAAAAGTCAGATCTAAGGAAGTTCAAATGGCTCAAATTAAGAACATTTAACTTGATTTTGGTAGATTTGACTTCACAAGTACGTTTTTTATTGATTGAAGCAAAGTAAGATTTTATTTCGTATTTGTAAGTGTAAAGACTTATTATTAATTGTTATTTTTCTTATGTTTTGTGTAGCAAGATGTATTTTTCTGATTAAGTACGAAAAGTCTGGTTCCAGTGATGGATCACGTGAAATTTTCGTTCATTTGGATCATTTCAGTCCTGGAATTGCCGATCTCTACTGAACTAAAGGTAAAAGGAGCTGTTCACTTGGAAACTACCACTTGATGACATCACAAGGTGGAACAGAGCGTTTGGAGCTTTGGAGATGTAGACAGACTAATAATAAAGAGTTCCTCAAACATGTGAATGAAACAAACACAACTCCAGGTCTGATTTTGAGGAGGAAACATCAGAACTCGACTTAAACCTCACAGGAGTCAGTTTTTTGTGATATTGGAGCTTTAACGTGGCTGTAGATGGGGCGTTTTCGTGTCAGTTTTTCGTGTCAGTTTTTCGTGTCAGCGCCGGTGTAGCGGACGGTCAGTGAATGCCTCGTTGAGCTTTGGGGGCAGATGGTCGGTGAGTCTGTGAAGTGCACAGTTACACACCTGTACACAAATGAACCAGAAGCTAACGAGAACGACATAAAAAGCCAGTCAGAGTTATTCTGAATTCCTCTTTTTTTTTTTTTTTTTTTTTCCCATAATATTTTTGATGCTTGACAAACGAGGCTGGGATCTGTTTCCAAAAAGGGACTTCTTCCATGAATTATTGTAATATTAGAGTAAATTTCACTTATTAAACCTTAAATTTGACGCATTAAACCTTAAATTTGACACATTAAATCTTTCTATCTTCATGGAGACCAAACCAGACCAAGTTCCAGGTCAGATCTGTGGAGAGGCGACCCCGCTCACAGTCAGAATGTCTGTTTTTCTAGGGATTTTTGAGCTCTAAAACCACCTGTAATTGAATAAATGTAAAGTAGAGCTGTTTAATGTCACACTGTGGAACATTCCAGGCAGAGCAGTGACGTATCCATAGAAACAAGCAGATGATGGAAAGTTACAGAGTGCAGCTTTAAGTAGGGCTGGCTACTGTTTGAATTTTTTCGATACCGATACCTGAATGATTCTTTTTGTCTGTTTATTTTTGGTGTAAATTATTACCAAAACATATTTTTCAGTCTTTGAATGATGTTCCAGATTCCTGTAATTCAAAGGTCAGCGTCCGCCTTATGATTGTAAAACATGCTGTGGTGCATTCTGGGTAATGTAGTCCTGCTCGGATCAGGTTCAGATTTTCTGCATGTTTTATTATCAGTTTGAGACCGTTGTCCTCCTCCTATCCCTCTCTCCCTCACTCTGTTTTTTTCATTCTCTTTCTCTGGACTTCCCTCTCTTTTCACTCATCTCATTCTTTCTCTTTTTTCACTCGTCTCATTCTCTTTCTCTCTTTTCACTCGTCTCATTCACGTTCTTCCCTCTCTTCACTCGTCTCATTCTCTTTCTCTCTTTTCACTCGTCTCATTCACGTTCTTCCCTCTCTTCACTTGTCTCATTCTCTTTCTCTCTTTTCACTCGCCTCATTCACTTTCTTCTTTTACTGAATTCCTTCACGATACAGTGTCTATAGTAGTGGTAATCAAAGTAGTTGATTACCACTCAATGCAGTAGTTAGTAGTACTGTAGTAGTAGTAGTAGTAGTAGTAGTAGTAGTAGTAGTAGTAGTAGTAGTAGTAGTAGTAGTAGTAGTAGTACATCAAAGTTGTCAAAATGGCTGCTCCTTTAAACGCAGAGGTCCGTGTCCCGCACACGGGGACGGTCTCACACAGAGCAGAGGATTGTGGGTACTTTTCAAATAAAGTGCTTGTGTTAAACTGGGGTCAAACGCTGCTCAAGGGCACAGAGTCGGAGCGAGGCCATTATGAGAAGAACCATCTGAAGTTTGTACCGTTAGCGCAGAACGACAGGAGCTCCGAGCAGCAGCGAGTTCGACTAAAGAGTCTGGATGACACAAAATGGACTCCTGTGAGCTTCAAAGGTCGAACGGAGGATATTTTTAGTTTCAAATTGTCAATGAAAGTTCAAAACAGCATTACAGCGATGCAGCAGATTTGGAATTATGATGAACAAAAAAAAAAAAAATGTAAATCCATCAGCTGTGGACGTGGTGGGCCCAGATAAACATTGTTTATCTATTGGCTGTTTGGTCGTCAATCAAACTCTCTACGTTTCTATAGTAACTGACTCTCCAGCGCGCTGGGATCACGTGGTTTACGTTCGCCTCTCACACATTCCACAGACACAAGACGCCGTTTACTCGACCAACGCAGCGGTTCTTAGCGGCTTTTTCCAACTGTAGCTTCCTCACAGTTTGGACAAAGTTTGTTGCGATGGCGGACGAGAATCCACGACCAGTTAGACGCAAAAGAAAGTCCGTTTATGAGGTCGCTGAAAGAAGAAGAGAAGGGGAAAAGGAGCGAAGACAAACTAAGGTGATTCTTGGAGATTCCTTCCAGCAATGGCGTCACTGAAGCAGACGAAGGGTCTAAAGACTGACGCGCTGGTCGATAAATTACTTCTGGACAGGAAACTTCAACAGCGATTCTGAACGAGCCCCGGCTGTAAACAAACAGGATTTCTAGAGTCTGGAGGAGGTGGAGGAGGAGTTTCTACTTATGGAGCTGTGGAGGAGGAGGTGGAGTCACACATGAGGAACATTTGAAAAAAGACAAACAGTCACTGTGTTTTTCTTTCCTTGGAAAATCCTCTGTACAAACTTTAATGCAAACCAGGACATTGTCCAGCTCCCAGGCCTTTGGTTTAACTCTGACCGGCGCGTTTAAGCTCATGTGGAATTACAAAATAAACATATTTGATAATTTTCGCTCATGCATGGACTAAAGCTGCACTGATTTTATTTTAGAGGTGTTTTTTTTTTTGTAAGGCAGCCTCACTTTCATTGCTTTAATCATAACAAACTCTTTACCAGTGCGTCAAAACAATGAGATTTACTGCTTTTTGTAAAGAAATACAATAAATATTCTGCAGAATTGAGTTAAGCATTTTGACCCTCCACAATATTTTGTTTCTCATGTGGCCCCGTAGAAAACAGAGCTGGAGTTGTGTTTGTTTCATTCACATGTTTGAGGAACTCTTTATTATTAGTCTGTCTACATCTCCAAAGCTCCAAACGCTCTGTTCCACCTTGTGATGTCATCAAGTGGTAGTTTTCAAGTGAATAGCTCCTATTTCTGCACACGAGGAGTTTAGAGCAGATCGTGTTTTCATCGGAGCGTCTGTCGTCATGGCAGCCACGGAGCCGCTGGATTGGTGGATCAGACAGAGGTGCTCAGAGTGTGATTCAGCGTCTGACACCTCTGCAAAACAAACACCCCGGCAAAGGACTCGAGACTCACCCGGGAATCAGACGCACAAATGAGCCGCTTTTACAGATGGACTGGCTGAGGGGCTGGTGGTTCTGCTGCTGCGGGGGAGATGGACTGGCTGAGGGGCTGGTGGTTCTGCTGCTGCGGGGGAGATGGACTGGCTGAGGGGCTGGTGGTTCTGCTGCTGCGGGGGAGATGGGGCAAAGCTGGAGCTGAAATGGAAAAATCAACTCAGAATCACTGTATTTCTCCCCGAGGGGCAGTTTACAGTGGGTATGATTCTCTCATTTTGACTTAATTTCATAGAATTGTAGTAGTAGTAATAGTAATAGTAGTAGTAGTTGTAGTAGTTGTAGTAGTAGTAGTAGTAGTAGTAATTTTGTAGGGTTGTAGTTGTTGTAAGTTTGATAGTTTTACACCAATCAAGAAACAATTTGTGAAGAAAAGTTGAAAAATGTGTTCTATTTCAGGAAGTCCCACTCTCCTTCTCTCTCCCTTTCTCCCACTCTCTCTCCTTCTCTCTCCCTTTCTCTCCCTCCCTCTCTCTCTCTCTCTCTCTCCCCCCCACTCGTTTTCCCGTCTTTTCATTGGTCGTTCGACAGCGTGCGCTCTGTCATCGCAGATCTCTCGGCTCAGATTAAATCCAGTGAAAGTATTGATCTTTTGGGGAGGAAGAGGACGGCCGCTTTAATGGGATTCAGGAAAAGGAACACAACAATCGTCTTCTCGAACAGAACGGAAAACGATTGATGAAGACAAACGGACCAGCGCGGCCATCTTGGATCTGGGAGACAGGATCCGTGAACCCGACTCGCCGCTCCACGTTCTGTCGAATCCAGAGTCTGTGTCACGTGTCTCTCAAATGCAGAAGACATCTCCGTCCAAAATGACCCTCCCTCTGTCTCTCTCCTTCTCTTTATCTCTCGCTTCCCTTTCTCTCTCTTCCCTCTCTCTCTCTTCCCTTCTCTGTCTGCCTCTGTCGCGCTCCTTCGCTTTGTCTCCCTCTTCCCTCTCTCTCTCTCTCTTATCTTTCTTTCTCTCTCCCCTTCTCCCTTTGCCTCTTCCTCTCTCTGTCTGCCTCTGTGTTTCTCTATTCCCTCTCTCTCTCTCCCTCATCTTTCTTCCTCTCTCCCCTTCTCCCTCTCTCTCCCCTTCTCCCTCTCTCTGTCTGTCTCCCTCTCTCTGTCTGTCTCCCTCTCTCTCTTTCTGCCTCTCTGTCTCTTCCTCTCTCTCTCTCTCTCTGTCTCTCTGTCTCCCTCATCTTTCTTCCTCTCTTGCCTTCTCTCTCTCTCTTGCCTTCTCCCTCTCTCTGTCTGCCTCCCTCATCTTTCTTCCTCTCTCTGTCTCTCTCACCCCCTCTCCCTCTCTCCGTCTCTCCAAACGCTCTGTTCCACCTTGTGATGTCATCAAGTGGTAGTTTTCAAGTGAACAGCTCCTTTTACCTTTTAGTTTAGTCGAGTTTGGCAATTCCATTACTGAAATGTTCCAGATGATTCTAGTGAAGGTGTGTGGAGGCAGTTTGAGGTAATATAATGTATAATGTCCTAGTGGAATGTCTTCTGCAGATACGTCCCTTTAGACACGATCCTGTGATTTTACACATTAAACGGTAGAACTTTCTTTTCTATTCCCATGTGTCCTTATATCTGTGTAATCCCTCAGTGGTCCTGTAGGTTCCACAGTGGTCCATGGGTGTAAACTAGTGTATGTGCTCTTATACTTATTCTGATTATTATTATTATTATTATTATTATTATTATACTTCCCATTTATATAACACTTTTCAAGGCACCCAAAGCGCTTTACAATAACACACACACACACACACACACACACACACACACACAAGTCGACAGATTAAACAGAAATGTTTTGAGACGTGATTTGAATTGATCATTGGTTTTAGCGGTTTGTACGTGTGGAGGGAGCGTGTTCCAGAGTGTTCCAGAGTGTTCCAGAGTGTTCCAGAGTGTTCCAGAGCGCAGGGGCCTGGACACAGAATGCTCTGTCTCCCATGGTCCGCAACCTGGAGTGAGGATCGGTGAGCTGAGAAGAGGAAGAGCAGAGTGTCCTGGAGGATGTGTAGGTTTGGAGCCGGTCTGAGAGGTTGTGAGGGACCTGGGCGTGGAGGTGGAGCGGAGTGTCCTGGAGCATGTGAAGGTTTGGAGCAGGTCTGAGAGGTTCTGAGGGACCTGGGTGTGGAGGGACTTGTAGGTGAGGAGAAGGATCTTGTACAGGATCTGGTATTTTATGGGAAGCCGGTGCAGGTGGGCGAGAGTCGGGGTGATGTGATGCCAGGGCTTGGTGTGAGGGAGAACCCTGGGAGCAGAGTTTTGGATGTACTGGAGCCTGTCCAGAAGCTTTTGGGAAATTCCGGACAGGACTCCGTTGCAATAGTCCAGGTGGGAGGTAATGAATGAGTGGATAAGTGTTTGAGCAACCGAGTCCAGGAGAGATCGACGGAGGCGGGAGATGTTGCAGAGGTGGTAAAAGGCAGATTTTGTGATTGATTTGATGTGGGGTTCAAAGGAGAAGGTTGATGATCATTGCCGTCGATGATCCAGCTCAAGATCATGCTAAAGACATTCAGGAAAGGTTCTGCTCTGTCCTGTGAATGCGACTTCTTTTTTAGTATCGATACCTGCAACAAATGCTCATCTAGTCTCGATACTGGCTTTAGTATCGGTTGGAATCTGATTTTCGATACCATTTCTACTGTGACTGAAATGCAAGTGATTCTTGTATAAGTTTGTCAGTTTATCTTTTAAGTCTCTCAATCGAAAAATCTGCACTGTGAACTGAAGCTCGATTTCAAACGATAAAAATCTATATTTGTTTCAGAATAAGCATCAGTTCTATAGTAGTATACAGTATTTATGTAGAGTCCGTAGAGTCCATAGAGTTCATAGTGTCCATAGAGTTCATAGTGTCCGTAGAGTGAATTGTGTTCACTGACAATGGCAATAAAAGCTTTTCTAATTCTGATTCAGAGTCCGCAGAGTCCGGGGTAATGCTTAAGTCAACAGAACCAATATGAATCAGTGGATCAGTAAAGTGGAGTCTACTGCGACCTCTCTGGATTCTAACAGACCGTATCGACTCTTACCGTGTCTTAATCCTGGTCATTTAGTGAGTGACCAGTCAGAGGCCGGGAGCGCTGCGTCAGCATCGGATTCAGTTTAAACACGAGCGTTTTTATCGCTGCATTGACTTTAAATAGTGAGCAAACCCTCTGCGAAGCTTTTTTGAGTGAACAAGAGTTGATGAGTTAATGATTTCTTGGGGTCAACTAATTATTCCTATTTTACAAAACATGTAAATAGTTCACACAAAAATATATTTAAAGTCCAGCAAGTGTTTTATTCTCTGTTTTGTGAAGTCATTAATATTTGTTGACCCAAGAAATGGTTAAATGATCAACTCTTGTTGGGGCGTGAACTTAAAAAAGCTTCGCAGCAGGTTTTCTCACTGTTTGAAGTTTTAAGAGTGAACTGTTAAATTTGAAGTGAAGTGAAGTACGCGCAGTATTCCAAGTACAACAGAAGTAGAACATTAAAGCTCATTTATTCATTGTGTAAAGTCGCATTTAAAAACACAGTAAAGTACAATTTTTAGGTATCTGTACTTTACTTAAGGAAATTTTACAGTGAGTACTTTTTACTTTTACTTCACTACATTTGAGAGCAAGGATTTGTACTTTCTACTCTACTACATTTTAGATCTGGATTGAAAAGTAAAAAGTACTATTCTTTACTTTTAGCGCATTCAGGTTGTATTAAAGTTCAAATTTTGAGCAAACCAAACAAGAAATACTCGGAAAAACCTGTGATTACGCAGTGCACCTTTAATAACAGACCAATCAGGCGCCTTCTCTCCGCGAGGTCGCTCCAGCCCGACGGACGGGAAGGGGGCGTTACCTTCAACAGCCTCGCTCCTGATTGGCTCTTTGGTCGCTACGATACCCGTGGTGGGGATTCCAAATGTGCAACTATGCCGCAAGTTCGCCATCCTATAACTGCTAGCCTCAATGAGCTTTGTTTGACTGGAGCCGAACGCCGTGGGTGATGTCGCACGCCCTCAGAACACTTCTTTAGACGGTCCGTTGGTGCGATAGAGAGGAGAGGGTGTATATCAGATAGTTTATTCATAAATGTCTTCTCCAATTTAAAATCTATAGACTTTGTTTCGACCTTTGACCCACAAAACGCAGGAAGTGCACTTTGTCTTTGCGTGATCTTACCAAGATGGCCGCCAGGACCCATTAAGGGAGATTACATTGATTGTCAGAGGTTTTATGGAAGAAGGCAAAGATTTATTTAGGCGTTTCACTTCTTGCGGTTTCTTGTTCTGGTCCTTTACCGAGAACGTGAACCCCCTCGTCTCCATGGAAACATTCAGGCGCTGTCTAGAATGTTCCGCAGTAATCCCAGTGGTGGAAGAAGTACTACATATTAATACTTAAGTAAAAGTGCAGATACCAGAGCAAAAAAGTATCACATGAAAAACCTACTTAAGTAAAAGTATTAAAGGTACATGTTTAAAAATGTACTAATAAAGCATCAGAAATACAGATTTGTGCTGAATTTGAATTGAATTGAATCTATTTTTTCCCAGCTGTTTTTATTTTGGTGTTTGTGTTCAAAGTACAAATGTGTTAAAAATAAACTTGAACTGTAATAAAAAAATACTTTTATTTTTTAGTCCTGTTTAGAAATGTAGTGGAGTAGAAAGTACAGATACCTGCTACTACATTTTTTTTACTTTTACTTTACTTGAGATGTTATTGCTTTGTCTGGAATGTTTCACAGTATGGCATTAAACCTTTCTGTCTTCATGGAGACCAAACCAGACCAAGTTCCAGGTCAGATCTGTGGAGAGGCGACCCCGCTCACAGTCAGAATGTCTGTTTTTCTAGGTATTTTTGAGCTCTAAAACCACCTGTGATTGAATAAATGTAAAGTAGAGCTGTTTAATGTCACACTGTGGAACATTCCAGGCAGAGCAATGACGTATCCATAGAAACAAGCAGGTGACGGATCCTCCACCAGAAATGTTACACAGTGCAGCTTTAACTTTAACAGTACTTTACTACGTACTTTTACTTACGTGTGAGATCTGTGGAGTGTTTCTTCTGCTCTAGAGTTGCCAAAAATATCGAAAATCAGATTCTAATCGATACTAAAACAAATATCACAACTAGATCCTCACTTGAGCGGGTATCAGAAAGTGAAAAAATGTCCTTCCGGTTCATTCCTAAAAAGATAAAACGATGTGAGCAGCTCTGAGCAGGACTGTGACAGTGACGCAGGCTTCAGGAAGTCAGCGGACGCTGAAACTCGATAAATCAATGGTATGTCTCCATAAAAATGGAGCTAATGAGCAATAAAAGATTAAGTAGTGTTTGAAAATGTCCCGCAGTCCATCAGAGTCCATGAAGGCAGCGCCGGGAGCAGGCGTCTGATTGGACGAAGATAATGAAAAGATACTAAAGAACAGTTTCATGGGAGCGTCATACTGACCTCAGGCTGTTGGTCTGTGGGACTAGAGTCCATTTTTCATCTAATTGAGTTTGCATGTTCTGCCTGTGTCTGAGTGGGTCTCCTCTGACCCTTTCCTCTGCGTCATCTACTTCTCTGACCTTCTCTGCTCCTCTGACCTTCTTCTCTGCATCATCTGCTCCTCTGACCCTTGCCTCTGTATCATCTGTGCCTCTGACCTTCTTGGCTCCTCTGTCCTTCTCCTCTGCATCCTCTGACCTTCTCCTCTGCTCCTCTGTCCTTCTCCTTTGCATCCTCTGCTCCTCTGACCCTCTCGTTCTCTCCTCTGCATCCTCTGACCTTCTCCTTTGCATCCTCTGCTCCTCTGACCCTCTCCTTTGCATCATCTGCTCCTCTGACCTTCTTGACTCCTCTGTCCTTCTCTTCTGCTCCTCTGTCCTTCTCCTCTGCTCCTCTGTCCTTCTCCTTTGCATCCTCTGACCCTCTCGTTCTCTCCTCTGCATCCTCTCCTTCCAGATTCAGTTCTAGTTCCTGCCTGATCTGTATGTATGCTCCGTCCTCCTCTCTTCTCCTCTCTTCTCCTCTCTTCTCCTCTCTTCTCCTCTCTTCTCCTCTCTTCTCCTCTCTTCTCCTCTCTTCTCCTCTCTTCTCCTCTCTTTCAGGCGAGTTCTTAAACGTAAGAGCCTTGTCCTTCTGCGTTTCTTGTCTGATTGAGCGTAACAAATAGAGACTCATCGTCCTCCATCACATAACGCTCCTCTCTGACTCTTCATCCGAGGACTCTAGATCGATGGTTCCTCTTCACTCGGACTGAATCTGTACTTAAGATCATTATATTTAAAGCTGCACTGTGGAACTTTTCGGTTGGGGGTGCGTCACCGTGATGTCATGATTTCCATCCAGGAAGTAACATTTTAAACCTACAAAATCCCAAACTCTGATAAAGAATTATATATATTTTTAGTAAAATTTTAACGGAGCAATGTGTAGTGTTTGTGAGGGGTTTGTCCCCTGCTTGTTTCTATGGATACATCATTGCTCTGCCTGAAATGTTCCGCAGTATGATATTAAACAGCTCTACTTTACATTTATTCAATTACAGATGTTTAGATGTTTTTTTTGTTTGTTTTGTTTTTTGTTTGTTTTTTTAGCTCAAAAATACCTAGAAAAACAGACATTCTGACTGTGAGCGGGGTCGCCTCTCCACAGATCTGACTTGGAACTTGGTCTGGTTTGGTCTCCATGAAGATAGGAAGGTTTAATGCCATACTGTGGAACATTCCAGACAAAGCAATGACATCTCCATGGAGAAAAGCGTTTGATGGACCCTCCAGCAATGTTCAGAAAAGGTACAGCTGAAAAGAAAAGTTACACAGTGCAGCTTTAAAGTTTCAGGACAGAGCAGTGTCTACAGCTAGCATCACACCCCCAGGGACGTATTAATACAAGTTTACTCCTCTCTCTTTGTGGCGGTCGGCTTCTCTCCCTCTCTCTCTCCTCTCTGTCCTCCTCTCTCTCTTGGTGGCAGTAGATCTCTCTCCTCTGTCTCTCCTCATCTCCTCTCCCTCTCTCCTCTCCCTCTCTCCTCTCTCCCTCTCTCCCTCTCTCCTCTCCCTCTCCCTCTCTCTCTCCCTCTCTCTCTCCCTCTCTCCCTCTCCTCTTCTCTCTCCCTCTCTCTCTCCTCTCTCCTCTTCTCCCTCTCCTCCCTCTCTCCCTCTCTCCCTCTCTCCCCTCTCCTCTTCTCCCTCTCCTCCCTCTCTCCCTCTCTCTCTCCCTCTCTCTTTGATGCCACTTCTGTGGATATAATTAACCAGGGCCACAATGGCGGCGCTCGTCTGCAGCGCGGTCATGTGACCCGCTACGAGCCCACGCCACCGACAGAGGGAGGGAGAGGAGAGGAGAGGAGAGGGGAAGGAGAGGAGAGGAGGAGAGAGGAGGAGGAGGAGAGGAGGAGGAGGAGGAGGAGAGGAGGAGGAGGAGAGGAGAGGGGAAGGAGAGGAGAGGAGGAGGAGAGGAGGAGGAGGAGAGGAGGAGGAGGAGGAGGAGAGGAGGAGGAGGAGGAGGAGGAGAGGAGGAGGAGGAGGAGGAGGAGGAGGAGGAGGAGGAGGGGAGGAGGAGGAGGAGGAGGAGAGGAGGAGGAGAGGAAGAGGAGGAGGAGGAGAGGAGAGGAGGAGAGGAGAGGAGGAGGAGAGGAGAGGAGAGGAGGAGAGAGGGGGAGGAGGAGGAGAGGAGAGGAGAGGAGGAGAGGAGAGAGGAGAGGAGAAGGAGGAGAGGAGGAGGAGGAGAGGAGAGGAGGAGGAGAGGAGGAGGAGAGGAGGAGGAGAGGAGGAGGAGAGGGAGAGGAGAAGGAGGAGAGGAGGAGGAGAGGAGGAGGAGAGGAGAGGAGGAGGAGGAGGAGAGGAGGAGGAGGAGAGGAGGAGGAGAGGGGAGAGGAGGAGGAGAGGAGGGCAGGAGGAGAGAAGGAGGAGAGGGGGAGAGGGGAAGGAGAGAAGGAGAAGGAGGAGAGGGGGCGAGGGGAGAGAGAGAACAGAGTAGTGAGATAGGAGAAGAGAGAGGGTGGGAAACACAGAGAGAGGGAGGAAGGGGAGAGAGAGATGAGAGTAGAGGGAGGAGGAAAGGAGAGAGTGGGAGAATTAAATGGGGAGAGAGGAAGAGAGTGAAAGGAGGAAAGGTGTATAGAGAGGGAGGAGACAGAAAATTGAGAGACAGGAAAGAGGGGGAGAGACTGCAAGAGAGGAGAGAGACGAAAGTGAGAAGAAGGGAGAGAGGAGAGGATAAGAGTGGGAGGAAAGGAAGAAAGGAGAGAGAAATGATAGAGGGAGGCGAAAGAGGGAGAAGAGAGTGGAAGAAGAGGGCAGAAAGGAGAGAGGAGGGAGTGGAAATGTGAAGAAAGAGAGAGAGATGACAGGATGGAGAAAGAGAGATAGATGAGTTCAGTAAACCTTTCTTCACCTCGTTTGTTTTCGTTGGAGCAGCAGAGACTCTTTAGAATCCACCGTAAACGTAGAAAACAAATACGTCGTTTTAATAAAATATTCAAATTAAATAAAAGAACTGAGCGATTCTTTATGAGACGTCCTAAATCCTGTTTTATTCTTTCCCTAGACCTGATTTAGACCTGGTTTAGTCCTGGTTTAGTCCTGGTTTAGTCCTGTTTTAGTCCTGTTTTAGTCCTGTTTGGTCCTGGTTTAGTCCTGGTTTAGTCCTGGTTTAGTCCTGGTCTAGTCCTGGTTTAGTCCTGGTTTAGTCCTGGTTTAGTACTGGTCTAGTCCTGGTTTAGTCCTGGTTTAGTCCTGGTTTAGTCCTGGTTTAGTCCTGCTTTAGTCCTGGTTTAGTACTGGTCTAGTCCTGGTTTAGTCCTGGTCTAGTCCTGGTTTAGTCCTGGTTTAGTCCTGGTTTAGTCCTGGTTTAGTCCTGGTCTAGTCCTGGTTTAGTCCTGGTTTAGTCCTGGTTTAGTCCTGCTTTAGTCCTGGTTTAGTACTGGTCTAGTCCTGGTTTAGTCCTGGTCTAGTCCTGGTTTAGTCCTGGTTTAGTCCTGGTTTAGACCTGGTTTAGTCCTGGTTTAGTCCTGGTCTAGTCCTGGTTTAGTCCTGGTTTAGTCCTGGTTTGGTTCAGCTCCATTGGGCTCCACAGTTTTTCTAAAGCTGAAGTCACTTGTTTCTTTCTGAAGTCGTTTTAGATCAAGATTCAGATGTAAAACGTCACAATTGGAACAGAACGATCCACAGGGTCAAAGGTCAGACACGATCCACAGAGGTCAGAGGTCAGACACGATCCACAGGGTCAGAGGTCAGAGGTCAGACACACACACTAAATGTGTCTTGGCCCAGTTCAGATAATTTGTATAAACAGAGGTCAAAATAATCTCACTGTCTGTCATCAAGTGGTAGTTTAAGTGAACAGCTCCTTTTACCTTTAGTTCAGTCGAGATCGGCAATTCCAGGACTGAAATGATCCAAATGATTCTAGTGAAGGTGTGTGGAGTTTAAAAACACAGTGGAGCACTTCCTGTATCACCACCATGATGACATCACAAGGTGGAACAGAGTGTTTGATTAACGAGTTTGAGAGAAGAACTCGTGTTAAATCTGCAGTTTGGTTTGTGTGTTTGTGAATGAAACAAACACAACTCCAGGTGTGTTTAGAGCAGAGCGGAGAATAGAGTAAAAATAATCCCTTTAAACAAGCGCAAAAGCTACAATTCCAATTTTATTTTTGCTGTTGGAACAAATTTGTTTAAAAAATCGAAATGTTCATGTCAAATTTATGAGAAATTCTGAGGTTCCAGCGTTTTCCGTCTCTTCATATTTGAGTCGAGTCCATTTCTCTTCCGTCTCTCCCCGTCCCTCGGCGCGTGTTTGTTGGTACATATTAGCGTGCGGTGTGTGTTTAAGGCATGTCAGGCACAGACACACTCTCCCCAGACGCTTCCCCTGCTCGGCAACGGTCGTCCGGGGGGGGGGGGGGGGGGGTATGTTGGTTTCCATGGCTACGGCGGGCGGAGGCGGCGGCAGCGGGGATGGAGAGACACACTGAATTTGATTACATCTGGACAGTTGCGTCAGCGGAGCGTGTGTGCGCTCCCCGTGGGACTGCGGCAGAGTGGTTAGCCCGGCTCCTCCCCTCAGCCAGGAGGTTGTGGGTTCGACTCCTGGACTCTCCTTCCTGTGAAATGAGTTAAAATTAAAGCAGACCTATGGCGCTTGTGTGGGCGCTATATTTATGATCTCTGACCTCCGTGGAGCAGAGGTTTTCAGTTGGGGGTCTGTCACCTTCTTGTTTCTATGGATACGTCACCGCTCTGCCTGGAATGTTCCACAGTGTGACATTAAACAGCTCTACTTTACATTTATTCAATCACAGGTGGTTTTAGAGCTCAAAAATACCTAGAAAAACAGACATTCTGACTGTGAGCGGGGTCGCCTCTCCACAGATCTGACCTGGAACTTGGTCTGGTTTGGTCTCCATGGAGATAGAAAGGTTTAGAAAATCATTTGAGGGACGCTCCACCAGAAAAGTTACACAATGCAGCTTTAAAATAAACTGATAAAAAAGTCTGATGTGACTGACTCCCTCAAGCAGCAGCTGAGCCAAACGTCCCTCTGCTTCAGGATGTTTCAGTGAAGCTCCTGGGCCTGTCCCTCAACACCTGCAGATGTTTGTGGAGTTTGAAATCAGAAGAATCGGTGGAGTTTTACTGAAAACAAAAAAACAAAACAAAAAAAAACGCTTTCAAAGACATTATTTAATTACTGTTATTTTATTCATGTTCTGAGCCGTTAAAGTGGAAATAAAAGTGCAAAATTAGACTTTTCAGAGCTTTTAGCCGTGTTCTTGTTGTTTCCTCTGAAGTTCTATTGAGAATTTGCAGCTGATGTCATCCACGTTCCCTGGGGGTGTGATGCTAACTGGAGGCACTGCTCTGTCCGAGGCTTTGTTCCATTTTAATCTGAGTTTTGTTTTAACACAATCTGACCAGAAACAACTGACTTATGTGAACTCCAACAGGTGAACTGATCTGAGCTGATAAACACGTCCCAATCACAAGCTAGCATTAGCATTAGCATTAGCTTTAGCCAACAGTTTTTCAGTCGCTCTCATAGTTTTGTTGAAAATCAAACTCCTAAACAGGACCATGAACGCTCAGACTGATCACAGGAAAATGAAAACGTGCTCTTTAAATCACTTTTGTATTGTTTTCTTCAGTTTTCAGACAAATCTTAAGGCGTTTTTGTCTGTGTTTGCTAATGTGTGCATCGTGTCACCGCGGTAACTGCTGAACATAACTGAGATACATGTAGAGAACCCCCAGCGTGATGCCACTGGAAAATATCAATTTCAAATTATTAGACCCACCCCCCGTTTTGTCCGCTCTTCCTTCTCCAGTTCGATGTTCTTCATGGTGATACTCGTAGGATCAGGCAGTGTCGCGTCGTCGTTTTGGTCTCTCTCTTTTCATCTTTTTCTCTATTCATCCATCCATCCATCCACTCATCCGCTCTGATAATTGCAGCTCTGTGTCTGACCCAGCTGTGTTTTCCAGGTGTTTGTTTTGACTGCACCTGCCCTCAACACTCTCCCTCTCCATCTCTCCTTAGTCTTCTCATCATCGCTCTCTCTTCCTCTCTCTCTTTCTTCATCTTTGCATCTCTCTTTCCATCTCCCTCCATCTCTCCCTCTCTCTCTATCACTCTCTCCATCGCTCTCCCTCTCTTTCTCATCTTTCCTGTCCATCTCTCTGTCCCTCCTTCTCCCTGTCCCTCTCTTTCTCTCTATCTCTCTCTCCATCACTCTCCTCCCTCCCTCTCTCCATCTCTCCCTCCCTCCGTCCATCTCTCCCTCCCTCTCTCCACCTCTCTGTCCCTCTCCTTCTCTCTCTGTCTCTCTCCTCTCTCCATTACTCTCCTCCCTCCCCCTCTCTCTCTCCATCCCTCCGTTTGTTTTTTCATTTGTGGGTTTATAGGGACTTCAAAGCTGTTTCCAGGTTTAATGAGGCTGAGCTCAGAGGACCCTCCTTTCCTTTCTTCTTCTTCTTCTTCTTCTTCTTCTTATTCTTCTTATTCTTCTTATTCTTCTTATTCTTCTTATTCTGATTCTGATTCTGACAAAAATGAACATCTAAAAATCCAAATATTTGTGTAAATCAGTGGGTTGAGATTCAAATATTTTAGGGATGAGGATAAAATTAAAGCTGCACTGAGCAACATTTCTGGATGAGGTTACACTACTGCATGTCCCTCTGTCCCTCTCTCCTCCTCTGTGTCCTTCTCCTCTCTCTCTCTCTCTCCTCCTCTCTCTTCCTCTATCTCTCACTCTCCTCCTCATCTCTGACCCTCTCTGTTCTACCTCCTCCCTCTCCTCCTCTCTATCCTCTCCTCTCCTTCCCCCTCTCTCCCTCTCCTCTTGGCTGCAGTCGTTCCTTTTCCGTGAACGTGTGATAATAAACTCGTTTATCACTGTTTAGCCCGAGAGTCCCCGCCGTTAGCGTTAGCGTTAGCATTAGCGTGCGCGCTAACCGGCACGTTTACACGCGCCTCCACGTGACGCTCGGATAAACGACGGAGGAAAAAAAGAAAAAAACGAGAGGAGCGCCAATTAAGAAGACTGATGTAGCGAGACAAACTCAATTACTGCCTGAGGCATAATGAGAACGAGTGATCACGGAGCGGAGGGAGAGAAGAGGGACGGAGAGGGGGAGAAGAAGAGAGAGGAGAGAAAGAGAGAGGGAGAGAGAGAGAGAAGGAGAGAGAAGGAAGGAGGGAACGAGAGAGGGTGAGAGAGAGGAGTGAGGGAGAGAGAGAATAAAGAGAGGGAGAGAGAAGAAAGGAGGAAAGGAGAGAGGGAGAAAGAGAGAGGGGAGAGAGAAGGAGAGAGAGAGAGGGAGAGAGAGAAGGAAAGAGAGAGGAAGAGAGGGGGGAGAGGAAGAGAGATGAGAGATAAAAGAAAGAGGGTGGGAGAGAGAAGGAGGGAGGGAACGAGAGAGGGTGAGAGAGAGGAGTGAGGGAGAGAGAGAATAAAGAGAGGGAGAGAGAAGAAAGGAGGAAAGGAGAGAGGGGAGAAAGAGAGAGGGGAGAGAGAAGGAGAGAGAGAGGGAGAGAGAGAAGGAAAGAGAGAGGAAGAGAGGGGGGAGAGGAAGAGAGATAGAAGAAAGAGGGTGAGAGAGAGAAGGAGGGAGGGAGAGAGAGAGGAAGAGGGAGTTAAAGAGGGAGAGAGACGAGTGTTTGGAAGAGCGATGGAGCAGTTCCAGAGCGGAGAACTCTATTACTGTGTGAAATTGTGTTTATTTGTTTTCAGACTGTCAAAAAATCGATACTTGGAAACTAATCGATAATAAAACCAGAATCGAAAAAACACAACAACAAAACACACACACACACACACACACACACACAAAATCATAACAACAAAACACAATTAAAAACACAAACAACATTTGAAGATTTCCTGAATAAACATAAGGTCGAGATGTTTAATGTTAGAGCAGAGACAGAGCAGTGCCTACAGTTAGCATCACACCACCAAAGGAATGCTGAAAAACTCGACAAGAAACAAGTTTAAAAACGGGTTTAAAAAGAGGAGAGGACGAGCGGAGAGAAGCAGAGGATGAGACAGGTTCTGAGTATGTGTCGGAAAAGAAGGTTCTGAAAGAGGAGAGGGAGAAGGAGAGAGGAGGAGAAGAGAGGAGGAGAAGAGAGAGGGAGGAGGAGGAGAGGAGAGAGGGAGAAGAGAGGAGGAGAGAGGGAGAAGGAGAGGAGGAGAAGAGGAGAGGAGAGAGGGAGGAGAGGAGAGGAGGAGAAGAGAGGAGGAGAAGAGGAGAGAGGGAGGAGGAGGAGAGAGGGAGAAGGAGAGGAGGAGAAGAGAGGAGGAGAAGAGGAGAGAGGGAGGAGGAAGAGGAGGAGAGGAGGAGAAGAGAGGAGGAGAAGAGGAGAGGAGACAGGGAGGAGAGGAGAGGAGGAGAAGAGAGGAGGAGAAGAGGAGAGAGGGAGGAGAGGAGAGGAGGAGAAGAGAGGGAGGAGGAAGAGGAGGAGAGAGGGGGAGGAAGGAGAGGACAGAAGGAGAAGAGGAGGAAGAGGACAGGGTCAGAGAGAACGACAAATTAGGAAAGATGGCCTGGGTAATGACAAAGTCTTGGTTTAAACCAGGACTGAACCAGAACCAGGACTGAACCAGGACTAAACCAGGACTAAACCAGGACTAAACCAGGACTAAACCATGATAAATGACAGATGCATTCCTGGAGCTCCAGAGCAGAGGGGGGACAGGCGTGGAATGTACCCAGAAACAGATGATGTTTGTGGGGTAAGTGATGGACGGACTCTGGGTCCTCGGGACATGGAGCTCTGGTTGATTTGGTCTTGTGTTTAAACACCACGAGACGCTGAGGAATGGAGCTAACGGGGAGAAAAGGGGAATTTAAAGCTGTATTGTGTAACTTTTTGGGTCCGTCACCTGCTTGTTTCTATGGATACGTCACTGCTCTGCCTGGAATGTTCCACAGTGTGACATTAAACAGCTCTACTTTACATTTATTCAATTACAGGTGGTTTTAGAGCTCAAAAATACCTAGAAAAACAAACGTTCCGACTGTGATAGAAAGGTTTAATGCCATACTGTGGAACATTCCAGACAAAGCGATAACATCTCCATGGAAAAAAGCATTCTGTTTAGTTTTCAGAAATGTTTCCATATTTTTCAATTTTGGTGTTTCATTATTTTATTTTAGAAAAAGTTCCATACAGATAAATATGAGAGCCAGGACTAAACCAGGACTAAACCAGGACTAAACCAGGACTGAACCAGGACTAAAACAGGACTGAACCAGGACTAAACCAGGACTAAACCAGGACTAAACCAGGACTGAACCAGGACTAAAACAGGACTGAACCAGGACTAAACCAGGACTAAACCAGGACTGAACCAGGAATAAACCAGGACTAAAACAGGACTGAACCAGGACTAAACCAGGTTTAGGACTAAACCAGGTTTAGTCCTGGGGAGAAGATGGAGAGACAGAGAAAAGAGGAAGGGAGAAAAGGAGAGAGAAAGAAGGAGCGGTAAGAGGCAGAGAGAGAGTTGGATTGAGAAGAGACAGAGAAGGGGAGATGGAGAGAGAAAGAGAAAAGAGGAAGAGAACAGGAGAGAAGGGGGGGTGAGAGGCAGAGAGAGAGAGAGAGACTTGGACTGAGAAAAGAGGGTGAGAGAGAGGGAGGAGAGGAAGGAAGAAAAGAAGAGAAGGGGGTTGAGAGGCGGGAGAGAGGGAGAGAGAGAGCTGGATTGAGAAGAGACAGAATGAGAAGGGGAGATAGAGAGAGAGAAAAGAAGATAGGAGAAAAGGAGAGAAAGCAGACGTGATGAGAGGCAGATAGAGAGAGAGATGGACTGAGAAAAGACAGAGTGAGAGAGACGGAGAGATGGAGAGACGGAGAGATGGAGACCCCCTGAGAGCCGAGGTGGAGGATATTTCCGTTGATTCTAAATTTAGACACAAACAGAAGTCCCAGAGCCGTCGCTTCAGTCTCAGTTTCACTTTTGTCTTGTTCTGCCTCAGATTCACTCCACAAACGTCTCACTGTCGTCACGGAGACCAAACCAGACCAAGTCACAGGTCAGATCTGTGGAGAGGCGACCCCGCTCACAGTCAGAATGTCTGTTTTTCTAGGTATTTTTGAGCTCTAAAACCACCTGTGATTGAATAAATGTAAAGTAGAGCTGTTTAATGTCACACTGTGGAACATTCCAGGCAGAGCAGTGACGTATCCATAGAAACAAGCAGGTGACGGTGACAAATTCACAATTAAAAACAGCTGGAAAAAAAAAAAAAAATCTTTCAGTTGTTTGTATCAAAATCACCACTGCGCTTTTATTGTCTGAGAATCCAGAAGTGTGCGGCAGACGACTTATAAATGTGTAAAACTACTATTACTACTACTACTACTACTATTACTACTATTACTACTATTACTGCTACTACTGCTACTTGTACTTGTAGTATTATGTAGTCGTTAAAGCGTCCTCTGTAATTGATTCAAACTGTGGAGTATTTAAAGTCTTTCCTTCTCGTCTTTGTCTCCTCAGATTCTGTTTGTGTCTAAATCCGTCCAAATCCAAAGCCTCCGTCCCAAACCTCCTAAACCCTCCTGAGATCCTCCACTTCCATCATCCCTCCTTCAAATCCTCTCCCCCTCTCCTCTCATCCTCGCTCCGTCAAAGCCTCTCTCTATCCCTCTCTCTTCCTCTTTTTTCATGCTCTCTTCCTCTTTCTCCCCTTTCTCTCCCTCTCTCCTTCTCTCCTCTCTCCCTCTCTCTCCCTCGCTCCTCTCGCTCCTTCTCTCCTCTCTCCCTCTCTCCTCTCGCTCCCTCTCTCATCTCTCCCTCTTTTCTTCTGTCCTTCTCTCCCTCTCTTCTCTCCCTCTCTCCTCTCTCTCCTTCTCTCCTCTCTCCCTCTCTCCTCTCTCTCCCTCTCTCTCCTCTCGCTCCCTCTCTCATCTCTCCCTCTCTTCTTCTGTCCTTCTCTCCCTCTCTTCTCTCTCCCTCTCTCCTCTCTCCCTTTCTCATCTCTCCCTCCGTCCCTCCCTCCTTCTGTCCTTCTCTCCCTCTCTCCCTCTCCTCTCCTCCCTCCCTCTCTCCTCCCTCTCTCCTTTCTCTCCTCTCTCCTTCTGTCCTTCTCTCCCTCTCTCCCTCTCCTCTCCTCCCTCTCTCTCTCTCCTCTCTCCTTCTCTCCTCTCTTTGCATCCTCATCATTTTCTCATGTTTCGCTCTAATTAAGATCTCAATTAAGATTCCCCTTTGACCCCACGTTGACCTTTCATGACCCTTTCATCAGAGCGACAGCGAGAACAAGGGAGGGAGGAGGGAGGGAGGAGGAGCGAGTGCAGAGGGAGGGAGGGAGAGAGGGAGTGCTTATCAGAAGAGTGCTTCCTGTTAGCGTCCCAGTGTTTGTGTCCTTGTGCTTACTACCACTACTACTACTACCAATACTACTACCACTCCTCCTCCTACTACTACTACTACTGCAACAAATACTACTACCAATACTACTACTACTACTGCTCCTCCTTCTCCACAGTTATAATGAAACAGGCAATGGGGAGAAAAAAAAATCCCAAATCCGGAATGAGGGATCGGAGTGGAGCAGTGTGAAGGACCAGAGGGCAGAGACGGAGAGACGGATGGAGGGAGGAATACAAAATGAAAACACTAATCTTACCCACAGATGAGTTTGTTCTGAAGTAATCCATCATCGGAACCAAAGTGTGAAACACGAGACGGAGAAGCGGAGACGGAGGGGTCAGAGGTCACAGTGAACCACGCCAAGACGGGCTCCTGCAGAATCCACTGTTTTGGAGCGTTCTCTCATGTTCTAACTCATGTTCCTTCATCAAAAACCTGCTTGAAGAGGTTTTACAGTCATCCATAAATGTTTGAGTAATCTAGTGATCTCTCCTGGGGCCTATTCAAGCCCTCCTTTACCACTGGCTGTACGATTTTGTACGAGGCTCCACCCACAGGTCTACGTCCCCCATGCTCCCACAGTACGAGTCTGTACGAGGCTCCGCCCACAAGTCTACGTCCCCCAGGCTCCACACGACAATTCTCCAGAAATACACAAAAACATGAGGTTTGTCCAGTTCCTGTGTACAAAACTGTAAACAGGAACTGGACAAACCTGATGTGATAGTAGTAGAAGTTTTGATTGCGCTCTGAAGGGGGAGGGACTTAGCGCAGAGAGCAAAGGGAGGTGAAACTCAGAATATTTTGGGTGAATATAGCATTTTCAAAACAGTAACAGGAACGTGGTGATCTAAATGTGTGATGTGTCTGATGTGTTTGCAGTTAAATCAGACATTTTGTGCCTGTTTGTGTCTATGACCTCTGACCCTGTGGATTGTCTCTGACCCCTGTGGATTGTGTCTGACCTCTGACCCTGTGGATTGTCTCTGACCCCTGTGGATCGTGTCTGACCTCTGACCCTGTGGATCGTGTCTGACCTCTGACCTCTGACCCTGTGGATCGTTCTGTTCTAATCGTGACGTTTTAAATCCCAATTTTGATCTAAAACGACTTCAGAAAGAAACAAGTGACTTCAGCTTTAGAAAAACTGTGGAGTCCAATGGAGCTGAACCAAACCAGGACTAAACCAGGACTAAACCAGGACTAAACCAGGACTAAACCAGGGCTAAACCAGGACTAAGCCAGGTCTAAGCCAGGACTAAACCAGGACTAAACCAGGACTAAACCAGGACCAGACCAGTACTAAACCAGGACTAGACCAGTACTAAACCAGGACTAGACCAGGACTAAACCAGGACTAGACCAGAACTGTACGTCACAGTGGTCATGTAGAAGTGTAATATTTTTCTTTTTCGAGTTTCTTGACGTAGACGTGTTTTTTGGCGGTGGACTGAGAAGTACACGCTGTCCTCACATAAACGATCAGGACGGTGTAGAATATTTGTGCCACGGTTGGTGTCAAAAAACAAAATGTCCCCGAGGAGCCGGTGGGAGCGAAGGTTTGAGAGGAGGAGGAGAAGGACGGGTGTAGAGAGAGAGAGGGAGAGGGAGGAGTGTAGAGGGGGTGGGGTGAGCTCATAATAATTAAAGTTCAGAAAATCAGAATCGATACTAAAACGAGAATCGAAACCAGATCCTCATTTATCGCAGGTGTCGATACTAAAAAAGAAGTTCCACTGACAGAACAGAACCTTTCCTGAAAAAAACTGGACTAAACCAGGTCTAAACCAGGTCTAAACCAGGACTAAACCAGCCCCAGTCTTTGCAGTACTCTGTGTACTGTGTGTACTCTGTGTACTCTGTGTACTGTGTGGTGTTGTATGTCATAAACAGAGTTGCTGAGGTTGTGCTGAGTCTGGAGTTGTGTTTGGTCATGTGACGCGCTGCTGCACGAGCGACACTTTAGTTAATTAAAAAAGACGAAGAAGAAAAAAGAGTAAATACAGGCCCACTTTTACTTTCACTTTCACTTTTACTTTCACTTTTACTTTTACTTTCACTTTCACCTCAAACACCAGAGCGCTGTGGAGTCTGGGCCGGACCGTAGGGAGAAAAGATCCAGTGGTAGACTTACTTACAGATGTAACTTTTTGGTAGGGGGTCCATCACCTTCTTGTTTCTATGGAGACGTCACTGCTCTGCCTGGAATGTTCCGCAGTGTGACATTCAGACAAAGCAATAACAAGAAAACCATCTAGAAAAGTTCCACAGTGCAGCTTTAGTGTAGATTTTTGATGCTTTTGACAAACGCACAGTGAAGTGCAGCGTTGACAGTTCGATGTTTGGAGAAGCGGCTGATCTCGAAATGAAACGGGGCTCAGGATCGGAGCGTTTCAGGATTCAGATGTGGATTTGTTCAGATGGAGGGAGAGGAGAGGAGGACAAAAAAGAACGACAAAAAATGAAATAAAGGAGAAGAGGCGAACGAACGAAGCGTGCACCAGAAAAGTAAAAAATGCAAGAGGCAGATGTGCTCAGACTGGAACGAGTGAGAAGTGTAAGAGAGGGAGGGAGAGAAGGAGGGAGGAGGAAAGGGAGAAAGAGAAAAGGAGGGAGAGGGAAAGAGAAAGGGGAGAGGCGGAGAGAGGGAAGGAGATAGGATGAGAGGGAGGAAGAGACAAGGGTAGAGAAAGAGGAGAGAGAAGGAGGGATGGATGGAGAAAGAGACAGGGAGAGGGAGAGAGGGGAAAGAGAAAGAGAGAAGGAGAGAAAAGGAGATCGAAGGACGGAGGCGGCAGAGCGAGAATAGGCGAGAGATGGAAAGAAAGGGTAAAAAAGGATAAGGAGAGAGGTGGAGGGAAAGAAAAGGAGGGATTGATGGAGAGCAGAAGAGAGAAGGGGAAGAGGAGAGAGAAAGGGAGGTGTGAAAAAAGGAGGGAGGAAAGACAGGGAGAGAAAAAAGGAAGAGATGTGAAAAGAGAGAACGGGGTGAGGAGAGGAAAGAGAGAATGAAAAAAGACAGAAGCGTCGGATTGGAAACAGACTGAGAGAAGAGGAATAATGAGAAGGTCTGAAAGTGGAGCAGAAAATCAGAACTTTAACTTTTTTAAATTTTTATTTGACTTTTTATTTGACTTTTCTGGGGTTTTGACCAGAGACAACGATACAGTTTTCCCACGATTCAAATGTGTCTCGATACACGGGTCACGATACCGATACGATACCGATACGATTTAAGACACAAAAAAAAAAAAAAAAATCTCATGTAATTTTTTCTGCTAATGCTTTTAATATAATAACACTGATATTAATGAAACAACACAACACACAATACACACAACAAACACACACAACACACAATACACACAACACACACACACAGCACAACTTCAGTTCATGTGAAGTGTTTTAGTTCATTTGGTTCAGTCATTTACACCTCAGAATTTTTGTCCAGTGAAAATCAGACCAGAGTTTCTCAGGCTGTTTTATATTTTAAAAAGAGACAGAGACAAAAACAGAAGTGAACTATCCGACTTTTACTGTTTTCAGAAGGATTTGATGATTTCTTTTCTTTTCCTCCTCTCTCTCCTCTTCTCTTTCTCTCTGTCAGACTCACACAGGTGATGTTTCTTTTCTTTTCCTCCTCTCTTTCTCTCTCTGCGTTCACTCCGGCTCCTGTGTCGCCTCTGCTCTGCCTCGTCTCCAGCAGCAGCAGAGACGAACAGCAGCTCCTCCCACACGGCTCTGCTCTTTTTAAACACTGAGCTCTGCCAGAGTCTTTCTCAACACTAAAACTATGTTCTGTTATACGGAAATGTGTCAGTGGACCATTTTCTGACTAAAACTTATGAGACAAAGTCTGAGAAAAAGATCTCGTATATCACGAATCGCGTCGTGGCTGCGAATACGAGCGCGTTTGATTAAAGCCGATGTAAAGACAAAAGCAATTCTAAAGTATTTAAAAGTTATTATCTTTGTCATTTCTGGGTCTATCAACGTAAAATAAAAAGTGATTGAAAGATAAAACCCTCGTCCGTTAGAATATTTCAGCTCTAAGTCCCTGTGGAGCTGTTTTTCTGCTGCATCTGAGGAGGACGCCGCGATAACCGTTTCCCTTTAGGACCAAAATAAACGACACACAGAGCGCACGACCCTAAACACGAGCAGATCGACCGAACACGTGTATCGAATCATCAGATTTCTGTTGTGTGACTCTTTATGCAGCGTTTTTCGTTTGCAGGTGTTTTCTTGTTTTTTATCGTTTTGTTCTTTGCGTCATTTCTCTATTTGTGACGCGTTTGATGAAGACACTTTTGTCTTTGTTTCTTGCCGCTCGTTTTTTTCATTTGCACCTCGTTTTTTGTTTGTACCTCGTTTAAACTCGTGTTTGAGTTTGTGAATTTGCCTCGTTTCTGCACCTGAAGCTGTTTTCTCTGAGACGCATTGGGCTGTTGCAGTTTGGCCCCCGTCAGCCACCGTACGTTTAATATTATTGGTTTAAATTTAATTATTTAAAATTACTATATTATTTTTTATGATCATTTTCATTTAGCAGTTTTACATTATTAATTTGAATTTCATCAGCATAATTTTGAGGGGGTGGAAAGGCAAAATAAAATATAAAGTGCAATAATTTAGAAAACAAAGCAACATAAAACAGTTCCAGCTAATCCTTCCTAGAAAACCTGACAGAAACCAAATGGAAAAAGAACAAACAAAACAAAACAGTAAATAATAATAAAAAATAAATAAATAAACAGCTCCTTTTACCTTTAGTTCAGTCGAGATCGACAATTCCAGGACTGAAATGATCCAAATGATTCTAGTGAAGGTGTGTGGAGTTTAAAAACACAGTGGAGCACTTCCTGTATCACCACATGATGACATCACAAGGTGGAACAGAGAAGAACTCTGCAAGGGTTTGTGTGTTAAATGTGTGTGAATGAAACAAACACAACTCCAGATCTGTGTGTGATGAGGAAACGGTTAAAACGGGTCAGAGAATAGTGTCCTTTACAGACCCTTTAAAGTGTGACGTAACCCTGAACTGGTCTTTCTCTAAAATTGCATCAGACGCAGGTTTTTTGTGCAGTGTTCCTCGTCTCTGTGTAAAACCCAAACTCTGCAGCCACATCTGGACTTCAGCCCAAAATAAACCAAAGAATCAGACGATTCAATCACATTACAACAAGACCAGGGCTGAAAAGAATCGGAAATCAGACACTAATCGATATTAGACCTGGTTTAGACCTGGTTTAGACCTGGTTTAGACCTGGATTAGACCTGGTTTAGACCTGTTTTAGACCTGGTTTAGACCTGATTTAAACCTGGTTTAGACCTGGTTTAATCCTGCATCCTGTGAATGAAACAAAACACAACTCCAGGTGTTTGTGTGATGAGGAAATGACGTTAGAACAGGGGAAATAATTTAATATCGGCCCTTTAAATATTTTCTAAGCTAATCTTAATATACATTTTTTCATTATTAATAAAGTTTGTGTTTCTGTAATTGTTTATTGAGACTATTTTAATTTGTTGTTTTATCCATTTAAACCCATATGTTTTGAAAAGTATCTCGGTACCTCGGCTCGGTTTACCTCTGGTTCGATCTTTTTATTTCAAATACAAATACAATTTCTGCTTTCACTAAAATCAGTGTGTGTTTTTTTTCTTGCAGACTCCAGATGAATCCCATGACACAGCTGTACTACAAAAAGGTAAACCAACTGTTTTAAATCAGGATTTCTCATTTGCTCCCAGACTTTATGAATGTGCTGAATTTTATATTTTTCAATCTTTGTTTTGACTCTCAGTTTGACAAATCGCTGCTGCTCAGATATTTTACAGAGAGAGTCTGATTGATCCAAAGTTTCACGCTCGAAATGAGATTTTCATGACTTCATTAAAGAGGAGGTGCTGCAGAATGGACTTTGTGGAGTTTTCTCTATAACTCTGTTCCCTCATCAAAAACCTGCCTGAAGAGGGTTTAGAGTCATGCACGCTGCAAATTTCTCTGATCTGGCCAAGATTTTAAAACTTATACAGGTTCTTCATCTTGTTTTCAGATTTATTATCGACTTACAGGACCAGAGTCTGTTTCATTCTGGTCTAGAGGGAGTTTATTTGAACAGAACTTGTCAGTAAAATGATCTCACTGCAGGGACAGAACATTTCTTTACTTTTAAGTCATTTTCTGATAGATTTAAGTGTTTATATCTTACATTTTGGCCGTCTTTTTTTGCAGTGCATGTATGTTTGAGTAATCTAGCGATCTCTCCCGGGCCCTATTCAAACCCTCCTTACGTTTAGCTGTAAGATTCTGTACGAGGCTCCGCCCACAAGCCCACGTCACCCACGCACCCACTCCATAAAAATATAAAACCATGGCGGGGCCTGTCGGTGTGGAGTTTGCATGTTCTCTCTGTGTCTGGGTGGGTTTCCTCTCGTTTCCCCATTAGTCCAAAACAGGCCCAGGTCAAACCCTCCAGCTGAGGTCCGGACCAAGACCAGGTCCAGATCTGGAGGAGGGTCTCTGTGTGTCCATTTATTCATCCATCACTATTTTTATTTGCAAAAAGAACAACCTCTCCTGGTAGCGTTACCTGCTTGTCTCCATGGAGATAGATAAGTGTAATGCCACTGTGGAACATTCCAGGCAGAGCTACTGGGCTCCACCAGAAAAGTGACGCATTGTTTGTGTTTTGTGTTTCCAGGCGACGTATTCGCCATACAGGGACAGGATTCCTCTGCAGATCGTCAGGGCTGAAGTGGAGCTGTCTGCAGAGGAGAAGGCCTACCTCACGGCTGTGGAGAAAGGTACGCAGAGTACGCAGAGTACGTACGCAGAGTATGCAGAGTACGTACGCAGAGTACGAGCCAGGGTAGTACCCGGCAAAGGGTACAAAGGGTCTGTTGTCCCGGGCCCCTAAAGGCCCCTAAAGGCTCAGAAACATCAGCCCTCTTCCTATTCATTTATATTAAAGGGGGGCCCATCTGAGGCCTCTATTTAAGACTTTTTACTGTTTAAAGGAACTGTATGCAGCCTGTGCCCTTACTGTGTAGTACAAGTACTACAAGTACTACAAGTCCTACAAGTCCTACAAGTACTACAATCACAACTGCCCCTGTGTCTCTAGAGCCTTCACCTGCAGAGAGACACGTCCAAGTGTGTCTCATTCTCAGTATCTGGACCCCATCTGTGAAATTATATCAGTCTATAGAAAGTTCTGATGTCACCTGAAACTCAGCAATTCTCTCCTCTTCCTCTCGTCCCTCTCGTCCCCCTCGTCCTCCTCGTCCCCCTCGTCCCCCTTGTCCTCCTCGTCCCTCTCGTCCCCCTCGTCCTCCTCGTCCCCCTCGTCCTCCTTGTCCTCCTCGTCCCTCTTGTCCCCCTCGTCCCTCTCGTCCCTCTCGTCCCTCTGTGCTGCCCCCTTCAGGAGACTATGCAGGGGTGAAACATGCTCTCCGGGAGGCTGAGGTCTACTACAACATGGACGTGAACTGCCTGGACCCTTTAGGCCGAAGCGCGCTCCTCATCGCCATTGAGAACGAGAACCTGGAGATCATGGAGCTTCTCCTGGACCACGGCATCTACACGGGCGACGCGCTGCTCTACGCCATCAGGAAGGAGGTGGTGGGCGCCGTGGAGCTGCTGCTGTCCCACCGACGACCCAGCGGAGAGAAGCAGGTGAGATACTTCCACCCTTCCCTCTCTCTTTCTCTCTGTGTTTTAGTCTCTCTCTCCTCTTCCACCCTTCCCTCTCTCTTTCTCTCTGTTTTAGTCTCTCTCCTCTTCCACCCTTCCCTCTCTCTTTCTCTCTGTGTTTTAGTCTCTCTCTCCTCCACCCTTCCCTCTCTCTTTCTCTCTCTTTTATGAACACATATCAGACTCTGTGATTAACCAGGAGGGATTTACACTGAAGCGGGCGGACAGAACTGCCGCTAGGAGCGGTAAGAAGAAGGGAGGCGGGCTGGCGGTGTTTGTGAATGAGCGGTGGTGCCACCCGGCTAACGTGTACGTCAAGCAACAGCTGTGTACCCCGGACATTGAGTTGCTCGCAGTGGGCATGCGGCCGTATTACCTGCCGAGGGAATTCTCACACGTGATCACGTATTGTGTGTATATTCCCCCTTCCGCCGATGCGACGGCGGCCTGTGAACAACTCCACAACAGCGTAGCGCTGATGCAGACCCGGCATCCCAGAGCCCTGGTTTTAATCAGCGGGGACTTCAACCACGTCTCCCTGTCCGCCATTCTCCCCACTTACACACAGTACGTCACGTGCCCCACGAGAGACAATAGGACTCTGGACCTCCTGTATGCGAACATCAAAGACGCTTACACCTCCGTCCCCCTCCCCCCGCTTGGACGCTCAGACCACAACCTCGTCAAACTGCTCCCGCAATACACACCAAAGGTGCGAAGAGGACCTGCGCGGAAGCTGTCTGTGAAGCTGTGGACTGAAGAGGCCAATGAGAGTTTGAGGGACTGTTTCCAGACCACAGACTGGAACATGTTCAGCAGCTCTTATGGAGATGACATCAATGGCCTGACCCACTGCATCACGGACTACATCAACTTCTGCGTGGAGAGCACTGTGCCAACCCGGAGGGTGCGGTGCTTCTCCAACAACCACCCCTGGGTCACCCCTGAGCTCAAAGACCTCCTGAACCAGAAGAAGAGGGCTTTCATCTCAGGGGACAGAGAGGAGCAGAAGAGGGTCCAGCGGGAGCTTCAGTGGAGGATTCGTCGGGCCAAGAAGGATTACGGGAAGAAAATGGAGGAGCAGCTGGCCCAGAACAACGTGCGGGATGTGTGGAGAGGTCTGAAGAACATCTCAGGATTTGGTCAGAACACCAGAGGGACATCTGATGGAGATCAGCGCTGGGCGGATGAACTAAACGTTTATTTCAACCGTTTTGATTGTCCCCCCATCCCCTCTGCCTCTTTCTCGGATCCCCCCTCTTCACACACCCCCAGGCCACTGGACACATCCCCCCTTCCCGGACCGACTGCACCCACCCCCCGCCCCCTACCACCCACGTCTCCAGCTCACTTCACACCGACTGTTCCCAGCACCAGCCCCTCTCTGCCCCCCACCCCCGGCAGTCCACCCCAGTCCCCCCCTTACTCCTCCGTCTACATCACACCGGATCAGGTGAGGAGAGAGCTGAGGCGGCTGAAACAGAGAAAATCTGCAGGACCAGATGGCATCTGCCCCAGGCTGCTGAGGACCTGCGCGGACCAGCTCTGTGAGGTTCTCTGCTACATCTACAACCTGAGCCTCAGCCTGGAGAAGGTCCCTGTCCTGTGGAAGACCTCCTGTGTGGTACCAGTTCCAAAAACAACACATGCCAGGGAACCGGCCCACTTCAGACCAGTCGCCTTGACCTCTCACCTCATGAAGACCATGGAGAGGCTGATCCTCAGCTACCTCCGCTCCGTGGTGAGCTCCACTCTGGACCCGCTGCAGTTTGCCTACAAGCCCAACATCGGAGTAGAGGACGCCGTCACCTACCTGCTGCAGCGGGCGCTCACCCACCTGGAGACTGCCGGGAGCGCTGTGAGAGTCATGTTCTTTGACTTCTCCAGCGCCTTCAACACCATCAGGCCGGCACTGCTGCGGGGGAAGCTGGAGGACGCCGGAGTGAACGGACATCTCGCCGCCTGGACCATCGACTACCTCACTGACCGGCCGCAGTATGTGAGGCTGCGCGGCTGTGAGTCAGAGGTGGTTGTCTGCAGCACTGGGGCCCCACAGGGAACTGTCCTTTCACCCTTCCTCTTCTCTATCTACACCTCGGACTTCACCTACAACACGGACACCTGCCATCTCCAGAAGTTCTCTGACGACTCGGCCCTTGTGGGCTGTGTGTCTGAGGGGAATGAGCTGGAGTACCGATCGGTCATCAGGGACTTTGTGGACTGGTGTGAGCACAACCACCTGTGCCTTAACACCAGTAAGACCAAGGAGATGGTGATCGACTTCGGGAGAAGGACACTACTTCCCTCACCGGTGAACATCCAGGGACAGGACATAGAGACAGTGGACAGTTTTAAGTACCTGGGTGTTCACCTCAACAATAAACTGAACTGGTCCCACAACACTGACGCCCTGTACAAGAAGAGCCAAAGTCGCCTCCACCTTCTGAGGAGACTGAGTTCTTTTGGAGTGTGCAGGCCCCTGCTCAAGACTTTCTATGACTCTGTGGTGGCCTCTGCTCTCCTCTACGCTGTTGTCTGCTGGGCCCCGAGCAGCACAGAGCGGGACAGGAAAAGACTGAACAAACTAGTCAGGAGGGCCAGCTCTGTCCTGGGCTGTCCTCTGGAGTCTGTGGAGGAGGTGGGTGAGAGGAGGGTGCTGGCCAAACTCACATCCATCATGGCCGACACCTCTCACCCTCTGCACCGGACTGTAGAGGAACTGAGCAGCACCTTCAGTGGCCGACTGAGGCACCCTCAGTGTAAGAAGGAACGCTACCGCAGGTCCTTCATCCCCACTGCTGTCAGACTGTACAACTCCACTGTTTAACACTTACAATAACCTGTGCAATAACCAGTGCAATAACCTGTGCAATAACCTGTGCAATAACCTGTAACCATGTCACCTCATCAGTAACCGCCTCCACTGTCCTCAGATTATATATTTATATATTTGTATATTTGTATTCTTTTACATATATATATATTATATAAGAGATATGTTTTATTATATATTTACATTTCTTTCACTCCCTGTACATAAGAGCTACCTGATGTTGTAAATATGTTAATATTTATTGTGATTTTATTTTTTATTTACTTATTGTTCTGAGTGTTTGCACAATTTTTCACAACTTTTTGCACTATACTGTCCCCTGACTGTGAGCTTCTGTCACGAGTGAATTTCTCCTCTGTGAGATCAATAAAGTCTTATCTTATCTTATCTTATCTTATCTTTTAGTCTCTCTCCTCCACCCTTCCCTCTCTCTTTCTCTCTCTTTTAGTCTCTCTCCTCTTCCACCCTTCCCTCTCTCTTTCTCTCTGTTTTAGTCTCTTTCTCTAGAGATGGACAGATCTGTGTGGGAGGGAGAGGAGGATTTATAACAGAAAAACAAAACAGTGACTCGATGTATTTTGTATTTTTTATTTTTTACTCCATTTTGAAAAAAACATAAACTGGACGTTTGTTTCTGGACGTTTCAGGATTTTGACCCAAACTTAAAGCTGCACTGTGGAACTTTTCTGGTGGAGGGTCCCTCAAAGGCCCTTTAACTTAAACCAGGGCTAAACCACCAAGACCAAACCAGGACTAAACCAGGACTAAACTGGGACTCGACCACCAAAACTAAACCAGAACTAAACCAGGACTAATCTTGGACTCAACCACCAAAACAGGACTAAACCACTGGGATTAAACCACCAGGATTAAACCAGATCTCAACCAGGACTAAACCAGGACTAAACCGGGACTAGACCAGGACTAAACTACCAAGACCAAACCAGGACTAAACCAGATCTAAACAAGATCTAAACCAGGACTATACCAACAAGACTAAACCAGATCTAAACCAGGACTAAACCAGCTGAACTAAAACAGATCCAAACCAGTCCACAACAAATACAACAAAACTAGAATCTAGAACTAAACCAGGACTAAAACCGGACTCAGCAGGACCAGGACTGAAGTGAGCCCGGAGTGAAAGAGATGTAGGAATAGTAGGCTAGTTTTAAATAACATGACATGATATTTGTGAAGCCTGGTTGCCGTGGAGACCAACCCTTGGCCGAAGCAGAGGATTGTGGGAAGGTTTTGGACTCGTATCAGAACAAATGTGCTCTGTTTGAATCAATTTGGTTTGGATTTCGTTTCCATTATCTGAAGGTTTAGCGTTTAGTGATTTAGTAAAAATACCCAGAAAGAAGAAAAAAAAAATATATACAAATATATTAGGAAAAGTTCCGTATTATGTGAAAGTGACTCGTGTGAGGTTGAAGTCGTGTTCTAATGTTGTTCCCTCCTCAAAAACAGACCTGTACTAGACCAGGACTAAACCAGGACTAGACCAGGACTAGACCAGGATTAGACCAGGACTAGACCAGGACTGGACCAGGACTAGACCAGGATTAAACCACCAAGACTAAACCAGGATCAAACCAGATCTAAACCAGGACTAGACGAGGACTAAACCAGGACTAAACCAGGACAAGACCAGGACTAAACCAGAGCTAAACCAGGACTAGATGAGGACTAAACCAGTACTAAACGGGGACTAGACTAGGACTAGACGAGGACTAAACCAGATTTAAACTAGGATTAAACCAGGACTAGACCAGAACTAAACCACCACGCCTAAACAAGGACTAAACCAGATCTCAACCAGGTCTAAACCAGATCTAAACCACGACTAAAGCAGGACTGGACCAGGACTAAACCACCAAGTCTAAACAAGAACTTAACAAGGACTAAACCAGGACTAAACCAGATCTCAGATTAAAGTCTAACAAACTTCAGACAGAGCAGTGCCTACAGTTAGCGTCACACTCCCAGCTGCAAAATGGAAGTCCGTTTGTGTGATCCTGGACCTTTAACCGTAGTTTCTCTGTTTGTGTACCAGATGCCCTCCCTGATGATGGACAGTCAGTTCTCAGAGTTCACTCCTGACATCACTCCCATCATGCTCGCTGCTCACACCAACAACTACGAGATCATCAAGCTCCTCGTGCAGAGAAAGGTAAAGCCCTAACACGGAACTTTTCACAGTTTAAAAGTTTTCAGTTTGGGCACTTTAAAGGTGCACTGTGTAACTTTTCTGCTGGAGGATCCGTCAAACGCTTTTCTCCATGGAGATGTTATCGCTTCGTCTGGAATGTTCCACAGTGCGGCATTAAAACTCTTCTGCCTTTCACACGTGTTTGTCGCTCTCAGGTGACCATCCCCAGACCTCACCAGATCCGCTGTGACTGTGTGGAGTGTGTGTCCAGCTCAGAGGTACACAAACACACACGCACACATATACACACACAGACACACGTTTTTGATGAGGGAACATGGTAGAAAGCTAAAAAATAATATTATTTTGCATAATTCTCCCTCTTTAAACGACTTTATTTATGGAAAACAGCAGTGAAACCGACACTGAAATTCTCATAACTGCCAGATCTTAAAGTTTTAACAGCGACATTCTGAGGACTTAACCGTGGAAAAGATGAAATATTAAATGTTTTATTTTTATCTGCTACGACTACAGTGCACATTTTTATATTATTATTATTATTATTATTATTATTATTATTATTATTATTATTATTATGAGAGTTTTGGAGAGTTTTGCATTTGTGGACAGGGGAGATGTCTGTACTTTTCTCTCAGCTGGATTTAACTCAAGTTTAATTCAATATTCTGTTTTCCGATCTGTTTCAGTGAGAGACGTTCCAGATTGATCATTTGTAGCGCTCACTTCAGAGTTAAGATCAGATTTTCCTCCTGTTTTCCTCCTGTTTTCACCTTCTCTCCTTGTGGTTGTAGGTGGACAGTTTGAGACACTCCAGATCTCGCCTGAACATTTACAAAGCGCTGGCGTCTCCGTCCCTCATCGCTCTCTCCAGTGAAGACCCCATCCTCACCGCCTTCCGACTGGGCTGGGAGCTCAAAGAACTCAGCAAAGTACCGCTTTAATCTGCACTTTTCTCTAACGCACAATTACACCGCAGGAGCTGTCCGTGGTGCTGAAGCGCCCCTCATGATCTGGCCCTGGTGCTGAAATTATACGGGGAGAAATTGAAGGAAATTTTAATCTGGTGCCAAGAAATAGAAGTTAAAATGTGGTTTTGCTGCTGTGAAATTATAAATGAAAAACTATAATTTACAGTTGTGAGGTCGTGTCGGCCGTGAGCCTCCAGAGACGTTTGGAGACGTATTTTCACGTGTCTGTCCTGGTTCGTTTTTCCTGGGCTGCTCTAGTCGGCCGTGAGTGGGAATGAAACAAAATATGATGTTATTGTTTCATTAAAATATGGGCCATAGTGAAGCCTTTACTACATGAGGAAATAACTGTTATAAAGCACGTTTTATGTCTTAAGTCTTCAGAGTATGGCAGTAGTGATGGAACGAAAGGCTGGTCAAGGTATTTTAAAAGGAAAAGAGCATTTTTACAGTTTGGTTATTCTCTCCTAAAATCACAATAAACACGGTGACATCACAGAGTGTTTATGTAAATGTTTATCGCCTTATCCGCCGTATCGGACTGAAGCCTTAGGCCCCAGTCCGGCGTGTTTATGTACATGTTGTGTCATGTTTGTCCATTAACCTGCTCTGTCCCAATCAAATAAATAAATAAATACATAAATAAATAAAATAAAATAAAATAAATAAGTAAATGTAAATGTATGTATGTAGCCTAGATTAGCTTCATTTGGCTGGAGCCACTGCCATTATACACTCTGACCTCTGACCTCTGACCTCTCTCTGGATTTCAGGTGGAGAATGAGTTCCGTCAGGAGTACGAGGAGCTCTCTCAGCAGTGTAAACGTTTCGCCAAAGACCTGCTGGATCAGGCTCGCAGCTCCAGAGAGCTGGAGACCATCCTCAATCACCGTGACAACGACCAGAGCGAAGAGCTGGACCCGCGCCAGTGCCACGACCTCGCCAAACTCAAGCTCGCCATCAAGTACCACCAGAAGGAGGTAGGACGCAGCCTGTACAGACTTTGGGAGGGAATGAACCACACGCTGAGAGTGTGGCCTGTGTGATGATTTTACAGAAACAGGAGGAAGTGTCTGGGGAGGTGGAAGTCTGAGCTGCTCAGATATTACCTCCGACACTTTGAGATATGTTTCTGGTGACTGTTCGATACCAGATATTATCATGCATATAATAATTTTTTTTTTTACTATAAACAAATCTCCCCAACACTGCGAAAAAGCTAAAATTAAAGATAAACCCTTAAATCTATCAGAAAATGACTTAAAAGTAGTGAAATGTTCTGTCCATGCAGCAAGATCATTTTACTTGACAAGTTCTGTTCAAATAAACTCCCTGTAGACCAGAATGAATAAGTCGATCATAAATCTGAAAACAAGATGAAGAACCTGTATAAGTTTTAAAATCTTGGCCAGATCAGAGAAATTTGCTTTGAAACCACGTTCCAAAACTCTTCCTGTTGTGGGCGCCATGTTGAGGACTTTTGACCAGTGAAACAGTTCTCTTCTTTTGAGAGTTTGATGATAGTCTCAGGTGGAGGACTGGAGCCTGTGTAACTCTGTTTTAAAAGAAATCTCCAAACTTCTGATCCGCAGATGTTCCTTCTCATCGAGTTATAAAAGTCACAGGGCAGAAGAAAATTCAATTCTGTTAAATGGACCAAAGTTTCAGAGTGAAGACGTGTTTTCATGTCTCTACAGTTGTGGTCAGACGCTAGATCTGCCTGAAGGGGGCGCTAAGGAGTTTGTTACATCGGCCTATTGAAAAACTGTTGTTGTGTCCATAGGCAAGACACTTCACCCACATTGTCTAGTATTTCTGCTGGAGGGTCCATCAGACGCTTTTCTCCATGCAGATGTTATTGCTTTGTCTGGAATGTTCCACAGTATGGCATTAAACCTTAAGATAAGATAAGATAAGACTTTATTGATCTCACAGAGGAGAAATTCACTCGTGACAGAAGCTCACAGTCAGGGGACAGTATAGTGCAAAAAGTTGTGAAAAATTGTGCAAACACTCAGAACAATAAGTAAATAAAAAATAAAATCACAATAAATATTAACATATTTACAACATCAGGTAGCTCTTATGTACGAGATCTCCTCCATTCTCGAGTATTTTTCTGAAAGTGTCTGTTTAGACTTTTTTTTAAAGGGTCTGCTCCCACGAATCAAATCAAAACAGATGAGCGACGGCGAGCGGCGTACGGCGGGTCCGCTCTGTGGCTTTGTGGAAAATAAAATAAAAATAAAAATGGATTTGAGAAAAGGCAAACTCGAGTTAGAGGAGCAGAAGTGAGCCGGGACACTGTGACGGAGAGGACGCGCTCCGCTGACACTCAGCCGGTGTTTTTATATTACAGAAGCACGAGGAAGTGTCTGGGGAGATGGAAGTCTGAGATGTGTTTGTGGCGACGATGTGATATCAGACATTATTACTAAAATACTTAATGTAAATTTTTATCTGCTGTTATAGACTGTATGTATAAATGGACATAGCTAACCTGCTAGCCGCTGCGTTCCAAACAGGAAGTGAGCATGGGCGCGCTTCTGGCTCCATCGACTCTAGCTTCAATGCACATTCTATTGAAAAAACGTCGCCCCTCTCTTTAATTCCAGATAAAAATAATTTAATTCTGAATAAAAATTAATTCAGCTTTAAAAAGACCATGTAAACACTTAATTCCTAATGAAAATGATTATTCGGAATTTAAATTCTGAAGTAAGTGGGTGGTTTATTCCGTTTATTTTAAAGCCGGATTAATTTATTCCTCGATCATGTACAAACGTTTATTCTTCTTAAAAATAATTTCAGTTGTCCGGTCACCCTTCTGACGCGATGACGCACTGCGAGATGAGCAAACGTTGGTCTCGAGCTGAAACCATTTGTCCTTCCTCCTCCTTCCTCCTTCTCCGACGCTCTTCCTTCCTCCTCCTCAGCGACAGACGTAAAGTGTGAGGATAGAATTCTCCAGCTGCTGCTTCATTATCATCAGAACGACTGCGGAAAAAGTTTGTTTCACGTTTGTGTCCGCGGCGTAACAACAAACCGAGATGACAAAAAGCCGGTAGCAGCTGAAGTGTGAGTTTTCTTCTGGTCGACGTAAATCCGTTCATCTCCCTGTCCAATCAGAACCCTTCCCGACCCCCAGACGATGAGCGGAATTAAATAAAACCGATTTAACGTGTTTTCCATGTAAACCTCAATTCAGAATTATTATTTTCATGTAAATATTTTAATTCCAAACTATTTAATTCAGAACAATTCATTCGGAATTAAAAAACATCATGTAAACGTGGCCACTTTGGTCTTAAATGTTCATATAAATCCGCTTTACATGATCCTGGTGTTTTTATTTCACCTTTTTGTTCCTAAATCAAGATCTGAACATTAATCCAATCAGGCGCCTTCTTTCTGTGAGGTCACTCTCGCTAGCGTTAGCAGCAGGTTTGATTGACAGGGTTACTAAGCGCCCGCTCCCTTCAGTGTGAGCAGTGTGAGTAATGCCATACTGTGGAACATTCCAGACAAAGCAACAACATCTCCATGGAGAAAAGGATTTGACGGATCATCCAACAGAAAAGTTACACAGTGCAGCTTTAAATGCCAGTTTTTTGCAAGTGTTTTTTTCTTAAAGAGATAAACTATTCATCAAATACACATCACATAACACATCCCTGCTCTGGACGCCATTTTGAGGACTTTGTTTTGACTTGTACGCTCCGATTATTCCGTGGATCATAGTTTAAATCAAAGCCTTTTATGAATGAATCGGCCGGGCTCGTTTGTCTTCTCAAAGTCACCTCCTGATTGTGGTTAGTTTTTTTACAGCGCCGCCTTCACTGACATCAGCCCCGTCGTAAATCTCGGCCTCACTTTCGTATATTGTCCCTCGCATCCGTTTGGAGTAAACGAGGAGACGTTAACGGACGATTTATGGCTTCAAAACAAAGAGCTGAAGGAAGCGGAGGAGAGGAAGAACTGCCCTTGAGGAGAGGGACCGTGAGAGGGGGAGTCAGAACATCAGTGTGCAGTGTATTAAACACTGTGTAATTTTTCGTTTGGGGGTCCATCACCTGCTTGTTTCTATGGATACGTCACTGCTCTGCCTGGAATGTTCCGCAGTGTGACATTAAACAGCTCTACTTTACATTTATTCAATCACAGGTGGTTTTAGAGCTCAAAAATACCTAGAAAAACAGACATTCTGACTGTGAGCGGGGTCGCCTCTCCACAGATCTGACCTGGAACTTGGTCTGGTTTTGTTTCCATGGAGATGGAGGATGAAGAAATAACATCTCCATGGAGAAAAGCACAGTTACACAGTGCAGCTTTAAGATTAGTTTGTGTTAAAATAACCTTAGCATTGTTTTATATTTAATTACGTAAATATCTTGTAATTTTGTACAATTTAAATCCCAATTTAAATGTGCATTTGTAGAAAAATTATCTATTAAATAAAAACAAACAATCATCCCTGATTGGTGGACACTAGTTTAGTTTAGTTTAGTTTTGTGTTTTTTAGTTGTCACTCGATTCTGTTAGTGGGTTTATGTGACTTTATTTTGCGACACTTGTGATTTAGTTGTGTTATTTTTGTCCCTTAGTTTAGTCACTCGTTTGTTTTTCATAGACCTAAGACCTTATTTGTTAATCTTGTTGTTTTGTTTCTTAGTTTAGGTTATTTTGTGTATATACTTTACAGCACTTTTGTTATTTTGCCTTTTACGTCCCTGTTCGTTAAATTATTACGTCATTTATACCGTTTTTCATCTTGGTTTTTGTTACTTCCCTGACCCTAGCGAACCTGGTCGTAACTGTTAGAAAATCCTAAGTATTCTAAGTGTACTTCTTCACACTGTGGTATCGGTGAGTAAACCAAGGCCAAGTATCGGTATTGGATCGGATCCCCAAAGAATGGTATCGGAACAGCACTAGTTTAAATCCTGTTGGTTGTGTAGAGCAGAGGTGCGTGTTTCCTCGTGTTTGTTTTGCGTTTTCAGCAGCAGCTCAGTGTGTATCGGGGACAGTGCGGTTCTGTCTTTGTCCTCGTTAAATATGGACGTCTCATACAATTATTCACAGAGACAAACGTCGCCGTGGAGACGGAGCCGCTCCGAACCTCCCAGGACACACACACTTAAGCCCGTGACGATAAAAACATGCTAACGCTAAGTCTTAACACGCTGCGGTTCATTTCACGTGGCGTTTTAAAGGGAACTTTTTTCTTGTTTCTATGGATACGTCACTGCTCTGCCTGGAATGTTCCACAGTGGGACATTAAACAGCTCTACTTTACATTTATTCAATTACAGGTGGTTTTAGAGCTCAAAAATACCTAGAAAAACAGACATTCTGACTGTGAGCGGGGTCGCCTCTCCACAGATCTGACCTGGAACTTGGTCTGGTTTGGTCTCCATGAAGATAGAAAAGTTTAATGCCATACTGTGGAACATTCCAGACAAAGCAATAACATCTGCATGGAGAAAAGCGTTTGACAGATGATAGTTTAGACCAGTGTCATGCTTTGGTACAGTTTAAATCAGGACTATTCTGCAAAATGGACTTTTCATATTTTTTCTCCGAGCTCTAGTAGTTTCTTCTCATTGATCCTCTGAACATTTGCGTAATCTTTAATCTCTTTTCAAGACGCCATTTTGTCCATCTCCACCGGTACACTCCTGCATTTTAGGTCCACATTTCCTTCTCCAGTCTGATGTTCTTAATGGGTGATACACGTTGGATTGGACCTGGAGTTGTGTTTGGAGTCTGTCTACATCTCCAAAGCTCCAAACGCTCTGTTCCACCTTGTGATGTCATCAAGTGGTAGTTTTCAAGTGAACAGCTCCTTTTACCTTTGAGTTTAGTCGAGATTGGCAATTCCATTACTGAAATGTTCCAGATGATTCTAGTGAAGGTGTGTGGAGGCAGTTTGAGGTAATATAATGTATAATGTCCTAGTGGAATGTCTTCTGCAGATACGTCCCTTTAGACACGATCCTGTGATTTTACACATTAAACGGTAGAACTTTCTTTTCTATTCCCATGTGTCCTTATATCTGTGTAATCCCTCAGTGGTCCAGATGCAAACCAGGTCCAAACCAGGTCCAAACCAGGTCTAAACCAGGTCCAAACCAGGTCCAAACCAGGTCCAAACCAGGTCCAAACCAGGTCTAAACCAGGTCCAAACCAGGTCCAAACCAGATCCAAACCAGGTCCAAACCAGATCCAAACCAGGTCTAAACCAGGTCCAAACCAGATCCAAACCAGGTCTAAACCAGGTCCAAACCAGATCTAAACCAGGTCCATGTGCGTGTACTAGTCTATGTGCTCTTATTCTTTTTCTGATGCAGCTCAAGCTCTTTCTAAAGGTTCATTTCTGTCCTGTCAGCTGGACTTTTTTAGTATCAATACCTGCGAAAAATTCGGATCTCGTCTCTATCCTCATTTTAGTATCGATTCATATCTGATTTTCAATATTTTGACAGCCCTAAACACAAGTACGACCTTTAGCATTCTGTCCCTCCATCCAAATCATCGTCTTCATTCTACGTTTTATCATTCTTGGGTTTTATTAGCCTTATTAGGAGAGATTTATTCATAACTGAAGCTGTTTAAACACATTTTTGTAGCAGCGCGGTGAGACAATTGCCGTCCTCAGAGCTGTTTTCGCTCATTACAGCCCCTTTTTTGGTCACCTTTTCTTTGCTTCTGTTTAGAGACGTGGACAGGGAAATCTAATTAAAATACGCTCACTTCTCCGCGGCGGCGTCTCATTCGCAAATGTCCAGTATTTCTTGTTTAATTGGCTGTGGATGCCATTGTTTGGAGATGGAGGGAGATGGACTAAAAACAGAACGATAATTAACAGTAGACTAAGGCTCAAATACGTTCTGCTTTCTTACTGTAAATAGACTTGCCTCTTCACCATAGATTCTGTATTGAGTATCGAGTCTTTTCCTTAGTATCGAACTCGAATCGAGGTGCACTGTGTAAGTTTTCGGCTGGGAATGTTCCACAGTGTGACATTAAACAGCTCTACTTTACATTTATTCAATCACAGGTGGTTTTAGAGCTCAAAAATACCTAGAAAAACAGACATTCTGACTGTGAGCGGGGTCGCCTCTCCACAGATCTGACCTGGAACTTGGTCTGGTTTGGTCTCCATGAAGATAGAAAGGTTTAATGCCATACTGTGGAACATTCCAGACAAAACTATTGCAGACAAAGCTTTAAATAAATGTTTTTCCTCTGTTCTTTCGGTTCAGCGCTCTCTCCTCTGCTTTTTTCTTTTCATGCTGACCGCTGTCACCTTCTGCCTCTCTCCTCGTCCCTCTAATGCGTTTTTACATAGTGTTTGGTGTTTATTTGGCTCAAAACCTCTGCTTTAGTGGATGAGAAACGAATAAAGGGCCAGTGTTTCAATATTGTGTTCATTTTTCCCCCACAAATGGACTTGAAATGAAAGACGTGCTTGAATGCAGAGGTGGGTGGTGCTCAGTTACATTTACTAAACCTTTTAAATCAGCCGTATAGTGTGTGTGTGTGTGTGTCTATAGTTACGAACTCTGACCCTCGTGGATCACTGTTATAATTTGGACGTTTTAAATCACAATATTGATCTAAAACAACTTCGTAACAGAAACGACGCTGCCCAATCCTACGAGTATCACCCGTGAAGAACATCGAACTGGAGAAGGAAGAGCGGACAAAACGGGGGGTGGGTCTAATCATTCTAAATTTATATTTTCATCACGCTGGGGGTGCTCTACATGTATCTCTACTGTATAATGGAATGTTCAGCAGTTACCGCGGTGACACGATGCACACATTAGCAAACACAGACAAAAACGCCTTAAGATTTGTCTGAAAACTGAAGAAAACAATACAAAAGTGATTTAAAGAGCACGTTCTCAGGACCCTGTGGTCACTTTACGAACGTTCATGGTCCTGTTTATTTATTTTCAACAAAAAGGTGAGAGCAACGAACTGAAAAACTGTTGGCTAATACTAATGCTTAATGCCACCTTGTGATGTCATCATGTGGTAGTACTGTGCTCCACTGTGTCTATAAACTCCACACACCTTCACTAGAATCATTTGGTTCATTTCAGCCCTCGAATTTCTTTACCGATCTCGACTGAACTAAAGGTAAAAGGAGCTGTTCACTTAAACTCCCACTTGATGACATCACAAGGTGGAACAGAGCGTTTGGAGCTTTGGAGATGTAGACAGACTAATAATAAAGAGTTCCTCAAACATGTGAATGAAACAAACACAACTCCAGGTCTGTTTTTGAGGAGGAAACATCATTAGAACACGACTTAAACCTCACAGGGTCAGTTTTGTGTGATACTGGACCTTTAAGTGTGTGTTCTGAATTAAAGCGCCTCGTCCTTTTTCTGAGGCGTCACTTAAACATAAATTTTTGTGTCCATCTTTAAAACTGTGTCAGACTAAGTGAACGTGTGAAGTGCTGTTGTATAATTCACACCAGGGGCCCTGGGGCCACAGCCTGATGCTTTTTCAACACATTTTAATATTTCACGGTGTCATTAAACCACACTTCATTCACTTTAACACAGAGACTCACACAGACGCACACAGAGATGCACACAGACACACACACAGACACACACAGACACACACACAGACACACACAGAGACACAGGGTCAGCCTGATGTTCCCTGGTGCCGCTGTACCAGAGCTGCTCCGGCTGGTTCAGGCGTCTGGGTTTGGATCTCGTCCGACTGGAGCGTTTCTCATAAACGCAGGTCATTTTAAAGGCCAGTTACCATAAATTATTTGGTTAATTAATAATCTGAAATAACAAATGTTGGTTTCCCACATGAACACGGGGAACACCAGGACTTTTTTAACACAAGGTACCGCTGTTCCCCGGTGCCGCTGTTTCCCCGCCCATACAAAAAGGAAACCGTGGAACGGGAGTACCGGGGAACAGGAGTACCGGGGAACAGGCGTACCGGGGAACGGGAGTACCGGGGAACAGGCGTACCGGGGAACAGGCGTACCGGGGAGCAGGAGTACCGGGGAACAGGCGTACCGGGGAACAGGCGTACCGGGGAGCAGGAGTACCGGGGAACAGCCGTACCGGGGAACAGGCGTACACACCCCAGAGACTCACACGGTCAGAGACAGGAGAAAGATGGTGGTCAAAAAATAGATGTTTTATTTCTAATTTTCTTCTTTTAGCTCTCAAAACTATTCCATAACTCTGTGTATCTGACCCAAACTGCGCTCACAACAAGACTTCACCTAGTAGTGTTCTTCCTGTGTGTTTATGACGGAATGTTCAGCAGTTACCATGGTGACGCAGTGCGCACATTAGCAAACACTGCCAAAAATGCTTTTAAGATTGTCTGAAAACTCAAGAAAAAATACAAAAGTGATTTAAAGAGCACATTTTCATTTTCCTGTGATCAACAGGAGCGTTCATGGTCCAGTTTAGGAGTTTGATTTTACACTTAAAGGTGAGAGTGAGTCACTGAAAAACTGTTGGCTAATGCTAATGCTAATGCTAGCTTGTGACCGTAATGTTCTTTAGAGGGACTTGTTTATCAGCACAGATCAGATCACCTGTTGGACTTCAGATCAGTCAGTTCTTTCTGGTCAAATTGTGTTAAAACAAAACTCAGATTAAACTAACTTGAGTAACAGAGCTTCAGACAGAGCAGAGCCTCCAGTTAGCATCACACCCCCAGGGAATGTGGATGAAGTATCAATAGAAAAGTAGTTTGAAAGTGTAGTGTCGACTGGTGAAAACACGCACCGGCGAAACTGAAGTGGCGGCTGTGTCCTGCATGAGGCCGGTGTACGGAAACAGGACCTGACCAGACGGGGCCAGTGAAGGTGTGAGGATCTGACGACGAAGCGAGGAAAGGTCTGAGGAAGCAAGGAAGTGATGAAGGATGAGTCAGAAGGAGATGAGGGAGAGCTTGGATGCGGACGCCTCAGGGTTTAGTCACTTACCTCATATAGAATCTGTAAACAGGTTTGGCACGTAAACAAAATGAGCAGGTGCTGAAAGGATCTGCGAGGTTTAAAGCTCTCACAGTTGTATTCGGAGTGATTCAAGCATGTTTGAGCAATCTTTAAAGCTGCATTGTGTAACTTTTCTCCGTGGAGATGTTATTGCTATGTCTGGAATGTTTCACAGTATGGCATTAAACCTTTCTATCTTCATGGAGACCAAACCGAATTGGTATTTTTGAGCTCTAAAACCACCTGTAATTGAACAAGTGTAAAGTAGAGCTGTTTAATGTCACACTGTGGAACATTCCAGGCAGAGCAATGACGTATCTATAGAAACAAGCAGGTGACAGACCCTCCACCAGAAAGGTTACACAATGCACCTTTAAGCCATGTTATAATGTTGTTACCTCCTCAAAAACAGAGTTGTTTTTGTTTGTTTTTGTTTCATTCACGCCTGTTTGAGTAACAGGCGTTACTCATTTTTTAAGCTACCCCTACCTTGTTGCTATGGATACGCCAGTGCTCTGCCTGGAATGTTCCACAGTGTGACATTAAACAGCTCTACTTTACATTTATTCAATTACAGCTGGTTTTATAGCTTAAAAATACCTAGAAAAACAGACATTCTGACTGTGAGCGGGGTCGCCTCTCCACAGATCTGACCTGGAACTTGGTCTGGTTTGGTCTCCATGAAGATAGAAAGGTTTAATGCCATACTGTGGAACATTCCAGACAAAGCAATAACATTTGACGGACCCTCCTCCAGGCTTAATATCGATTATAGGCTCAGAAAAGAAATCTCATCAGCGCGTCCGGAGAGAGAATGAAAAATTGGGGGAAAAGAGGAAGAGGAAGAGGAAGAGGAAGAGGGGGGTAAAACCTGCTGAATCACACTCACTGCAGCGGGAGGAGAGAGTGAGGCATCCAAACATCGTCATTAGAATGGACGGAGTCGGAAAAGAGGAAATGGAGTGATTCATTTCTGTAAAAAAAAAAAAAAAAAAAGAATAATGTTGTTTTTAGACTGTTCCTTTTTCTCCTGTAATTTCATAATAAACAAACACAAAAATAGTGTTTTATGGGAGCTTAGAGAGAGAGAGGAAAGAAAAGAGGATGATGGAAGATTTTGCAGCTCATGTCCTCAACATTCCCTGGGGGTGATGCTAACCGGAGGCACTGCTCTGTCTGAAGCTCTGTTAGACTTTAATCTGAGCTTTGATTTAACACGATTTGACCAGAAAGAACTGATTTAGCCAAACTACAACAGGTTTGTGCTGTTAAACAAATCTCTCACACAGAAAAATACCGTCACAAGCTAGCTAGCATTAGCATTAGCCAACAGTTTTTCAGTGAGTTGCTCTCATCGTTGTGTAGAAAATCAAACTCCTAAACAGGACCGTAAACGTTCACTTTGATCACTGGAAAATGAAAATGTGAGTTTTCATACGATTTTAAAACTTTTTAGGCAGTGTTTGCTAATGTGTGCCTTGTGTCAACGTAACTACACTGCAACTGCTGAACATTCCTTGATAGATATACATGTATATCCCCCCGTGTGATGTCACCGCAAAGTATCAAAGGTGGGAGATGGAAAGAGAGACTGAATGAGAGAATAAATATAAAGAAACAACAGAACAGACTAGTTATGTTCTTGTTACTAAACTGTGCACATGGTGTTTTAATAGAATTATTTACTGTTTCTGGTGGTTTTATTTGGCAACTTTAGTGCAAAAACTGAGTGTGTGCTGCCTCCAGTGGCCTCTGCAATTTCAAGTACTATGTGACGTCACACAGAACTGCTTCTGTGACTACAGACAGGGTCGGAGTCTGAAGTGTGGATACCTGTTAGACCAATCACAGTGTTCCTTATACCACCAGACCCCGCCCCCCCACACTCTCCCCTTTAGTCCTCCAGAGCCCGCCCCTTCTTATCCTTCACTCTCCCCTTTAGTCCTCCCTCACTCCTCCCTCACTCTCCCCTTTAGTCCTCCCTCACTGTCCCCTTTAGTCCTCCCTCACTCCTCCCTCACTCTCCCTTTTAGTCCTCCCTCACTCTCCCCTTCAGTCCTCTCTCACTGTCCCCTTCAGTCCTCCCTCACTCCTCCCTCACTCTCCCCTTTAGTCCTCCCTCACTGTCCCCTTTAGTCCTCCCTCACTCCTCCCTCACTCTCCCCTTTAGTCCTCCCTCACTCTCCCCTTTAGTCCTCCCTCACTCTCCCCTTCAGTCCTCCCTCACTCTCCCCTTTAGTCCTCCCTCACTCTCCCCTTCAGTCCTCTCTCACTGTCCCCTTCAGTCCTCCCTCACTCCCCCCTTTAGTCCTCCCTCACTGTCCCCTTTAGTCCTCCCTCACTCTCCCCTTAAGTCCTCCCTCACTCTCCCCTTCAGTCCTCCCTCACTCCTCCCTCACTCTCCCCTTTAGTCCTCCCTCACTCTCCCCTTCACTCCTCCCTCACTCTCCCCTTTAGTCCTCCCTCACTCTCCCCTTCAGTCCTCCCTCACTCTCCCCTTCAGTCCTCCCTCACTCCTCCCTCACTCTCCCCTTTAGTCCTCCCTCACTCTCCCCTTTAGTCCTCCCTCACTCTCTCCTTCAGTCCTCCCTCACTGTCCCCTTTAGTCCTCCCTCACTCTCCCCTTTAGTCCTCCCTTACTGTCCCCTTTAGTCCTCCCTCACTCTCCCCTTCAGTCCTCCCTCACTCTCCCCTTCAGTCCTCCCTCACTCCTCCCTCACTCTCCCCTTTAGTCCTCCCTCACTCTCCCCTTTAGTCCTCCCTCACTCTCTCCTTCAGTCCTCCCTCACTGTCCCCTTTAGTCCTCCCTCACTCTCCCCTTTAGTCCTCCCTCACTCTCTCCTTCAGTCCTCCCTCACTGTCCCCTTTAGTCCTCCCTCACTCTCCCCTTTAGTCCTCCCTTACTGTCCCCTTTAGTCCTCCCTCACTCTCCCCTTTAGTCCTCCTCACTCTCCCCTTTAGTCCTCCCTCACTCTCCCCTTTAGTCCTCCCTCACTCTCCCCTTTAGTCCTCCCTCACTCTCCCCTTTAGTCCTCCCTCACTCTCCCCTTTAGTCCTCCCTCACTCTCCCCTTTAGTCCTCCCTCACTCTCCCCTTTAGTCCTCCCTCACTCTCCCCTTTAGTCCACCCTTACTGTCCCCTTTAGTCCTCCCTCACTCTCCCCTTTAGTCCTCCCTCACTCTCCCCTTTAGTCCACCCTTACTGTCCCCTTTAGTCCTCCCTCACTCTCCCCTTTAGTCCTCCCTCACTCTCCCCTTTAGTCCTCCTCACTGTCCCCTTTAGTCCTCCTCACTCTCCCCTTTAGTCCTCCCTCACTGTCAGTCAAAAAGATTATAAAAAAGTTCAATAAATTCCCTTTTCGATTTTCTAAACGCTGCGACGAAAAGTGCGCTCTGTTCTGAAGTGAGACTGACGTTTCTGAACGAGCTTTAAAAGTCAGATTTGCATCATTTTAGGCCTTTCAGTTTCAAATCGTCGGTGTTTTCAAGCTCCTTCAGCCGTTTATAGAGTTTGTTTTTGTCATTAACGTATCATCAAACATCTGTCTGCGGCGAGCGCCATTCCGCCAGCATTTCCTGTCTCCTTTTTCTTCTTTTAGCGCACCCAAATTACCTCCCAGTTTTCTTTTATTGTCTTTAATTTTCTTTCGGAAAAGTCGTCAACGCTCAAACTACTTCCTTTGTAAAGAAAGGATCTGAGACGGAGAAGTAAACACATTACTTTAGACGGAGAAATGTTTGTGATGAACGACGGCGCGTTAGCGGAGACGCAGATGAAGTCAAAACAGATGGAGATGTTTTTAAAGTGTCGCCGCCGTCAAGAGGATCTGAGCGGGAAAAAACAAAACAACCACAAAAAAACATGAAAAACGATATGGTCTGTGCTGGTACGCCATCTGCTCGTTTCCATGGGGATGTTATTGCTTTGCCTGGAATGTTCCACAGTGTGCCAGGGCAAGTTACAGATGAGGTTTGTGGAGAGGCGATCCGGCTCACAGTAAGAATGTGTTTGTCGAGGGATTTTTGTGAAGATCTAAAAAAAAAACTGTAAATGAAATGATTGATAGAGATATGTATGTCTTATATACAAGAGCTTACATGGGCTGGCACCACCACCTTTAAAAGAATACATTAAACACAGGAGCATTTCATTAAGAACTACCAGAGCAATAAGTAGAGGTGACTGTGAGGTTCCAGTGAGAAAAACTACTTTTGGTCAAAATGTTCTATCATATAAGGGTTGTGGCCAGTGGAACAGTCTGCCCACTTTTGTAAGAGAGGCACCTACCTTTACAATGTTTAAAAGTTACCTAAAGGAGTGGCTAAGATCAACTCAAACATGTGAGCACAATGTATAAGAACAGTAACTTTAGGGCTTGGTGCAATACACTCAGCACTTTAGGACTGGTGCAGTGCACTTAGCACTTTAGGACCTGTGCAATACATTCAGCACTCAGCACTTTAGGACTTGTACAATACATTCAGCACTCAGCACTTTAGGACTTGTGCAATACATTCAGCACTCAGCACTTTAGGACTTGTGCAATACACTTAGCACTTTAGGACTAGTGCAATATGAATTGTGTAACTCTCCTGAGTTTTTTGATTGTGAATCGCTCCTGTGTGTAATCTGTGTTTTTAATGTATTGTTCTCTTGTTTTATTGTTTGTGTGACCTTTTAATTGGCACCATCAACCTGTCCAGGGACAACAGATGGAAATTAGCCTGTGGCTATAATCTGGCATATTTACATATGTATCATATGTTCATTAATGTGCACTGTCCCTTTCAAATAAATAAATAAATAAATAAGCTTAAAGGTGCACTGTGTAACTTTTTGCTTGTTTCTATGGATACGTCACTGCTCTGCCTGGAATGTTCCACAGTGTGACATTAAACAGCTCTACTTTACATTTATTCAATCACAGGTGGTTTTAGAGCTCAAAAATACCTAGAAAAACAGACATTCTGACTGTGAGCGGGGTCGCCTCTCCACAGATCTGACCTGGAACTTGGTCTGGTTTGGCCTCCATGAAGATCGAAAGGTTTAATGTCATACTGTGGAACATTCCAGACAAAGAAATAACATCTCCATGGAGTAAAGTTTGATGGACCCTCCACCAGAAAAGTCTAACTAACCAAAACTCTGAGTGGGCTCGCATCTCCACAAACCTGACTTTTGAAGGACGGCCTGTTCCTGCTTGTTTCCGTAGAAATGCCGTTCCTTTGGTTTTAACCTTCCCTTACAACATTAGAACAGAGGCTGTGTCCGAATGTCTCCCCTACTCCCTAACCCCTCATTCCCTACATAGGAATAGTACTATAGTAGTAGTACTATACGAGTATAACAGTAGTAGTATTTGTAGTACTTTTATCTGCTTCATTCAGTCGGTTGTGTTCAGTTAAACACCTGTCGCTGTAGCCGTTGTTTTCCCGACTCTCCCAGTGCATTGTGGTCTATATTTCCCGCTCTAGTGACACCGATGAACACTATTTTTCAAGGTGCATTGTGGGAAATTTTGAGCGCACTACTTTTTCACCAACTGGACATTCGGACACATCCAGCGATCAGAAAACACAGTGACATGGGCCCTTTAAATATTTTCTTCTCTTCGGTCTTTGAGTTCTCTGCTTTGTCCTTTCCCCAAACGTTCTCGTCATTTATTTTTTATCTTTTGTTTTGTTCAGAGTCGGTCGACGGAGGAGCAGAGAGACCCACACGTTTGATTGTCACAGCTCTTTCTCTGTTTGTGGAGCGTGCCGCCGCGTTAGCTCAGTGCTACGCTACGCTAACAAACCCCGCTAAATCTGCCACAGTCTGCTGTCTGGTGCCTTTTAGCCTCGTTCTGATTCATTCTTCACAGCAACGTTCACTCCAAACGCACACGAGCAGCTTGGGACGCGACGTGGTGACAGCGGCAGAGTGGTTAGCCTTACAGTTGCAGACTCAAGCGTGTGAAGAGGTTGTGGGTTAGATTCCTGTTGTCTCCAGTGTTCAAATGTAACATGTAGTAAAGTAAAAATGACAAAATGGCGATGGTCATGATATTGTTGGTATTATTGTTGACATTGCTTCTGTTTTTGTGCTTTTTAATTATTATTATTATTTTTATTTTTATTTTTTTATTATTATTATTATTATTATTATTATTATTATTATTATTACTTTTTACATATTTTTATTTTATTTTCATATTTTATTTATTTATTGTTCTTTTTTCCTCCATTTGGTTTCTGTCAGGTTCTAGGAAGGATTAGCTGGAACAGTGTTTATGTTGCTTTGTTTTATAAATTATTGCACTTTATATTTTATTTTGCCTATAAACCCCCTCAAAATTATGCTCAGGAATTTAAATTAAAACCTGTAATATAAAGTAATTTAAAATAGTGAAATTCAAAATGCTAAATGAAAATGATATAGTAATTTTAAATAATGAAATTTAAACCATTAATATTAAATGTGATAAAATGATCAAAAGAATAAAAATGGGACCAAGAAATTAAAAGTAAAATAAAATATTCTGAGAAAGAAAACTATAAATATGAAGTTATTTTTGTAATTATGATTTACACTGGGTCACCTTAAGAAAACAAAAAGAAAATTACCAAAAAAAAGTAGTAAAATACTGTATTTAAAGGCGAACTGTGTAACTTTTCTGGTAGTGGGCCACAAACTTGTTTCCATGGAGATATTATTGCTTTGCCCAAAAGGTTTCACAGTATGGCATTAAACTCCATCCATGTTGCATTTATTCAATTACTGGTGTTTTACTGCTACGAAATACCACGAAAATCATGCATTCCCACTGTGAGTGAGCTCGCCTCTCCACAGACCTGACCTGTAACGTGGCCTGGAGGCATTGTGAGCTTGGAGGGGTTAGCATGCCTCTTGTCTGTTAGCTTGTTGGCGATAAAAGAAATCGTAAACGCCATGAAATTTGCGACCGTTTTCTCGTCATAATTCCAGTTTGTCTCTTCTTTAAAGCCCCTCTGTGGAACTTTTATGTCCAAAAAATAGACTAAAATAAGAGCTTTTTTTTTTTTTTTTTTTTTTTTTAATTAATTATTCTGAGGGGGCTCGCATCTCCACAAACTTTCCTCCTTGTTTCCATGGAAATGTTGTTCCTTTGGCTATAATATTCCACAGTATGGCTCAAAACTGTCTGTCTTCATGGAGAATATTCCAAAGGTTTTAACTGTCTGTTTCCATGGAATCACGCAGGTTCTAGAAAGCTTCATAGTGTTGCTTTAAAGATTTTTTGAGGTTTTTTACCATGTTAACCCACAGTTTTGGGCTAATATCACATTTTTAAATCACTAAAAGGTAACAGCTTATGTGTCTGTTTTTTGTAAAATTTTTCCCAGTTTTTGTTTGTACAAGTTACTCCTATTTTTTTTTGTTTTTATTTTATGTACGGAAAGTTTGTGGGTTCTTTTTCGCACCGTTCTTATTTTACTTTGGTCATGGTCTTTTCCTTTTTACTTTGGGGTTTTTTTGTGTTTTTTTTTTTCTTCTAAAAACAACAGAACCTACACATCAAAACTGAAAAACAAAAAGTAAAACAATAAATTTATTGAATCCTTAATTTTGGGTCATAACAGTTACAACCCCGTAGAAGTCAAATACCCAAATACCCAAATACTTAAAAGGTCCTAAAACTGACTCTTGTGAGGTTTAAGTCGTTGTTTTGTTTCATTCACATGTTTGAGGAACTCTTTATTATTAGTCTGTCTACATCTCAAAGCTCCAAACGCTCTGTTCCACCTTGTGATGTCATGAAGCTCCTTTTACCTTTAGTTCCGCAGAGATTGGCAGAGAAATTCCAGGTCTGAAATGATCCAAATGATTCTAGTGAAGGTGTGTGGAGTTTAAAAACAGGAGCACTTCCTGTATCACCACATGATGACATCACAAGGTGGAACAGTGTTTTTTTAAGTTTGAGAGAAGATTTTTGAAAGGTTTTGTGGTTAAAAACAGTCAAAATCTGAGTGTGTGCTGCCTTCAGTGGCCTCTGCGATTTGAAGTACTACGTGACATCACACAGGACTGCCCTGATTGCAGATAACTGTGGAACATTTCAGTTAGAGTTTACAAATAATACGATACGATACTAAAACTAATATCGAAACCAGATCCTCGTTTTTCACAGGTGTCGATACTAAAAAAGAAGTTCCACTGACAGGACAGAGCAGAACCTTTTCTGAATGTGTTTAGAACGAACTGGAACTGGATCAGAGCAAGGATAAGAGCACAGAGACTAGTATTGATACTTTGCAGCTGACGTCATCAACATTCCCTTGGGGGCGTGATGCTATCTGGAGGCACTGCTCTGTCTGAGGCTCTGTTACACTAGTTCGACTTTAATCTGAGTTTTGTTTTAACTCCTAAACCGTGAACGCTCGACCTGATCACAGGGAAGTGAAAATGTGCTCTTCAGAGTTTTCAGACGATCTTACAACTTATCAGGCTGTGGTTGCTAATGTGCCCATTGTGTCGCCATGGTAACTGCTGAACATTCTGCCACAGAGATGTATGTAGAACACCCCCAGCGTGATGTCAGTGCAAAGTATCAGTACACGGAGGGATTGCACGGATATAAGGAGACAGGGTTTTTATTTTCATTGTGGTATCGGTATCGAGTATCGAGTCTGTTCCTTAGTATCAAAATCGAGTGAAAAGAGGAACATTGACTCTTACAGGTTCCAGGAGTTTAACTTCTTGACTTTGAGTTTGACTTTTTAAGAATTTATCTTAAAAACGGAAGGTTCATGAATCACCCGCAGCTGTCAGGTCTGAAGAGATAAGAGGAAAAAACAAGTGACCTTTAAGAGAGGGAAAGAGGGAGGAAGAGAGGAGAGGAGGAGGAGAGGAGAGGAGGAGGGAAAGAGGGAGGAAGAGAGGAGAGGAGGAGGAGGGACAGAGAGAGGGAAAGAGGGAGGAAGAGAGGAGAGGAGGAGGGAAAGAGGGAGGAAGAGAGGAGAGGAGGAGGGAAAGAGGGAGGAAGAGAGGACGAGTTAAGTGGAAGACGGCGTGTTGGTGAAGCGGCAGGAGACGGCGTGTTGGTGAAGCGGTGGAAGACGGCGTGTTGGTGAAGCGGTGGTGAAGCGGAGAAAGACGGCGTGTTGGTGAAGCGGTGGAAGACGGCGTGTTGAAGAAGCGGTGGAAGACGGCGTGTTGAAGAAGCGGTGGAAGACGGCGTGTTGGTGAAGCGGTGGAAGACGGCGTGTTGGTGAAGCGGTGGAAGACGGCGTGTTGAAGAAGCGGTGGAAGACGGCGTGTTGGTGAAGCGGTGGAAGACGGCGTGTTGGTGAAGCGGTGGAAGACGGCGTGTTGAAGAAGCGGTGGAAGACGGCGTGTTGGTGAAGCGGTGGAAGACGGCGTGTTGGTGAAGCGGTGGAAGACGGCGTGTTGAAGAAGCGGTGGAAGACGACGTGTTGGTGAAGCGGTGGAAGACGGCGTGTTGGTGAAGCGGTGGAAGACGGCGTGTTGGTGAAGCGGTGGAAGACGACGTGTTGGTGAAGCGGTGGAAGACGGCGTGTTGGTGAAGCGGTGGAAGACGACGTGTTGGTGAAGCGGTGGAAGACGGCGTGTTGGTGAAGCGGTGGAAGACAGCGTGTTGGTGAAGCGGTGGAAGACGACGTGTTGGTGAAGCGGTGGAAGACGGCGTGTTGGTGAAGTGGTGGAAGACAGCGTGTTGAAGAAGCGGTGGAAGACGACGTGTTGGTGAAGCGGTGGAAGACGGCGTGTTGGTGAAGCAGTGGAAGACGGCGTGTTGGTGAAGTATTGGTGAAGCGATAGAAGACAGCATGTTGGTGAAGCGGTGGAAGACGGCGTGTTGAAGAAGCGGTGGAAGACGACGTGTTGGTGAAGCGGTGGAAGACGGCGTGTTGGTGAAGCGGTGGAAGACAGCGTGTTGAAGAAGCGGTGGAAGACGACGTGTTGGTGAAGCGGTGGAAGACGGCGTGTTGGTGAAGCGGTGGAAGACGGCGTGTTGGTGAAGTATTGGTGAAGCGATAGAAGACAGCATGTTGGTGAAGCGGTGGAAGACGGCGTACGTTCAAACAGCCAATGAAAACGCTGCCGTCTTTCCTGCTTCATTGTGACAAACGCCTGTAGCTAATATGAAACGTCTCCGGTGATCTACAGATCTTTTTTCCCATTCAGTTTCCTAATAATTCCCTCTTTCTCCCTCTCTCCTTCTCTCCCTCTTTCTCTCTGTGTCCTGTTGCCATGGCAGCCACATGCTAATAAGGCTGCACCCGTCTACAGTAAATTACACCACGCTGTTTTTCATTCTCTCCATTTTCATCCCCCTGTACCTCACCCGCTCCTCCCTCTTTTCTCTCCTCTCTCTCTCTTTCTCTCCTTCTCTCTCTTTCTCTCCTTCTCTCTCTTTCTCTCCTTCTCTCTCTCGTACACGTTCGCCAAAGCGGCAGTCAGCAGAAATGCGTTTAAACTGACCAATGGGAAAGCGGAGAAATCGGCGAACTAAAGCTGAGGAATCCTGTGGGAACGATGTCGGTGAATGCAGCGCGGACTGAAGAGGGGCTGGGAGGGAGGAAGAGAGGGAGGACGGAGAGAGAGAGAGAGAGAGAGAGAGAGAGGGAGGGGGTAAAGTGGGACAGGTTGAATCATAGAGTTATGTAAGGTCTGAGGAAGAGGAGAGCGGAGAGGGGAGAGTGGGCGGCCATGTTGGGTCGGTCATTGGAGCTAAAATATAATTTTAAACAAATATGAGACGTGGAAATGTGAACAATATTTATGAATGAATGAAATCCTTCCACTGGACAGGAGGGTTTCAGTTTGTTGGAGGTGAAAGAGAGAGAAGGAGAGAGGGAGGAGAGGAGAGAGGGAGAGAGGAGGAGAGAGGGATGAGAGGAGAGAAGGAGAGGGAGAGGAGTAGGACAGGAGAAAGGGAGAGGAAGAGAGTGGCAGGAGAGAGGGAGAGGAGGAAAGAGGGAGGAGCGAGGAGAGGAGGAAAAAATGGGTGAAAGAGGGCGGAGGAGGAGAGGAGGAGAGGGAAGAGGGAGGAGAGACTAAGACTAACTTGACTAACTCACAGGTCAGATTTGTGTTTTTTGTTTTTTTGCAGTAGAAACACTTAAAAATGCAAGATTGACAGATGCCATACTGTGGAAAATTCTAAATCTAAATTCTCCATGGAGACAAGCAAGAGGAGCTTCCACAAGAAAAGTTACAGCATTTGCCTTTAACTTGAATTCACCTTTCGATAAGAGTCATACATGTTTATTTCTGCAACCAAATTTTAATCAAAATTATTATTATTTTTTTTTCCATATTTCTGCTGTAATTAGCGATGAGGCTTTTTCCTTCTCCTCTCCCTCCTCCACCTCCTCCTCTCCCTCCTCCACCTCCTCCTCTTCCTTCTCCTCTCCCTCTTCCACCTTGTGATGTCATCAAGTGGTAGTTTTCAAGTGAACAGCCCCTTTTACCTTTAGTTCAGTCGAGATCGACAATTCCAGGACTGAAATGATCCAAATGATTCTAGTGAAGGTGTGTGGAGTTTAAAAACACAGTGGAGCACTTCCTGTATCACCACATGATGACATCACAAGGTGGACGAGAGAAGAGCTCAGCCTAAATAAATCTGCAGGGTTTGTGTTTTAAAAATGTGTGAATGAAACAAAACTCAACTCCAGGTGTTTGTGTCGAGGAAACGACATTAGGACACATCAGTGAAACAGTAAAAAAGTCGCATATTGTCCCTTTAACGCTGTAATCTGTATTTTCTTCAGATAAATCAATCGAAGCTTCTGTTTTTTCATCATAACAAACTCCCCAGCTCAGTGTTTCTCTTTGTGAGCTTCTCCTCTGCTTCAGCTCAGGTCACCTCTCTTCATTAGCCTCTTAGCGGCTAATCTAATATCTGACCAATGAGCCCTGACCGCTAAGCTAAGAAATACGCTAACAGATAAAGGCTACGCTACGCTACGCCGAGCTAATTCGATTTCACCTCCACTCCGCCGACTCCACCGACTCCCCTCATCCGCCACGCTAACCCCGGACCTAGGCTAACGCTCATTCAATCCGGCCGGGCACGGGACGGGAATGCTAAGTACGCCAACACGGAATCAGTCAGTCAGTTGGTCGCTGCGTTCATGGTCCATTACTCGCATACATAAAACCCCCGCGCTGGAATGTACACACGTGTTTTCATAATGACGCAGGAGAAGAATGATGAGGAACTGATGGAGGAGATGGAGAAAGCTCCGCCAATTTGGATTTACCCAGAGGCGCTGTAGATAATAGTGTTAAGAAATTAAACTCAGAGTTAAAGAGCTGCTCTAATCTCATGAGTTAATGAAAAGTCTCGTTTTAGGAAGTTAACCAAGGTTAATATTAACGGGCCAATATTAGACCATTTTGTGATTTGAAGTTTCCTCATCACACACAGACCTGGAGCTGTGTTTCATTCACTGTCTGAGGTGCACTGAATGTTTTTTATTTTTATTTTTTTTCCAACTTTCTTTATTGAACATTTTTAACATTAACAGACAAACATGTGCATCGTACTGAATAGTGCTATTACAGCTGTGACAGTAATACAGGATCATCCCTCCCCCAACCACTGGCCAAACATCCTAAAATTAAAGAAAAAAAATATATAAATAAAATTTATTATTATTATTATTAATAATAATAATAATAATAATAATAATAATAATAATAATAATAATAATAATAATAGTTTAAAAATATAAAATAGAATAAAAATACATAAATCAAAATAAATAAATAAAATAAAAAAGAATAAAATAGTAATAATAATAAATTAAAATATATATATAAAAGTAATTAATAAAAAAAGGAAAGTAGGGATGTAAAAGAAGGAAAGGAGCCCATGAAGATGAAAGGTTACATGGGATAAGAAGTAAAGAGAAAGAAAAGAGGGGAAGAGAAGGGGAGGTGCACTGAAATGTTTAAAGGACCCGTCACAGCCTTAAAGAGGAGGGATTAAACTCACCATTATTCACTTTTTACCATTATAACTCTGTTTTCTCCTCTAAAACCTGCATGAAGACGGTTTAGACTCATAGATCATTCAGATTTTGAATTTTAAATACCGCAGAATTCATTACTTTGAATTTTTTAACTCTGAAAAAAGATGTTTGAATTATTTTTATTCTGAATTTTAGCTGCTGAAGTTTTAAGTGCACATTTTCAAAGTGTTTAAAATTCAATAAATTCAATATTCAGAACACTTAAAACTTCAGCAACTAAATTCAGAGTAAAAATAATTCATCTTTTTTCAGAGTTTACAAAATTCAAAGCTGCATTTAAAATTCAAAATCTGATGAAACACACAAACCCTGCAGATGTGATGTGATGCCATGCGGTGATACAGGAAGTGCTCCACTGTGTTTTTAAACTCCACACACCTTCACTAGAATCATTTGGATCATTTCAGCCCTGGAATTGCCGATCTCTACTGAACAAAAGGTAAAAGGAGCTGTTCACTTGAAAACTACCACTTGATGACATCACAAGGTGGAACAGAGCGTTTGGAGCTTTGGAGATGTAGACAGACTAATAATAAAGAGTTCCTCATCAAACATTTCACCTGTTCTCCAAGTTGAAAAAGCCACAACGCTCAAGGTCACGGGAGGATCTTTTCACGTCAGCAGAGGTGAAATAACGAGATACAAATGTGGTGCTTCTGGCCTTTTCCGGCTTTTTATTGGCATTACCAGATATTAATGAATAAATGGCCATGGGAAAAAAACACCTCCCCGTTCTCGAGCGCACCGAACATAAGACAATAAACATGAACAGTTCGTAAGCAGTTCACCAAATCACCACGATATTAGCCCCTGCTGATTTATTTACAAGTCCCCAAAGTTTCACGCACACCGCGCAGCAAAACGTTCTGTGGCTTTATTCGCCGTACCCGCGCTTTCACCGCTCCAGTCCGGTTCAGTAACTTCCCAAAGCCCAGCAGCTCCTCTGAAGAAATATAATCCAACACATATGGAAAACGTAATAATCCAAAAGCGATCTATTCCTCAGAGTTCGCTCCACAGGCCTGACAGCTCTGGGTCCAAGACGGTGCTCCACTTAAATTACCACCAACAGTCTATATACAGTCTACATAATAATAATACATAAATATAAAGGACCATACGCAAAAAAAGGTTGTGAGGACCTAAGTCGTCTTTACGCTCAAACGTGTGAATGAAACAAATACAACTCCAGGTCTGTTTTTGAGGAGGAACAACATTAGAACACAACTTAAACCTCACAGGAGTCAGTTTTGTGTAATTCAGGACCTTTAAAAGTATAAAATATATTTGTCTTTCTCTCTCTTGTAGTTCGTGGCGCAGCCGAACTGTCAGCAGCTCTTGGCGACGCTCTGGTACGATGGTTTCCCCGGGTGGAGGCGGAGACACTGGGCGGTCAAACTGGTCACATGCTTCATCATCGGACTCCTCTTCCCCGTCTTCTCCCTGGTAAGGACTGAAATCAGACTTCACACTGACCCTCTGACGTTGTATCTGGAGTGATTCATGTTTGAGGAATCTTTAATCGCTTATTTTCAAGACGCCGTTTTGCCGATTTACCCGTTTTCAGCTCCACACCACAGTTTTCTAACGTGGAAGTCAGCGCACTTGTTTCTTTTATTTGTTTATTTGAGGATTAGTCTCCGCAGTTGCACAGATTACTCTTCCCGGGGTGCACTCTCATCATAAAAACACATTGACCGTACGTTAACAGTAAATCACATAATAGTCAATACATAACAACAACTTCTATCATGAGGAGAACAGGCAGAAAACATCCATCAGTTCATCACAGTTTGTTTAGCATTGATTTCTTGAGATGTTTTTTTTAAAGCAAGACGATTGTGTATCAGCGTCATTTCTTGAGGCAGCTTATTCCAGTGAGAAATGGCTCTGTATATAAAAGTTTTTTCCAGTGCATTCGTTCTTGGTTTAGGCAAAGTAAAGGCGGCACAGGAGGCTCGTCTCGTGTTGTACCCACGTCTGTTTCAGGTGGGCTGCAGCTGCTCCGAGGTCTGTGTGTCGTCCAGACTTTGTGCAAGGACAGAATCAAACTACATGTCCGTCTTTCTTTGACTTTCATCCATGTCCGTCTTTTATGCATAACATTAACACGAATTCTGAAAGGGCATCTGAGCTAGTCTTGCAGCTCGATTCTGAACTACCTGTAGTTTGTCCAGGTCTTTGTTGGCAGCACTAAACCCACACAAAAGGACAATAATCCAGAGGAGATAAAACAAGAGAACGTATTACAAGTTTTCTCGCTTCAGTTGGCATAAATTGAGCATTTCTTTTAATTATTAAAGCATTTCTACTCATCTTAGTAACAATATTATTTATATGAGTTGTCCATGACAGAGTTTGGTCTAATGTGACACCCAAAAGTTGAACCTGTGTGAGTTGTTCCAGTAATTACTGTAATTGAGGTGCTCCGGGCATGTCCCACTGGGAGGAGGCCCCGGGGAAGACCCAGGACACACTGGAGAGACTGTGTCTCTCTCTGGCCTGGGAACACCTTGGGGTCCCCCTGGAGGAGCTGGAGGAAGTGTCCGGGGTGAAGGAAGTCTGGGAGTCCCTGTTTAGACTGTTGCCCCCGCGGCCCGGCCCCCGATAAGAGGAAGTAAATGGATGGATGGATGGAGTTGTTCCAGTAATTAGTTATTGATAGAAATATTTAACTTTGGGGTTTCTCTGTCAGAATGTTTTGATCCCAGTAACACACACTTTGTTTTTATTGTATTCGGCTTTAACCTGTTCTCCATCATCCAGTTCTAAGCAGACATTAGCTCGTTGTAGCCTGACCTGATCCAAGTTAGAAGACGACACATGTATCGTTGTATCATCCGTGCCTGTGTTAGTGCACATGACGAATCATTTACAAAGACACTGTACAGCAGAGGGCCCAGGCAGCTGCCTTGAGGAATTCCACCTGAGAGTTTCACAGCGTTTGAAAGGAAACCATTAAAGGGAACATATTGTCTTCTGTTAGTGTTTTAACTGCTCTTGAAGTGTGTAGCTGCACTTTTAAAACCAGACGCAGACAGTTTCATTTGTAAAAGTTCATGATTAACAAGATCAGAGTTGTTTTAGATCAATTTTGTGATTTAAAATGCCACAGTTATAACAGAATGATCCACGGGGATGAGCTGAACATTTGTTTCTTGCAGATCTGATTTAGTTTGTCTCATTTTTGTTTCTGTCCTTTGAAAACAGCAAATTTTGTGATTTATTTAACGTTTTATCTTTCAAATTACAGTAACTTCAAATTATAAATCAGATGTTACGTCCTGACAGTTGCTCTTTAAGTTACTTTTTTTATTCTTCTTGAGTCATTTCCTGGACCACTACTTTGTACTTCTACTTGAGTAATACTGTATTTTATTGAAATAATATTACTTTTACTTTTTTTTGCTACTCTACACCTCTGATTATGTGTCCAGCCTGTTACAGACACTTTAAAGCTCTTGTTGAGTCCTGGTGCAGAGGTCAGAGGTCAGAGGTCAGGAGCAGTCGATGATACACACTTCCGAGGTCATGGATGAGATTATATTGATTAAACAGAGACACAAAAGGCCGTGGCTCTTCTAATGGAGGCGGGGGGTTATTGATCTGAGACAGTTTAAACAGACGTGGTGTTTGCTTTGTGTTTACCTCACGCTGAGTTCACACTACAGCGCCAAAAACACGCCAAAAACACGGCAAATACATGTCAAAAACACCCCCAAATTACACCAAAAACAAATCAAAATCACCCCAAAAAGACACCAAAAGCACCCCAAAAATGCACCACAAACAAATCAAAAATACACCAAAAATACGCCAAAAACCCCAGAAATACACAGAAAAACATCAAAAATACAAGTACCTGACCTGCGTGAACTGCATGAGTGTGCGTGGTTTTTTATCCTGCGATCTGTCACTGAAAAGTTTTTTTTTTTTTTTCTAACCTAAACTCTCCCGTTTCTCTCCTTGACCTGCCCCCAACCCTCTCTCTCTTTACCTTCCACCATCCCTGATCCTTCTCTCTTTTCTCATCTGTCTTTTTCTCTCCCTTCTCCCCATTCCACCCCACCCTCTCCTCTCTCCCCCTCCTCTCTCTCTCCCTCTTTTACTGCTCTTTCTCTCTCCCCCTCCTCCCTCCATCCCTCCATCTTCCCCTCCTCTCTCTCCCTCCCTCTTTCACCCCCTCCTTCTTTCTCTCGTCCTCTCTCGCTCCCTCTTTCACTTCCCCCTCTCTCCTCCTCCTCTCTCTCTCCTCCTCCTCTCTCTCTCCTCCTCCTCCCTCTCTCTCTCTCCCTCCCTCTTTCTCCCCTCCCTCCCTCTCTCTCCCTCCCTCTTTCTCCCCTCCCTCCCTCTCTCTCTCTCTCTCAGATTTACCTGTTGGCTCCTAAGAGTGCCCTGGGTCGCTTCATAAAAAAGCCCTTTATAAAGTTCATCTGCCACACGGCGTCGTACCTCACGTTCCTCTTCCTGCTGCTGTTGGCGTCTCAGCACATCGCCCGCACCAACCTCCACATGCAGGGACCCCCACCCACCATCGTCGAGTGGATGATCCTGCCCTGGGTCCTGGGTAAGAGACTTTGTGTTTGTGAGGAGCAGGAGAAGAAGTCCAGGAAGTATCGTAACATCTGACCCAAACAGTCGTGTTGCTTTCAGTGCCCTGGGCCGCGTCTCATTTCTCTTTCCTCGCTTCCTTCTCCTCGATTCCTCTCCTCAATCCCCCTTTTCCAGCTGTCAGTCAAACGTGTCATATTAAGTGTTTTCCTGAAGAAAACCACGGAGTGAAGGAGTAAACCTGAGGGAGGCTCCAGGAGCAGACGGCAGAGAAAAGAACCAAACTTTACAGGTCTCAGTGAGGAGTTTATGGCCACGTCTCATTTCTCTTTCCTTGCTTCCTTCTCCTTGATTCTGCAGGAAGTGGGTGAGGAAGTCCCGCCCACAGAGGAGACACAGGGAGGACAGAGGATCTAAACTCCTCACTGAGACCGATAAAGTTTGATTCTTTTCTCTGATGTTGCTCCTGAAGACTCCTCAGGTTTACTCCTTCACTCTGTGGTTTTCTTTGGGACACTTAATATAGACGCATTTGATTGACAGCTGAAAAACAGAGGATCAAGGAGAGGAAACGAGGAAAGAAATGAGATGCGACCCCGTGCTCATTACTTCCTTAACACTGGCCTAGCCCCGCCCACCGTGTGACGTCACAAACATGCACCGTGTGATCATTTGTCGCTTTAAACCTTTCTATCTTCATGGAAACCAAACCCGACCAAGTTCCAGGTCAGATCTGTGGAGAGGCGACCCCGCTCACAGTCAGAATGTCTGTTTTTCTAGGTATTTTTGAGCTTTAAAACCACCTGTAATTGAATAAATGTAAAGTAGAGCTGTTTAATGTCACACTGTGGAACATTCCAGGCAGAGCAGTGACGTATCCATAGAAACAAGCAGGTGACGGACCCCAAGCCGAAAAGTTACACATCTACATAGACTTTTAAGTACATGCGTTTTACAATGGAAGATTCTTGTATTAGTGGAACAGTAGCAGCCCCATATGCAGCGTTTGTTTTTCATATTCTCCAGTGCGGCGTGAGCGGGGGACTGAGACAGAGCAGGTGGGCGATCGATGGTTTAAACGTGTGGGAGCAGACTGCGGAGGAGAGAGAGAGCGGAGGGGGTGTCAAGTGCCGCATTACATCTTTAAAAACACCATTACATTCAGCACTGACACCAGTCAAGTCTGAACAGCGGCCAGAGCTGTCATTAAGACTCCACTGTGGGCGCTCGGAAACGGCTTATATCGCGCAAAACTGACTCGTGTGAGCTTTGAGACATGTGAGAACGCTGTTACCTCCTCAAAAACATTCACACATGTTTGACTAACACTTTATTATTAGTCTGTCTAACGCTCCAAACGCTCTGTTTCACCTTGTGATGTCATCAAGCAGTAGTATTTTTATAAGTGAACAGCTCCTTTTACCTTTAGTTCAGTAAAAATTGGCAATTCCAGGGCTGAAATAATAATAAATAATAATAATAATAATAATAATAATAATAATAATAATAATAATTATTATTATTATTATTAAAATAAAAATGAATTATTATTATTAATAATAATAATAATAATAATAATAATAATAATAATACGTCTTTATTTATAAGCACTTTTAAAAACAAGATATGAAAAGGGCTGTACAAGCCGTAAAGAACTATAAAAAATGCATCCAGAAAGCAAACAAAAACAGACAATGAAGCTTTCAGTTCAATTAATTATAATAAATAAGTTAATAAAATAGAATAAATATAAATAAGGAATAAAATCAAGCTAAAACCAGTTAAAGGAAGGCCAACCGATAAAAATGAGTTTTAAGAAGTGATTTAAAAGATGATACTGATGGTGCAAGTCTTTTCTCCTCAGTCAATACTCCAGATGATTCTAGTGAAGGTGTGTAGAGTTTAAAAACACAGTGGAGCACTTCTTGTATTACCGCATGACATCACAAGGTGGAACAGAGTGTTTTCTGTTATTTTTGAGAGAAGAACTCGGCCTAAATCTGCAGTTTTTGTGTGTTAAACATGTGAATGAAACAGTGAACGAATGAACGGTCTCTACCTAAAACCCCAGCACCTGCACCAGTCATGAGTCAGTGCTAGTGCGGCCTCTGCAGCTCAGCTGGAGGCTCTGGAGAAACAGGGTGTGTTGTGATTGTGATACAGTATTTTTTTTATAAGATCACAGGCTGCGTACAGTTTGATTGATTCATTTATTTCGTACATTCTGACATTATTCCACAGTCAGTCATTTTTAATAGACACAGACCGAAAAGGTGTCGGCTGAAGCTTGAGCTCGTTACGCCTGCCCTTTATTCCTTTTTCACTGCAGCATCTTGAAACCCGTTCATTCATAAATACAGCGAGAGGAAACAAACGAGTGAGTAACAGTACCGCAAAGTACTACAACACGAACGAAGCATCACAATTCATGTATCTGCCCAGAGTTAAACTTTTACCGTCATTTCCGGACTATTGAGCGCACCTGAACATGAGCCGCATCAACGAAATTTTAAAAGAAAAATAAAATTGTACATATATAGGCCAAACTTGTCTATAAGCCGGAGGTGTCCACGTTGTAACTTGAGATATTTACACAGAAGGATTTTTTTTACATTTTTAATTAAATACCGGT
>CM057106.1:1402417-1537417 GCA_029959045.1 Taenioides sp. WSHXM2023
CAGAAGACCGACTCTGGACCTGTTTAGGAAAGACGCAAGCGGAGGACTGATGATTACAGAATTTCACTCTTTTTTTTTTTTTTTAAACTTTTTAAAATTGTTTGTTTTGTCCTCTTTTTTCTCCCTCTTTTCCTTTTCGCCTGTGTCTCGTCTCTCTCTCCTCTCCTCCTCTTCCTTCCTTCTCTCTCTTCCTCTCTCCATTCCTCCATTTTTCCCCCTCTCTCCTCCTCTTCCCTCCCTCTCTCCTCTTTCCTCCCTCTCTCCTCCTCTCCCTCCCTCCTTCAGTACAATTCTTCTCGTCCTCGTGAGGAGTGGGAGATGTGGCACCCCACGCTCATCGCCGAGGCGCTCTTCGCCATCGCCAACATCTTCAGTTCGCTGCGTCTCATCTCTCTGTTCACGGCGAACTCCCACCTGGGCCCTCTGCAGATCTCCCTGGGGAGGATGGTCCTGGACATCCTCAAGTTCCTCTTCATCTACTGCCTGGTAAAACATCTAACGACTCCACCACGACTCCACCAGAACTCCACCAGAACTCCACCACGACTCCACCAGGACTCCACCAGGACTCCACCAGGACTCCACCAGAACTCCACCAGAACTCCACCACGACTCCACCAGGACTCCACCAGGACTCCACCACGACTCCACCAGAACTCCACCACGACTCCACCACGACTCCACCACGACTCCACCACGACTCCACCACGACTCCACCAGAACTCCACCAGGACTCCACCACGACTCCACCAGGACTCCACCACGACTCCACCACGACTCCACCAGGACTCCACCACGACTCCACCAGGACTCCACCACGACTCCACCACGACTCCACCACGACTCCATCAGGACTCCACCAGAACTCCACCAGGACTCCACTACGACTCCACCACGACTCCACCAGAACTCCACCACGACTCCACCAGAACTCCACCACGACTCCACCAGGACTCCACCAGGACTCCACCACGACCTCCACCATGACTCCACCACGACTCCACCAGAACTCCACCACGACTCCACCAGGACTCCATCAGGACTCCACCAGAACTCCACCACGACTCCACCAGAACTCCACCACGACTCCACCACAACTCCACCAGAACTCCACCACGACTCCACCACGACTCCATCAGGACTCCACTAGAACTCCACCACGACTCCACCAGAACTCTACCAGAACTCCACCACGACTCCACCACGACTCCACCAGAACTCCACCACGACTCCATCACGACTAAAAACTGAAAGCTGCACTGTGTAACATTTCTGGTGGAGGGTCTGTCAGATGAGCTTATTGCTTCGTCTGGAATGTTTCACAGTATGGCATTAAACCTTTCTATCTTCATGGAGACCAAACCAGACCAAGTTTCAGGTCAGATCTGTGGAGAGTCTGTTTTTTTTTAGGTATTTTTGAGCTCTAAAACCACCTGTAATTGAATAAATGTAGAGCTGTTTAATGTCACACTGTGGAACATTCCAGGTAGAGCAATGACGTATCCATAGAAACAAGAAGGTGATGGACCCCAAACAAAAAGTTACACAGTGCAGCATTAAGACATGTTCTAATGTTCCTCCTCAAAAACAGACCTGGAGTTGTGTTTGTTTCATTCACATGTTTGAGGAACTCTTTATTATTAGTCTGTCTACATCTCCAAAGCTCCAAACGCTCTGTTCCACCTTGTGATGTCATCAAGTGGTAGTTAGTTCCTAACCTTAGTTCCTTTCCGGCTCCTTTTACCTTTAGTTCAGTAGAGATTAGTCAAGAAATTGCAGGACTGAAATGATCCAAATGATTCTAGTGAAGGTGTGTGGAGTTTAAAAACACAGTGGAGCGCTTCCTGTATCACCACATGATGACATCACAAGGTGGAACAAAGTGTTTTCAGTCTGAGAGAAGAACTCATGTTAAATCTGCAGGTTTGTGTGTTAAACACGTGAATGAAACAAACACAACTCCAGGTGTTTGTGACGAGGAAACAACATTAGAACAGAGATTTTAAAAATATCATAATAACGACCTTTTAATTGTATAAAAATTAAAGAAGCAAATGTAGTGATTTTGAAAAAGCATTCAGCTGTTTTTAAGTGATTCAATTGATTTCTTAATTTTTCTCACTGTTTTTTGTGTTTTTGGTTTTCTCAAAGTTGAGACGGAAACTCAAAAAAATAAAGTCAAGTCAAACCATAAAGAAAAGTTCTTTTTACTTTTCAGTCCAGATCTAAAACTCTCAAAGTAAAAGTAAAAAGTATCCACTGTGAAATGTACTTAACTAAAGTACAAATACCTAAAACTTGTACTTAACTCTTGTACTTTTCCATTTGTACTCGTGACCTTTGACCCGTGTTTGTGCAGGTGCTGTTGGCGTTCGCGAATGGTCTCAATCAGTTGTATTTTTATTACGAGACGACAGCAGCAGAAGAACCGAACAACTGCAAAGGGATTCGCTGTGAAAGACAAAACAACGCCTTTTCCACGTGAGTGAGACTACAGCGTACAGGGGGCTCGCCTCTCCACAGATCTGACATATAACATGGAATAACAGTGGTAGTGTGTCATTATTAGAACCCACCGCTCACATATTAACAGACCATAATGTAAATTCTGGGTCGTACGCTGTGTAAAGACAAAGGGAGTGGGACGTCATGGACACCGCTAACCCGCTAACCGCCACATTCCAAACAGGAAGTGAACATGGGCGCGCTTACGGCTCCATCGACTCCTGGCTCCTGGACATAAGACTTAAGTGCAATTTTAGTACATTTGTCCTCGTCTGGAGTTTTTTCTTAATTTTGCTATTAAAACTCCCCCTTTTGCCCCCTAATGACGTGTTATACATCGTTTTTTTCAGTACGGCCTGTTCTGTTGTAGTCGTGTCATACGGCTGTAATAAAAGCTACAGGAATACAAATGAAAAAAGAAAAAAACGTACAAAAAACACAAACATGTATAAACAACTTTTTGGACATAAAAATGCTTAATTTAGGGCCTTAGCTACAAAAGTGCAAAATATCAAGTCTGTAAGTAAACTAAAAATATCCTTATTGCCCTCAAAATAGGCCTTAGAGCCACATCACCTGCCGTGCATTTCTATGGTGTACGTCACATTTATGTTTGTACATTTTAAACCTTTTAAATCAAAACAGCATGCGCAATTACACAGACCAAGATGCATAATTTGCCATTTATTTGAGAAATAACTTCACTTAGAGCGGCTTTTTCAATTGTTACGAACACAAACGCTCAGAGCATCGACCATTTTGACTCACTTCACTCTTTGGCAAAGTTTGGGCCAATGAAAATGGACGGAGCGTTTGTGTTTGGTGGAAAACAGTTCCTTTTGGTGTGATGTAGGATAATGCCGGAAATACGCTCGGAAAACCACAACTCTACGTACGTTTCGATGTTTTATGGTTGTAAAGTTATGCGCGGTTAAATAAAAACGTATACGATACCGTCGGTCTGGAAGGGTTGATCAGACTGTTTACTGGCTGTAGTTTTCTTATTTTATTATAGTTCAAAGGAAATAAATGTTGTTTTCAGTAACAGACGGACTTGTTACTCTGAGGATCGGACTTCCACCCTCCTCTGGTTTTATTGTCCGTTCTTTTAAACATTGTCTCGTCCGAATTGGCAAGAAAATGTTTAAAGATGGTGTTAAAAAAGGAATGTGCCTTGCTTTCTTTCCTGCCTGGAGCTGTGGAGACGCCAGTTTGCTGACGGAAGCACAGACCCCGCCAAACGCGCATTGATCGGTGGCCATGTTGGTTTTAGATAACAGCGCTATTGACGGCGTATTGGCGGCATTGGAGGGGAGCGAAGGCCAGAGCGACGGCGCGAGGAGGGAGAGACATTAAAAGAAACCGCACGACGCGCCAAAAATCTCAGACGGATGAGCCGGACACGCCGAAGGAATCAATACATTTATAATTAGGGACGACACGATGAGTAAAAGTGCGGAACGGCGGCAGGAAGGTGCACGGTCAGCCATCTTGGGTTTGTCCGTCATTAATTTTATGATCTCGGTAAAATGGGTTATATTGGCTGACCTGAAAAAGCAGCAAAGATCTCATTTTGATTCACAAAGGCTTTTTTATGACGAAGAAAGTCGAAATTAGGGGGTGGGCCTACATGGATGTTTTTAGAGATTGTGTTTTTAAAGCTCCTGTAGCACACAAAACGGACTGTTGTGAGCTTTAAACCGTGTTCTAACGCTGTTTCCTCCTCAAAAACAGACCTGGAGTTGTGTTTGTTTCATTCACATGTTTGAGGAACTCTTTATTATTAGTCTGTCTACATCTCCAAAGCTCCAAACGCTCTGTTCCACCTTGTGATGTCATCAAGTGGTAGTTTTCAAGTGAACAGCTCCTTTTACTTCTTTTAGTTCAGTAGAGATCGGCGAAGAAATTCCAGGACTGAAATGATCCAAATGATTCTAGTGAAGGTGTGTGGAGTTTAAAAACACAGTGGAGCACCTGTATTCCTGTTTTACCACATGATGACATCACAAGGTGGAACAGAGCGTTTTCAGTTTGGGAGAAGAACTCAGCCTGCAGGTGTTTGTGATGAAAACGACATTAGAACAGAGATCACAAAAACATTCTGTCGTCTAAAGAAAGAGTGTTTTATTCCTTTGTTTTTTGTTTTTTATTCCTTAATTTGAGTTTTCTCTTACAATCCTTTTAAAACACAAACCTGGAAGGACGGCCTGGTCTAATAATTCTTCCTCGTGTTGGAGATGTTTTCTTCTTCTGAGCTGGATTCAGATCTGTGTTTGTGCCCCAGAGTAAAGCCGCATCAAAAGCCTCTGCACCACATGAGCGTCTCTGAAAGCCAGGGGGCGCCGGTGTGTGTGCATTTGTGTGTTTGTGTATGTGTGCGTGTTTACTGAGCTCTCTTGGGACCCGTAAAAGTTCAATTCTGCAGGTTCTTAAACACATCTGGGGACATTTTTGCAAACCCCTGTGAAGCTGCACACGTCAGCGAGATGTTTCAAAGGTTCTAGGGTAGTGTGACTCAGACTAAAGTGGGATGCTGTTGGTTGTCATGGCGACACATAGTCCACATGGAACTTTAACATCATGTAAAATATTTGAATAGTTATGAATACATAAACTAAAACTGTCAGTAGAAGATTAGGAAAACACATCTGGACATAAAGTTGCATCATGTCACTTTTTGGTCGAGGGCCCATCTCCTCCTTGTCTCCAGGGAGATGTTAATTTTTTGCCTAGAACATTCCACAGTGTGGCATTAAACCTGTCTATCTCCATGGAAACAAACAACACCAAGTGACAGGTCAGATCTGTGGAGAGTCAACAGTAAGAATGTGTATGTTTTGTGCTTGTCTGAGAGAGTGTGCACGTGTATTAGAGTGTGCACGTGTGTGAGCGTGCACGTGTGTGAGAGTGCACGTGTGAGAGCGTGCACGTGCGTGTGAGCGTGCACTGTGAGAGTGAGTGTGCACGTGTGAGAGCGTGCATGTGCGTGTGAGCGTGCACTGTGAGAGTGAGTGTGCACGTGTGAGAGCGTGCATGTGCGTGTGAGCGTGCACTGTGAGAATGAGTGTGCACGTGTGAGAGTTTGCACGTGTGTGTGAGTGTGCACGTGTGTGAGTGTGCACATGTGAGAGCGTGCACGTGTGTGAGCATGCACGTGTGTGTGAGCGTGCACTGTGAGAGCGTGCACGTGTGAGAGCGTGCACGTGTGAGAGCGTGCACGTGAGCGTGCACTGTGAGTGTGCACGTGTGTATATATATGAGGTGCCGTTGGGGATGACGCACGTCTGTAAACAGTGACGGTTGCCCGCGGTGACAGATTCATGAGCCGCTCCACAGATCCACAGGAGCAGGTTTAAGAAGAGCAAATGTTCCAGAGACACAGAAATAAGAAAAACAAAAAACAGCTGTTTTATTCATGATTTGTCTCCAAAACCAAAATGAAAAAACAGATAACGATTTGGTTTTTTTCAGTTTTTGATTTTGTTTTAAATGAATAATGTGACGTTTCCGTGACTCGGAGTTCAGCAGAACGTGCCGTTCACATGTGCCTGAAAACTGCAGCGTGACTTGAATTTGTGAATTCAATGTTTGAGGAAGTAGAACAAAGTCCCGGACGGTTCTGAAATTCCGCCCGGACATATTTTTAGGTCTCAAGCTAGAGCTTTTTTCTCTCCCATTCAAATCAGGGACAGATTTAACCGGGGACAGAGCACCCTCATCGGGGAGTTTCCTGGAAATCGGGGACATCTGGTCACCTCAGCGTTTGGTCCTAAACTTAAACTGCACTTGTCGTGGATTTTAGTATAAATAACACTGTTTCTACAAACATATTTATATGAAAAGTGTTTCTGTATCGCTTGCACATGTTTACAGCTCATGTACCGACGACGGGATAACAGTTTTCCAGTTCAGTGTCTGAAACATTTTCTTTTACGCCGGAATCTTTACCGGCTTTTCCGAGGATCTCTGAATATTGAACTGCCGCAGAGTTTTTCCATTGTCAAAAATCTATTTAATCATAATAACGATCCACAAGTCCAGCCGCCGTTAGGTTTGTTTTCCACGTCCTCCTCCTCGTGTGTGTGTGTGTGTGTGTGTGTGTGTGTGTGTGTGTGTGCGTGTGTGTGTGTGTGTGCGCGTGTGTGTGCGTGTGCGTGTGCGTGTGCGTGCGTGTGCGTGTTAATCATAATAATAATAATTAATCATATTTCCGAGGAGGTGACAGCGTTCAAACACGTCTTAAAGCTCACGAGATTCCGTTTTGTGTGACATAAAACCTTGAAATGTCCCGTATTTGATTTTAAAATGTCCTGTATTTGATTTATTTTATATTTTTCTTCGACATTTTGTTCATTTTAAATTCTCAGTCACAACATCTTGAGTTGTGTCTTGATCCTGTTTTGCTTTTCGCTGCTGCTGCTGGCTCCCTCCTGTTCCTCTCATCTGTACTTCACACTCTCTTAGCACTTTTCTAATGTGGCAGCTCATTCACACCTCCGTCTGCCTCTCTCTCTCTATCTCTCTCCGTCTCTCTTTCCCTCGAGCTTTTTTCCCGCTCTCCCTGTTGCACTCCATCTTTCTCTCCTTTCTCTCCCCCTTTATTTAATCACCTCCTCTCTCTCCCCTTCTCATTTTCTTCTATTGCTCTCAGATTTTCCTCCCTCCCTCTCTCTTTCTCTCTCTCTTGCTTTTCTTTCCCTCTCTCTCTGTTGCATGCTTTCTTTCTCTCCTTTCTCTCCCCTTCTTCCTATATTTAATCACCTCCTTTCTCTCCCCTTCTCATTCTCTTCTTTTGCTCTCAGATTTTCCTCCCTCCCTCTCTCCCCCTTTCTTTCTTTCTTTCTTTCTTTCTCTCTCTTCCTCTCCTCCTTCTCTCTATGCTTGCTGTCTCCCCATTTCTCTCTCTCTTTCTTCCCCCGTTCACCCCCTTTTTCTGCCTTTTTAATCTCTCTTTCTCCGTCTCTCCCTCCCTCCTTCCCTGCCTCCTGCTCTCCCCCTCTCTCCCCTCTCTCATTCTATCTTCTGCTCCCTCCCCCTCTCTCTCTGTCTTTCTTTCCCTCGCTCTCTCCTTCTCACAACTTCTCTTTTGTTCTCTCTCCCCCACCATCTCTTTCCCTCCCTTCCTCTCTCTCTCGCTCCTTCCCTCCATGTTTCTCTCCCTCACTCTCTCTCTCATCGATTCTCTTTTTTCTCTCTCTTCCTCTCTCTCTCTCCCTCCCTCCCCCTCTCTCTCCCTCCTTCTCTCTCTCTTCCTCCCTCCAGCTCCCTCTCTCTCCTCTCTCTCACCCTTCCTCTTGTTCTCTCTCTCTCTCCACCTCCACCTCTCTCTCCCTCTCACCACTTCTCTTTTTTCTCCACCTCTCCCTCTCTCTCCCTCACTCTCTCTCTCACATGATTCTTTTTCTCTCTCTTTCTCCCTCCTCCTCTCTCTCTCCACCTCCACCTCTCTCTCCCTCTCACCACTTCTCTTTTTTCTCCCCTCTCTTTCTCTCACACACTCCAGTCAAACGTGTGAGGTCTGGTGTATCATTTTGTCGTCCGTTCTCTTCACCTCCGTTCTCACTCTCTTCTCGCTCTGGCCTCTTCAGACCTTCACCACTAAACAAATAATTATTCATTTCATTTTGTTCCACTTCATACAATAACAAACACACACGTTCTCCCTTTTCTTCCTCTCTCCCTCCCTCTCCACAAATCCTCTTTCTCTCTCTTTCTCTCTCTCTCTCTCTTTCTCTCTTTCTCAATTCTTCGTCCCCTCTCAGTTTTCCCTCTCTCCCTCCCTCCCCACACCCCATTTCTCTCTCTCTTTCTCATTCTCCCTCATCCTCATCTCTTTCACTCTCTTCTTTCTCCCCCTCTCTCATCATCCTCCCTCTCTCGCCACACCCCCTTTCTCTCTCACTTTTTCTCTTTCCCTCTCATCCTTCTCTCTCTCCCTCTTTTCTTTCTCCCTCTCAATCTCCTCTGTCACTCACTTCTTCTTCCCTCTCATCTTCCTCTCTCTCCCTTACTCCCTCCCTCTACAGACCCCCTTTCTCTCTTTCTCTCTTCCTCTTTCTCCCCCATCCTCGTCTCTTGCTCTCTTCTTTCTCCCTCTCCCTCTCCCTCTTTCTCTCTCGCGCTTCCCTCTCTCTCACTTCTTTCTCCCTCTTATATCCCCTTCCCTGTCCACACCCCTTTTCTCTTTCTCCCTCATCCTTCTCTTTTTCACTCTCATTTCTCTCTCTCTCTCTCTCTCCCTCCCTCTCTCTCTCACTTCTTCGTCCCTCTCATCCTCCTCTCTCGCCCTCCTTCTCCATAAAGCAAACCAAACCCTTCATCTCTACTGTTGTTCCTGTATTGAGCTGGAGCAAAGGATCATGGGTAATGTAGTTCCCGGTGTTTTTTTCCTACAGAGGAGCTTCCACAGAGTTTAATGTGAAATTCTCTCTGTTTTGTCTCCGTGTTACAGAAGATCCGAGTGCGTTTTCATTCATTCTGTAGAATCTCCGGGGGCGGGGTCTGATTCTCCCGCAGCAATGCATCATGGTCTATTGAGTTTTGGTTCACAAACACTAAATAACGGTGAGCGCGACATTAGCTTCACGTTAGCGCCGCCGTGCTCCATCGCTCACCGCACACGTCCTGAATATTTCATAAGGACTGGATATTAGCCCCCTTTTTCTTCTCTTTCTCTCCTTATCCTCCCATCTTTCTATCTTCTCTCTTTCTCTCCTTCTCTTTCCCCATATCCTCGTCTCTTTCGCTCTCTTCTTTCTCTCTCTCACACCTTCCCTTTCTCTTACTTCTTTGTCCCTCATCCTCATCTCTCTCCCTCTCTTCTTTCTCCCTCTCCCTCCTTCTCTCTCTCTTACTCACTTCTTCTTCCCTCTTATCTTCCTCTCTCTCTCTCTCTCCCTCTCCACACCCCCTTTCTTTCTGTCTCTCTTGTTCTCTCTCATCCTCATCTCTTTTGCTCTCTTCTTTCTCTATCTCTCCCTCCCTATCCACATGTTCTTTCTTTCTCTCTCTCTCTCTTTCTCCCTCATCTTCATCTCTTTTGCTCTCTTCTCTCTCTCACTTCTTTCTACCTCATCTTCCCCTCTCTCTCCCTTTCTTCCTCTCCACACCCCCTTTTTTCTCTCCCTCTGTCTCTCCCCCACCATCTCTTTCTCCTCTCTCTCACTATCTCCCCTAATCCCACCATCTTTCTATTCTCGTCTTTCCCTCTCCTCTCTTTCCCCTCTGTCACTCATCTATCTCTCTTCTTTCTCACCTCTCTATCTCTCTGCCTGTCATCCAGTGCTCTTTTTATTCATTCTCCGCTTGTTCTCCTCATTCACTCACTCACTCACTCACTCACTCACTCACTCTCTCTCCTCTTTTTCTCTATCCATCTCTATTTCTGTCTCTCCCCTTGCCCCCATGATTCTCTCTCTCTGCCATCTCTCTTTTCTGTCCATCTCTCTCTCACAATCTTGTTTATCTCTCTCGCTTTCGTCCGCCCCCCTCTCTTCATCACCCTCTCCCCTCACTTCTCTTCTGTCTATCCCCACTTTCCTCTCTCCCTTCTCTCCTCTCTCTCCCTCCCCCTCAGTCTGTCTCGCTCTCTTCTTTCTCTCTCTTTTTCTCTTTCTCTCATTTCGTGGTTGAGATGTAGTGGTGATCGGCCCATTGTTTCTTCATCACTTCTTCCTCCCTCTCTCCCCCTCTCTCTCTCTCCCCACCCGCACTGCTCTCTCTCTTTTTCTTCTCTCTCTCCTTATCTTCTTTCTTTCTCTCATTTTGTGGTCGAGATGTAGCGGCGGTTGGACCATTGTTGTTGTTTTTTTTATCACTTCTTTCTCTCTCCCTCTTGTACTGAGCATGTGCGAACTCAAGGAACAAAAGGAGCAGATACTTTACCAAAACGACTCAAACTCCTACAGGACTTTTTAAGTTATAATATTTTATACTTTTAAACAAAATAAATCAGTCTTCTGTTTATTACAGCCACATTTAACCCCAGGCTCGGCTCTGTGGTGTTTGTGTCGCTCTTGGACTAAACTGTGACTCTGTGTTTTATTTTTCAACTGTTAAAAACGTCTTTTCCTGAAGCTGTGACGGAGCTCCACAGACTCATGTTCTGACTTCAATGTTTGTCTTCTTTTTGTTGTTAAAAACCTGTTAAAAAACCTTAAGTTTCTCCATGTTTAGCTCCTTGCCATATCTGTGCCGTAGTTTCCATAGCAACCAGTGTAAATATCCAGGATCCTCTGATTCCTCATGTGCACAGGGACATGAGTGTCCTGGTTTCTCTGAGCGCAGGTGAACACCACATCCAGAACACTGTCAGAACTGGGATGAGACTCAGAACCGGGATGAGACTCAGAACCGGGATGCGACTCAGAACCGGGATGAGACTCTGAACCGGGATAAGGCTCAGAACCGGGATAAGACTCAGGACCGGGATGAGACTCAGGACCGGGATGCGACTCAGAACCGGGATGAGACTCTGAACCGGGATAAGGCTCAGAACCGGGACACTCGGGCTCATGTAAACTCACTCATCGAGTTCATGGGTCTCGACAATAATAGAAATGATCAGGAGCAACATTTGTGATTTTAGCTTTAGTTATTTCACTAAAGTACAGTGTGACCAGTAAGGAAAACTGGCCCTCGTCCCCGTCACATTCTCGAATCTGAAATCGCCGACCGCAAGTTTCCTCTTCTGCGTTTGCAGGTTGTTTGAGACCCTTCAGTCCCTGTTCTGGTCCATCTTCGGCCTCTTGAACCTCTACGTCACAAACGTCAGAGCCAGACACGAGTTCACGGAGTTCGTGGGAGCGACCATGTTCGGGACCTACAACATCATCTCCCTGGTGGTTCTCCTCAACATGCTGATCGCCATGATGAACAACTCCTACCAACTGATCGCGGTGAGCTCCAGACGCGCCTCAAGAACCCAAACTCCACTGTTCTGATCTGTGTTCTGATGTTTCCTCATCACAAACAGATCTGGAGTTGTGTTTTTGAGGAACAACATTAGAACACGACTTAAACCTCACGGGAGTCACTTTGTGTGTTATAGGATTTTTTAAATGAAACAAAACAAAAGGTCCACGAATGTTTTCAACAGAATAAAAATGCAAATGAACTTTGCCACTAAGGCAGCAGCGGAAGGTAATGAAGTACAAAAGTAAAAGTACAATACTAAAGTCAAATTTTGAGGTATCTGTACTTTACTTCAGTACATTTTACAGTGGATACTTTTTACTTTTACTTCACTAAATTTGAGAGCAGGTATCTGTAATTTCTACTGCACTACATTTTAGATCTGAAAAGTAAAAAGTACTTTTCTTTACGGTTTGAGACCTGCTGAAATAGCTGAGACTTCCTTTTTAGCACATTTAATTTGAGTTAATGTTCCAATTTTGAGCAAACCAAATACAAAAAAACAGAAAAATTAAGAAATCAACTGAATCACTGGAAATCAGCTGAATTCTTGATCAAAATCACATCTGATGCTTTAATTGTTCTAAAAATCTCTAGAAATTACTTTATACTCTTAAAGTACATTTTTAAACCAGTATTTCAATAGCTGTGATACTTCTACTTTTACTTGAGTAATCGTTTACCTAGTTTTTTACTTTTACTTGAGTAATCTTTTGCCCTGTATCGGCACTAAAGTCTTTTCCCTGTTTTTCTCCAGGACCACGCGGACATCGAGTGGAAGTTCGCTCGCACGAAGCTGTGGATGAGTTACTTCGACGAGGGCGGGACTCTCCCTCCGCCCTTCAACATCGTGCCCAGCCCCAAGTCCGTGTGGTACCTCCTCATGTGGCTCCACGGGCGTCTGTGCCAGCGAGGACAACCCCCCGGAGACGACCCCCACAAGTGTGAAAACCTGAGAGAGTTCACGGTGAGGGACGGAGAGAGAGACAGAGAGAGAGAAAGAGAGGAGGAGAGAGACACAAGTGTGAAAACCTGAGAGAGTTCACGGTGAGGGACGGAGAGAGAGACGGAGAGAGAGAAAGAGAGAGAGAAAGAGAGGAGGAGAGAGAGACAAGTGTGAAAACCTGAGAGAGTTCACGGTGAGGGACGGAGGGAGAGACAGAGAGAGAGAAAGAGAGGAGGAGAGAGACACAAGTGTGAAAACCTGAGAGAGTTCACAGTGAGGGACGGAGAGAGAGACGGAGAGAGAGAAAGAGAGGAGGAGAGAGACACAAGTGTGAAAACCTGAGAGAGTTCACGGTGAGGGACGGAGAGAGAGACGGAGAGAGAGAAAGAGAGGAGGAGAGAGAGACACAAGTGTGAAAACCTGAGAGAGTTCACGGTGAGGGACGGAGAGAGAGACGGAGAGAGAGAAAGAGAGGAGGAGAGAGAGACACAAGTGTGAAAACCTGAGAGAGTTCACGGTGAGGGACGGAGAGAGAGACGGAGAGAGAGAAAGAGAGGAGGAGAGAGAGACACAAGTATGAAAACCTGAGAGAGTTCACGGTGAGGGACGGAGAGAGAGATGGAGAGAGAGAAACAGAGGAGGAGAGAGAGACACAAGTATGAAAACCTGAGAGAGTTCACAGTGAGGGACGGAGAGAGAGGGAGAGAGAGAAAGAGAGGAGGAGAGAGAGACACAAGTGTGAAAACCTGAGAGAGTTCACGGTGAGGGACGGAGAGAGAGATGGAGAGAGAGAAACAGAGGAGGAGAGAGAGACACAAGTATGAAAACCTGAGAGAGTTCACGGTGAGGGACGGAGAGAGAGGGAGAGAGAGAAAGAGAGGAGGAGAGAGAGACACAAGTGTGAAAACCTGAGAGAGTTCACGGTGAGGGACGGAGAGAGAGACGGAGAGAGAGAAAGAGAGGAGGAGAGAGAGAGAAAGAGGAGGAGAGAGAGAAACAAGTGTGAAAACCTGAGAGAGTTCATGGTGAGGGACGGAGAGAGAGACGGAGGGAGAGAAAGAGAGGAGGAGAGAGAGAGAAAGAGGAGGAGAGAGACACAAGTGTGAAAACCTGAGAGAGTTCACGGTGAGGGACGGAGAGAGAGACGGAGAGAGAGAAAGAGAGGAGGAGAGAGAGACACAAGTGTGAAAACCTGAGAGAGTTCACGGTGAGGGACAGAGAGAGAGACGGAGAGAGAGAAAGAGGAGGAGAGAGAGAGGAGGAGAGAGAGAGAAGTGTGAAAACCTGAGAGGGAGGTGTGGGGGGGGTGGAGAGGGATAGAGAGAGCGAGACAGAGGGAGAGAGAGGGAGAGAGGGATAAAGGGGAGGACTAAATGGGAGAGTGAGGGGGAGGAAGAGGCGGGGCCTGGAGGTATAAGGAGCCGTGTGATTGGTCGAACAGGTGTCCACATTTACAGATTCAAACTCACATGTTTTTCATTTTGCTCTTTATTTATTTACTGCAGCTCATGTTTTTTTTAAACATTTAGAGCTGAGATTTGTTAATGTTATTCTGTCGTCAGTGACGTAATCGTTTCAGTTTTCTAATTTCTCTTCTGTCTTTGTTTGTTGTTTGCCTGTTTGTCGTGTGCGTGTTTGTCGTGTGCGTGTTTGTCGTTTGCGTGTTTGTTTGTCGGTGTGGTGCGCTGGTCCCTGCGTGTGCGTCTTATGTAACACAGGGAGCAGATGCAGATGACGAGATGTTAAACCTGCTCCTCGTCTCACAGCTGAGGTCCGTGTTTGGAGATCACACGGTTCCTCACAATTCCACACACCGTTCCCCTCACGCTGTGTTTGAAAAATACAGAGAAATGTCCAATATTCCGGATTTATCAGACAACGCGATCTGTATAAACCTCCGTCAAACCTGTGATTCAAACGAAACAGAAAACACACGCCAAAGTTCGTGTAGGGTCTGTGTACCATTTGTTCTTTTGAATTTCAATTAAGAACGAAAAACAATAAAATGGGAAAACAGTTTGTTATATTATTATCACGTTTTAGTGTCAAACAAAAAACAGATTTCGACCTCTGTTTCCAATATTTAATTTAAAGTTTATTTCAAATAGCAACAGTCTCGGTGCCTGTTTTAATTTTGATATTTTATTGTCTGCTCCTGTTTCTTGTCATGGAGTTCAACAGTTACTTTCTAAATCCCTTTTCTCACAGGATTCATTTTACCTGTGGACCTTCGCTCATTTGTAATAACTGCGGAGGAAACCTGAGATCTTAATCTTGTGCGAATGCGCCGTGTTTGTAATTTGTAAAGTAAAAATTACACCACAAATTACCTTCTGTATTAGTAGGTAATTATCCAACACAGACGTCTGGTGATATTAGTCCCGTGCGAATCTGCATCTCGGTGTTTGTTGTTGTAATTGCTTTTCTCTTTTTCTTTCCGCGTTCTTTTCTCTTTCAATCTCTGTGTCATTGTCAGTAAAACAGAGTCATTTACAGAATTTGCTAATCCCGTGCGAATGCGCTGCAAGTAACACGGAGGTGGGGCGGTAATTTGCAAATTCCCAGACGTCCCCAGGTTTTACTCTTCCCGTGCGAATAAAGCGTGAAAGTAAACGCGCCGCTACAAAAGAAAAGCACGTTTGTCCACAAAATTGCGACGATTTTTCAATAAAAAATCAAAATTAAAACAGGCACCGAGACAGTTTTTTGATTGGTGCTATTTGAAATAAACTTTAAATTAAATATTGGAAATAGAGGTCGAAATCTGTTTTTTGTTTGACACTAAAATGGAATAATGAAATAAACTGTTTTCCCATTTTATTGTTTTTCATTCTCAATTGAAGTTCAAAAAAACGAATGGGACACGGACCCTCCAGGTGCAAATGCAACGAACAGCAATTTAAAAGTGAAAAAAATGCACAGCACGATCAGATGACCGATGTCCAAAAGTTTCGCCAAAAAGCCTTCGTCAGATCTTTTTTTTTCTTGCTTTGGACCACAGTCTACAAAATGGTTGCCAGCCCAGGTGCTCATATCCCCACCTACGAACGGGAAGTCCCAAAGTGAGGTCACCCCACTCTACAAAAAGAAAAAAACGGTTAGATATTTACATAAAAACATTCTACTAAATTTAAAAATAGTTTCACCAAGTCACAAAAACCGTCTCAGGTCAAAGTCACATTAAGTCCGTGAGGAGCAAGAGTCTTAAGTTGGTGAATCCAGAAGTGCTCTCTTTTTGACAGGAGAATTTTTTTAAATTACTAGACACCGCCACGTTCCAAACAGGAAGTGAGCATGGGCGCACTTCCAACTCCATCAACTCTGGCTCCAATTCACTTTCTATTGAAAAAAACTGCTGTGAGCCTCTTTATTTTGGTCTTAAATGTTCATATTAACCCGCTCTAGATGTTCCTGGGGTTTTTATTTCACTATTTTGTCTCTGAATCAAGATATTGACATTAGTAACAGGCCAATCAGGCGTCTTCTTTTTCCGAGGTCACTCCCACTACCGTTAGCAACAGGTTTGATTGACAGCGTTGCTAAACATTTGCTGCTTGCCAAACTAGCGGTGCAGATGGGAAGGCGCATTACCTTCAACACCCTCACTCGGTTGGAATTCCAAATATGAAACTCTGCTCCGAATCCGCCCCTGTAACCGCAAGCCTCGATGAGCTTTATTTGACTGGGGCCGGACGCCGTGGGTGACATCACGCTCGCTCAGGACACGTCTTTATACATTTTTATCTGCGGCGACGACTAACTGAAATGAAAATGCCTTCTCCAAACATTCCTCTCTTTCTCTGAGAATTTATTATTTAGATTTCCCCTGAACCCAGACGTTTGTGACGAGACAAATGCCGCGAACAAAAGCGAAGCTGTAAAAAGTGCATCTTCACATGGATTAATCTCCACGGAAAACAGGATGAAGTGGGACAGACAGACCGCGGTGAGAAAAATGCTCCCAGATACTCTCAGATATGACGTTCTGGGAGCTGGTCGTGAAGTCGTAATCTGATTTTGAGAAGGAGACGAGAGTTATCGACGCCTTCGTTTGTTTTCATTTGTCTGTGTTCGATGTTTTAACTCCACAGACTCGAGGTTTATCTCATTTATAAAAGCTGAAATTGGATTTATAAGTTCTGAAGTGAAGTGTAACTGTGTTTGTGTTTTCGCAGGAGAGACACGCAGACAGCCTCATTCAAAACCAGCACTACCAGGTGAGTACAAGTACAAGCTGCACTGTGTAACTTTTTGTATGGGGGTCTGTCACCTGCTTGTTTCTATGGATACGTCACTGCTCTGCCTGGAATGTTCCACAGTGTGACATTAAACAGCTCTACTTTACATTTATTCAATCACAGGTGGTTTTAGAGCTCAAAAATACCTAGAAAAACAGACATTCTGACTGTGAGCGGGGTCGCCTCTCCACAGATCTGACCTGAAACTTGGCCTGATTTGGTCTCCATGACAATAGAAAGGTTTAATGCCAGACAAAGCAATAGCATCTCTATGGAGAAGAGCGTTTGAAGGATCCTCCACCAGAAAAGCTACGCAATGCAGCTTTAACAATTCTATACAGACTTTAACATTTTATTACTGTTGCTCCAAAATGTTCGATATTTTAAAGTATGTTCATAAAAAGGTCCAATATTACACAAAATGGAGTCTTGTGAGCTTTAAGTCATGTTCAAACGCTGTTACCTCCTCAAAAACAGAGCTGAAGTTGTGTTTTCTTTCATTCACATTCAAGTCCTGCAGTTTTAACGCAGAAAAAAAAAAAGTTAAAACTGCATGATGCACGGCTCCTCGTTGTTTAATGCGCTGTTACCACGGCTACAAACTGAAATGTCTCTCCTGTGAATGTGAAAAGCCTGTTCCCCGTCTGTAAACATCCAAAACATCAGTTATTACAGTGTTCTAAATGAAGCTAGTCCCTACATTCTATCCACAGCAGTTGAGCATTTGTTTACCCGTTGCTATGGTGTTGTCATGGCGATGGCAGCAGAGCAGTGATACAGAACAGTGATTTGGCCTTTGCCAGAACTACTTGTGCTTTATGCAGTATTAATGCTGCATTCTCTTGTGATCGGAACTCGAGGAAAACCGACGTCCACCTCGAGAAAGTGCAACAGCCAATCAAATCGGGGTTCAGAAACACAAACTCGGGCTGGTTCGGTGCAGACGAAGTTTGTCACAGTAGAAATGTCAACACATTCAGTAAACGGCGAGAACTGTCTTTTTGTTATTTTGATATGTTCAGTTGCGCTCGTTTAGAGAAAGTGTCTTTTAAAAACTTTGTAGTGACATTTAGACTTTCTTTCACATCATTTGCGTAGAGTTTTTTTCTGAACGTGTAAGAGTCAAACTGCCATAATTGAGTCTCCGAACGTTCGCTCACAGACTCTATTTATCAGCAGGAGCGAGCGATACCTGATGTTACATTAAACTTTGTGGGGCGTCCATATTTTCCTAACTGTTGCAATGGAACGCATTTACAAAGGATGTCGTGAGAACTGACTCGGATTTATCCACTACCGACATTCAGTAGAACGCGGGATTATCCACATTGGAATTCTCACTGACCGCGGCACAATTCAAGTTAACATCTACTTTTTACCTTTAGTTCAGTAGAGATCGACAATTCCAGGTCTGAAATGATCCAAATGATTCTAGTGAAGGTGTGTGGAGTTTAAAAACACAGTGGAGCACTTCCTGTATCACCACATGATGACATCACAAGGTGGAACAGAGTGTTTTTTTTTATTATTTGAGAGAAGAACTCAGCCTAAATCTGCAGGTTTGTGTTTTAAACATGTGAATGAAACAAAACACAACTCCAGGTGTTTGTGACGAGGAAACGACATTAGAACAGAGAAAATAGCGTAACATGGGCCCTTTAAACTAAGCGTGGTTCATACAAGGCTGTCAGGAAAATATATTCGCTGTTTATTCATCTGATTAGCTAAAAGCAGTGGGCGTTTGAATCTAGAATCCATTTGCATTTTCACTTTAGTTTCTCAGATATTATTGGCTGTCCTTTCCTTGTATCGTTTCTCTTTTTGTTTGGCCTGCCTCGTGTTTGGCCGTGCTCTTCTCTCTCCTCTGTGTTTCCAGTGAGCGATGTAGCACGGTTAGCGGCTGTTAGCGGTTGTTAGCGATGTTGTTAGCGACGCTGCTCTGTGATGCTTTGGCAGACAGGTGCAGTGTGGGAGGACTGGCACCGTCTCCCCGGCACCAAATGTTCATGAAATTCAGCAAATAAAAACAGGTCAAAGCGGATTAGTCCATCAAACCTGAAACGCGAACAGATCTGTGTTTAAAGAGCCCATATTACACAATTCTCTGATTTATGTTTTAATGTCGTTTCCTCGTCACAAACAGAGCTGCAGTTCTGTTTCGTTTCATTCACACACAATTAACAGACAAATCCAGCAGATTTAGGCTGAGTTCTTCTCTCAAATTAAAAAACAAAACAAAACAAACAAAACACTCTACCTTGTGATGTCATGTGGTGAAACTTTTTTAAACTCCACACACCTTCACTAGAATCATTTGGATCATTTCAGTCCTGGAATTGTCGATCTCGACTGAACTAAAGGCAAAAGGAGCTGTTCACTTGAAAACTACCACTTGATGACATCACAAGGTGGAACAGAGCGTTTGGAGCTTTGGAGATGTAGACAGACTAATAATAAAGAGTTCCTCAAACATGTGAATGAAACAAACAAAACTCCAGGTGTTTTTGAGGAGGAACATCAGAACATGACTTAAAGCTGCACTGTGTAACTTTTCTGGTGGAGGGTCCGTCCAAATGCTTTTCTCCATGGAGATGTTATTGCTTTGTCTGGAATGTTTCACAGTATGGCAATAAACCTTTCTATTGTCATGGAGACCAAACTAGACCAAGTTCCAGGTCAGATCTGTGGAGAGGCGACCCCGCTCACAGTCAGAATGTCTGTTTTTCTAGGTATTTTTGAGCTCTAAAACCACCTGTGATTGAATAAATGTAAAGTAGAGCTGTTTAATGTCACACTGTGGAACATTACAGGCAGAGCAGTGACGTATCCATAGAAACAAAAGAAGAAATTTTGTGTATCGTACGAACTTTAAAGAGTAACTGAATTTGAAGGACAAACACACAAAGTACTCTTAAAAGTACAATTTCTTTAAAAAATGAGAAGTAAATCTAGGAAGCACACTCTGAAAAACAGTCCAAGTTGGGGACAGTCCCCCACAGTCCCTCCTTTTATCGATGACTCTTTTGCCTGTGTTATAATAGATCTGTAACCATAGCGACTGTCTCCAACAGGAAGTGATCCGTAACCTGGTGAAGAGGTACGTGGCGGCCATGATCCGGAGCGCCAAGACGGACGAAGGGCTCACAGAGGAGAACTTCAAGGTGGGACTTTTATCGCCGTACTTTTCTAACTGAGGTGCACTGCGGAACATTTCTAGTGGAGGGTCGTCCACCTGTCTGTCTCCATGGAAACGTTATTGCTTTGTCTAGAATGTTCCACAGTATAGATTAAACAGTCTATCACGAGGGAGACGAGCAGGTTACAGCACTATGCTACGTTACAGGTCAGATCTGTGGAGAGGCACCCCTGTTCAAATAAGGAATTATTTTATTTTTGATCAATAGAAACACCTGTAATGAATAAATGCTAGAAAAATACCAGAAAAGTTGTGCAGTGCAACTTTAAAGTGAAACTAAACAACATCTTTTCTTATCTTCTGTTCCCTTTGGTGGAGACAAGGTTCATTTGCAGCTTTCTGGGCAAAAACACCCAAATCTAACCGTGTGCTGCCTTCAGTGACCTCTGTGATTTCCAGTAGTTGGTGACATCACAAAAGACTGCCTTGATCAGAGCCAGGTGTTTCTGGTATAAACACCTGGCTGCAGGGGCGGAGTTTGAAGCGTGGATACCTGTTAGACCAACTGACCTTTTTCACAAAGACCGGAAGTGTCGTCCTGTAGGTTTGAGGAACTTTCGGTTAACGGTTTTCTGTGTCTAAAAGTGTGTGCAAATGTGTGTGTAAATGTCTGGTGTTTTCTCCACCAGCTTCATAAATCTGCCCCATCACCAAATCTTCAACCAACAAGGTCCACAAAGGATAAACATTCTTCATGAAGAATTTATCCACGACGATCAAGGGAAGAAAGACGAAAGCTTAAAGGAGAACGACGACGAGTGTTAGAGAAATACTGAGAAAAACTAATGTTATGGTCCTAGAGATGTCGAACATTCAAACTGCACAAATCTGTGAGAATATCGACATCAGGAAATCGATTTTTAATTTTAATTCTAGAATCAGTCTGAGTGAACAAGTTCCTTCTGTTTTATTCAGGACCATAACATTAGTTTTTCTCAGTGTTTCTCTAACGCTCGTCGTTGTTCTCCTTTAAGCTTTCGTCTTTCTTCCCTTGATCGTCGTGGATAAATTCTTCATGAAGAATGTTTATCCTTTGTGGACCTTGTTGGTTGAAGATTTGGTGATGGGGCAGATTTATGAAGCTGGTGGAGAAAACGCCAGACATTTACACAGACATTTAGACACAGAAAAACATTAACCAGAAGGTCCGCGACCTTTCAGGGCAGCACTTCCGGCCGTTGTGAAAAAGGTCTGTCACACTGTTCCTTAAACCTCCGGAACCTGCCCCTCTACCTCCTTCTATTCTTGAAGAGGTTTTAGATATCATCCATGCATATTCAAACCTTCCTTACGTTTAACAGTAAGATTCTGTACGAGGCTCCGCCCACAAGTCTACGTCCCCCAGGCTCCACACGACAATTCTCCATAAATACACAAAAACATGAGACAAAACTGAACACAACAACTGGACAAACCTTTTCATTAGTGGGACGCACACTGAGTGTGTTGGGACAGTGCTCTGAAGGGGGAGTGACTTAGCACGGGGAGCAAATGGAGGGGAGACTCAGAGCAACATTATTACATGTAGTTTTCAGTGAATATAACATTTTCAAAACAATTAAAGGAACATGGTGATCTAAATATGTGATGTTAATACCCCATAGAAATAAAATACTCCCTCTTTAAAGCTGCATTGTGTAAATTTTTGGTTGTGTGGAGGGTCTGTCATCTGCTTGTTTCTATGGATACGTCACTGCTCTGCCTGGAATGTTCCACAGTGTGACATTAAACAGCTCTACTTTACATTTATTCAATCACAGGTGGTTTTAGAGCTCAAAAATACCTAGAAAAACAGACATTCTGACTGTGAGCGGGGTCGCCTCTCCACAGATCTGACCTGGAACTTGGTCTGGTTTGGTCTCCATGAAGATAGAAAGGGTTTAACAGACAGACCCTTCAACAGGAAAGTTACACAATGCACCTTTTTACATAAATATATTGTAGTATTTTGTATTTGTTGTATATAAACCAGTCAAAACCTCCATTTTCCAGCAGTAGTTCCATTTTCTGCTCTTTTTCCTCATAAATCCTTCTCTCCGAATATTCGCCGTCTGTTCTGGTCCCTGGATGGAGCTGCTGGAGTTTGGATGCGCTGCTTTTGAAGTGGGATATTTTCCTTTGGGCTTTCGAGTGAAGAACAACAACAACAACAAAAAAACTCCCATCATGCATTGCTCATCGCGGTGTTTTTCAGAGTGAGAGGAGATTTAGGACAGAACAAAAACGTGCTAAACTAACATCAGCTGGAGCCAGAGTCCCACCGGAGAAAAAACGGTGGAACATTTGGACGCCATATGTGCTGTTACTTATTAAAGGGGCGGGTATAGAGATTTAAAGGGTCCATATGACACTATTTTCTGTGTTCTAATGTAGTTTCCTCATCACAAACAGACCTGGGCTGTGTCTGAATGTCCCCCATAGCTCTTAACCCTCATTCGCTCATTCGGACACGCAGCTCACTACAGTCGGGTCACGTGACTTGGGCGCCTACGAGAAAAAAAGTCTAAAGGCAAAATTCCGATAAAACTTGATTTCTGTCATAAATGATGGGCCTCATTCATGAATCTTTTCTTAAAAATTGTTTGTAACTTCCACATTAAGAAGATGCTGAGAGAACTCTGCCCCAGATTCACAAAGAGTTCTTAAGCAGCCGAATTCCTTAAGCCGAGTTCACCAACACCTCCACGCTCATTTACATCTCATTTACATAGAAAATGAATATGCATTTTGCCCTCTGAACTTCCAAATATGTCCAATTTGGGTTTGACATTATGACGTGTGAAAGTATGAGGGAGAGAACGAGGAGGTCAGGTGGAGCGAGGAGGTGAGGAGGAGCGAGGAGGTGAGGAGGAGCGAGGAGGTCAGGTGGAGCGAGGAGGTGAGGAGGAGTGAGGAGGTCAGAAGGAGCGAGGAGGTGAGGAGGAGCGAGGAGGTCAGAAGGAGCGAGGAGGTCGGGTGGAGCGAGGAGGTGAGGAGGAGCGAGGAGGTCAGGTGGAGATATTTAAGAAAATATATAATTTACAATCCTGGAGGAATTTGATTTTTTTGTTGCATTATCAGAGTAATAATATTCTAAAACAGTAGAATTTTTGTTCTTACGAGTGCTCCTGACTGTTCGTAGGATTTGTTGTTCCAGAAGAACATTTCCAGTTAAGAAAAGGTTTTGTGAAGACCAAAAATGTTCATAAGAAGGACTTAAGAACAAATCTGTTCTCTTTCTGAATTTCACCTAAACCCACTGGATTATTTGATTTTTGTCTGAAATGTGGAAATTGTCGCTCGTTTAACAGCTGGAGACTAACACCAGAACGGTTTATTTAGTCGAGTTTTATTCACAATCAGAGCCAGAGGAGCAGACAGGAGCAGAGCCAGAGGAGCAGACAGGTTCAGGCAGGTGCAGAGCCAGAGCAGCAGACAGGAGCAGAGCCAGATGGACAGAAGGAAGTGTTATTTTTAGGTTACACATTTATAAAATGATACGGGCACAGGGTTAAGGAAGTGTCAGGGTAAAGCAGAGTGCAATCATGGTGTCACCTCATGATGTAATGCAGTGAGCGTCTGACCCGTGAGAGATGAACATTTGACCCGTGAGAGATGAGATCGCTGATGGAACAGGACTGCTGCATGGAGTGAAGGAACAGGAACCAATTAGAGCCAAAAGGCACAAAATAACACCACTACAAGTAAAAGGTCGTTATGTAATTTTCAGTTTCACATGATTTAGACTGAAGAAAGTAATCATTAAAGGCCCTTTATTATACAAAAGTGACTCTTGAGAGCTTTACATCATGTTTTTACCTTCTCAAAAACATGCACATGTTTGAGTAACCGTTTATTATTAGTCTGTCTACATCTCCAAAGCTCCAAATGCTCTGTTCCACCTTGTGATGTCATCAAGTGGTAGTTTTCAAGTGAACAGCTCCTTTTACCTTTAGTTCAGTCGAGATCGGCAATTCCAGGACTGAAATGATCCAAATGATTCTAGTGAAGGTGTGTGGAGTTTAAAAACACAGTGGAGCACTTCCTGTATCACCACATGATGACATCACGAGGTGGAACAGAGTGTTTTCAGTTTGATAGAAGAACTCGTGTTAAATCTGCAGGGTTTGTGTGTGAAACATGTGAATGAAACAAACACAACTCCAGGTGTTTGTGATGAGGAAACGACATTAGAACAGAGATCAAAAAATGGCGTAATATGAGCCCTTTAAAACACAAAGAACCTTGAATCTTTGTTGTACACAGAATTCTGACACTTTCTGTATGTTTTCCTTGTAGGAGCTGAAGCAGGACATCTCCAGTTTCCGCTACGAAGTCTTGGATCTTTTGGGAAACCGCCGACCGCCGCGAAGGAACTACTCTTCGTCCAGTGAAACCACGAGAGAAGATGGAAACACCGCTTCAGAAGATGACAGCGAATCTGGCGATGCTGGAGGAGGAGGAACTGGAGAGAAATCGCAAAAACCATCCAAAGGAGTCAGTTTCATGGTGCCGTTGGAGGAAGACTCTGGGGCTGGATCTAACTTGGGCGTTTCTGCTTTGGTCCGATCGATTTCCGGGATGCCTTCTTCGGAAAAAGCAGGCGGGCCAGAGGAGGGGCTGGGGTGGGGTTTGGAAGAGGAAGAAGATGGAAAACCAAAAAGCAACGGGCTAAAAACAAGTGTAATGTCCGCTACGTCCGCAACCATGCTTGCTTCCACCTCTTTCACGTCATCCCTGGCTAGAGCACGAAGTCGACTACAGCAGATGTCAACCACCAGCGGAAAAACGGACTCCTTCAAACGCTTGTCCTACCTGTTTTCCAGATCCAAACGCAAAGCTCCGCCTGTCCCTTTACCGCTCCAAACCTCGCCAAGTTTCACGATTTCCGACGGATTACTGCGACCGCTGGGCAGTCACGGACACGCCGACTTCGGTCACGTGACGAGAAGCGAGCCCCACCTGCACGAAGTGGGGCGGTCCGTGGACAGCATCGGTGCCGCGTTTTCGCCCTCGCGCCGCACGAACGGACGTGATGCGCTGCTTGCCGCTTTGCCCCGCCCCCCGCCCTGCCCCTGCCAATCGCTGCACTGCGCTTCCAACATGTCCGAATCCAGCTCGCGGCTTTTGGATTCCAGCGAAGACGTTTTCCAGGGAGGCGGAGTCGGGGTGGGAGGGGTCCCGGGGTTGTCAGGGGCGGAGCAAATTTCAGGAAGTGGGCGGGGCTCGTTAATGGGCGGGTGGGTGGGGCCTTGTGATGATGTCATGGAGGACAGCTGCGAGGTCATAGAGGAATCCGTGACAACGCAACTATAGGACGGGCTTGGTCACGTGACTGTTATTGTTTTTGTTTTGTTTGTTTTCGAAAATAACGGCGAGAGACAGAGAGAGAGGTGGGAGGAGCCAGGAGCCAACTCGGGATTCAAAGATGGGATTTTTTAGTGGATTTTTTATGAAGGCAGTTTGATGTCATCTGGACAACTTCACCAGCATGTTAATCTAGATCTATATTTAAAAGCATTTAACGAAATAGTATTTATTATTTATTCTTTTTTAAATCCATAAACAATCTCCACCTCATTTAACCAGAGTTCAAACTAACTAGCATTGTAAAACTGCTAGCTTTTAGCATTAGCAAACAATAGTGAAACACGTAGCCACCATCAGAAAATCGCATGACATTATAATATGTACTCTCCCGTTCTTTACAAGTGTTTGGCATGATTGTATGTGATAGTTAGCATAGTTAGCCTAGCCCGTAGAGTTAGCAAATGACTTCATAGATGATGCTAGCACTTTAAAGTCAATAAATCGTAAAGCTGATGTCAGTTTCCATCTCGTCCACAGAGTCCACAGGGACACGTTAGAAGGTCTGAAGCTGGTTCTGGTTTATTTTTTTTTTCAAGAGTGTTATTTTAAACATATTACATCACATAAAAGACCCAACCAGGATATGATTTATGCATAATGTAATTGTAATAATAGTTTTGGGAACCATTTTATAATAACTAAACCTTAATTAACAGAAATTAAGCATGAATAAAGACTTAATCCATAAAGAACACATGTTTATTAGGAATGATTCAGGTTTTGGAACAACTTAAAGCGGATCTACTTTACAAAATGAACTTTCCAGAACTCTTTTTTATCGTTATTTCCACTTCTCAGTTGACTGATTTATAATCTTTAATCTCTTATTTTCGAGACGCCGTTTTGCCGATCACCTGCTTCTCTCCATGGGAATGTTGCCTGGAATGTTCCACAGTATGACATTACACTTATCTCTACGGAGACAACAGGTGGCACCACAGGGCCAAGTTACATGTCAGATCTGTGGAGAGGCGAGCCATCTGACTGTAGAAAGTTCAAAATGTTACTGAGTAAATGTAAGATGGATACGTTTAATGTTCTAGACAAAACAGTTACATCTCCATGGAGACAAGAAGGTGGCGGACACTCCAACAGAAAAGTTACACAGTGCAGCTTTACTTTAAGTTGTTTAACAGCAATATTCTGATTTAAAAAGTCCAAATTATAACAAAATGATCCAGGGAGGTTGTAGATTATAACCACAGAGCAGACAGAAGCCCTATAGGTCTTCTTGATTATGAATTAAGTCTTTTTCCTGCTTTATTAAGGCTAATTAAAGTTGTAATTCATATAAAGTGGTAGCTAGGTTTTCGGAAGCTAATTTTGCCTTTTTGAAATGCACCTTTTATTCCTGTATTATTAAAAAGATTCCAATAATTGCAAAGTGCACTTTAAGCTTTATTTTTATGCAAGAATCTTGAGTTGTCAGTGATTTATAGTGTCACTACTGCAACGTAAATCCAAGTTGAACAGGTTCAGAGGCCAAATCCAACTACAACTTAGATCAGCTCTCTCTTTTTTTTTATATCTTCAGCTTTATTTAAAACATAAAAAACACCACCACAAGACAGAGGTTAATGACTAGCTCCTCTTATCTCTCCTCAACTTGATTTATATGGAAATACGTATAAACAAACAAAAGCACGCGGTGACATCCAACTGCCTTCTCGAAAACTCTGTCTTGCATCGAAAAACAAAAACAACAAATGCATGGAATTCGTATATGACACCCTTCGTTTTTTGGGGAGATTTTTTGACCGGAAAGCATGGCGTTTTCGAGAGGAGGAGCTCTACGGCGTATACGGTACTTGCTTTTGTTCACCCTTTAACCTTATGGAATTTGCATTGGATTTGGGATTTGGGATGGAGACGCGTGGACTACGAACCCGGGAATGATTTTGTTATGAAAAGTTTTTGAAAATCGCCTGCGTTTGGACAGCATGGATCCAAATCACCCTCTCTCTCTGCACCATTAAGGGCCAAGGAACTGTCTTTTCTTTGAATAACAAACACTTCTAGTAATAATCCTACTCCTAATAATAATAATATAAGACCAGATGAGAAACAAAGGGTCTCTTATCTGATCTTACCACGACTTATATCGATACAATAATGTTTTGACTTTTCTATTTAAGATATTTAAGACTTTGTTTTGCTTAAATGTTTGAGTTGCCTCTGATTTTTCTGGCTTCTCGTACGGCTCTTCCTGAATCAGAACTGGAAACTCCGCGGTTACATGTTTAGTAAGTGAGTGCGATGGAAGTGAGCGAATGAAAACGTGTCAAATGTGTCAATGGCTCCCTTCAGACGTGTTCGAAACGATTGTGGGATTGCGGTGCTAGCTGGAGGCACTGCTCTGTCTGAACGTACAGTAGACGTGCCGCAGTAGTAAGAGAACGCCCGGTTAATTGAGTTGGGTAGTATTTATATTTACTTGAGTAACTTTTTAAAGAAATTTTACTTTTTTATCAGCATACTTTTACTCGCACTTGAGTAATATTTGATTGAAGTAACAGTACTCTTACTTGAGTAAAAGTTAAAACTTCCTCTTTTATATGAAATGATTTGAACATTTGTGTTTCTTGCAGCTCCTTCAGAAAACATCAGATTTTTCGACTTATTTAAAGTTTTGTCCTTCAAAAGCTGTAATAAAGCTATTGTGTAACTTTTCTCCATGCAGATGTTATTGCTTTGTCTGGAATGTTCCACAGTATGGCATTAAACCTTTCTATCTTCATGGAGACCAAACCAGACCAAGTTCCAGGTCAGATCTGTGGAGAGGCGACCCCGCTCACAGTCAGAATGTCTGTTTTTCTAGGTAGTTTTGAGCTCTAAAACCACCTGTGATTGAATAAATGTAAAGTAGAGCTGTTTAATGTCACACTGTGGAACATTCCAGGCAGAGCAGTGACGTATCCATAGAAACAATCCCCAGTCAAAAAGTTACACAGTACAGCTTTAACTTCAAATTATAAATCAGAGGTTGTTTCTCGTACCACTGCGTTGTACGTCTACTTGAGTAATATTATTTTGAAGTAACTTTACTCTTATTTAAGTACAATTTCTGGTTACTCGAACATCTCTGAATAAAATATAATGAAACTGGTCAAAAAATGTCTTAAACCAAACAAAATATTGTGTCATTTTGAGCATTTAAAGCTCCAATATCACACAAAACTGACTCCTGTGAGGTTTAAGTTGAGTTCTGATGTTGTTCCTCAACAAAAACAGACCTGGAGTTGTGTTTGTTTCATTCACATGTTTGAGGAACTCTTTATTATTAGTCTGTCTACATCTCCAAAGCTCCAAACGCTCTGTTCCACCTTGTGATGTCATCAAGTGGTAGTTTTCAAGTGAACAGCTCCTTTTACCTTTAGTTCAGTCGAGATCGACAATTCCAGGACTGAAATGATCCAAATGATTCTAGTGAAGGTGTGTGGAGTTTAAAAACACAGTGGAGCACTTCCTGTATCACCACATGATGACATCACAAGGTGGAGAGAAGAAGTCACTTTCCTTATGTGTTCTGAGCATCCTAATTATTCAGTCATCTTTTTGCCAGGAATGTTACCCAGTATGACTTTAAACTCATCTAAGTTTTTTTTCCCCACCACTTTAATGAGCCTTAAAGCTGCACTGTGTAACTTTTTGGTTGGGGGTCCATCATCTGCTTGTTTCTATGGATACGTCATTGCTCTGCCTGGAATGTTCCACAGTGTGACATTAAACAGCTCTACTTTACATTTATTCAATCACAGGTGGTTTTAGAGCTCAAAAATACCTAGAAAAACAGACATTCTGACTGTGAGCGGGGTCGCCTCTCCACAGATCTGACCTGGAACTCGGTCTGGTTTGGTCTCCATGAAGATAGAAAGGTTTAATCCATGGAGAAAAGCGTTTGATGGACCTAAATCTGCAGGTTTTTGTGTTAAACATGTGAATGAAACAAAACCAGGTGTTTGTGACGAGGAAACGACATCAGAGAAAAAAGTGTAACACGGGCCCTTTAAACACGGGATCTGTTTGTCGTTGTGATGGATTGTCTGAAGGGAGCCATGTTTCTGAAGTTGTCTCCTGATGACGAAGTGACGTTGCCTTTTTCTCGATCTGGGACGCTCATCTCAAAAGGGAAAAATTTCACTGTAGTTTCATCATTTTTTTTAGCGTTTATTTTTGTACTTGGAACAGACGGCGGGCATGAGCTGAGGCTGTATACTCTTATATTACCGAGATAGAGTTATTAATATGCATGTTTGATCAAGACGACGATACCTACGACGCACGCACAAAGAAGAGGAGGTGGGCAGCCAATGGTACGCTGATTTTTGTAAGAATTTTGTTGTTTTTAATTCACATTTTCATAACGTCACTGGCTAATTTTTCAAAACATTATACCAGCTTCAGATATATGTAATAACGCTTTATCACTGGGTTTAGCTAGAAAAGTTACACAATACACCTTGTATTGTGTAACTTTTCTGGTTAGGGGGTCCGTCACCTGCTTGTTTCTATGGATACGTCATTTCTCAGCCTGGAATGTTCCACAGTGTAACATTAAACAGCTCTACTTTACATTTATTCAATTACAGGTGGTTTTAGAGCTCAAAAATACCTAGAAAAACAGACATTCTGACTGTGAGCGGGGTCGCCTCTCCACAGATCTGACCTGGAACTTGGTCTGATTTGGTCTCCTTGAAGGTCGAAAAGTTTAATGTCATACTGTTGAACATTCCAGACAAAGCAATAACATCTCCATGGAGAAAAGCATCTGACGGACCCTCCAGCAGAAAAGCAGCAAGAATTTTTCCTGTTATGTAGACGCCATTTTGAGGACTGTGGATAATTCAAAATACAGAATAATAGACTATTTTATTTGATTGTTAGTTGCTATGGCAGCTGTGGGGGTGGAGCTAACTAGAGGCACTGCTCCGTCTGAAGCTCTGTTACTCAAGTTAGACGCTCGCACTGATCACAGGAAAATGAAAACGCGCTCTTTAAATCCAATTTTGGATTTTTTTTTAGTAGTTCTGAGTTTATCTTAAAACTCATCTGGCTTCGTTTGCTAATGTTTGCATTTTGTCACCGTGGTAACTGCTAAACATTCCGGCGTAGACATACATGCAGAACGAACAGAACTTCTCATTCTACTAAGAGATTTTCAATTTAAGTGTTTAATTCTAACAAAATCTTTAAAACAATGCGCTTCATATAACTTTAGTCGACTTATTCTAAATATAAATATATATATATATATTAGCCACGTTGATGCTAGCAGCCGCTGTTTTTAGCGTAAATAACTTTTCCAGCCCCGTGTGGTGAAGTTTCATGCGCGACTGAACTTTTAAATCATAAAACAAAACAAGAAAAGCCCAGGTGTAAAAACGGCAAATGCAGCGTAATATAGATTCAGGGGTTTCAGTTTCCCGTTTACAGGCGCCATTTTGGGGACTTTTCAACTTTGAAAAAGGTGAAAGGTTAGATTTTGTTTTGAATTATTAATTGCTATGGCAACTGTGCCCTGAAACCCACGGAGAGTAAAACAATTTCACTTCTTAAAATCGAAAATGTTCTTCCTCCACTGGCCTGTCAGGGGTCTCAGTCGGTGCATCACTTCCCTGTAGTGCCGTTCCAAATTGTTAGCTGTAACCGTGGCGACCCGGCGTTTCTCCCGTCTCCGTGGCGACCCGGCGTTTCTCCCGTCTCCGTGGCGATCGGACTCCCAGCTCATCTCCAGGACCAGATGGCCAAACTTCCCGTAGGGCCGTGTGAATGTATGGATTAGAAAAATGAATCAAAAAAATGAAACTAAAATATTCTATTGAGACTTTGCAGCTGACGTCATCAACATTGCCTGGGGGTGTGGTGCTAACTGGAGGCACTGCTCTGTCTGAGGCGTGTTAGACTTTAATCTGAGCTTTATTTTAACAGAATGTGACCAGAAAGACCTGATTTATCTGAACTACAACAGGTGATCTGTGTCGTTAAACAAGTCCTTCTCAAATAACTTTCACAAGCTAGCATTAGCATTAGCATTAGCCAACAGTTTTTCAGTTCGTCGCTCTCACCTTTTAGTTGAAAATCAAATTCGTAAACAGGACCATGAACGCTCGCACTGACCACAGGAAAATGAAAACGTGCTCTTTAAACCCATTTTGTATTTTTTCTTGATTTTTCAGACAATCTTAAAACTTATTTGACCGTGTTTGCTAATGTGTGCGTTACGTCACCTTGGTAACTGGTGAACAAAACGGCAATACACATACAGGTAGAACACCCCCAGCACGATGTCACTGTAAAGTATCAATAGACAAATTAGAGATAATGTCAAATATTCATAGTTTTCCCCGTCCTTAATTGAATCGTTAATAGGCGCCATTTTGAGTACTTTTCACACTTCAGCAGATACACTGTTTTGTTTTGAATCGTAGCTACGGCAACGATGCAAATTTCTCTGAACAGGCTGTAATAATAGTTTTGTTTTTCATTTGGAGGAGATGTTCAGGCCCACACAGGACGCGAGTCTTTGTCCTCAGCGGAAAAGAACAGGATTCGGAATAATAAAGAATTCATATTTCCGTAGATGTCGGAGCGTCACACTCGGCTCAGTCCTGGTTTGGTTCTCGGTTTAGTTTTAGTTTAGTTTTTAGTTTCTGAGTTTGGATTTGGAAAGATTCGTGTTTGAGGAATCTTAAATCTCTCTGAGGAAGACCGCAGGGAGCAGTCCAAACTGTCAGGTATGAAAACAAACTCTTGGTCTGAAAAAACAACCTAAAAACAAAAATAAAAACTTTTTTTTTTTTTTTTTTTACATACTTTTTCATTTATTGTTTTATAATCGGAGTTTATCGAAAATTCTAAATGTTTTTACGTTATTGGTTTGTTCCACTGGCTGCCCACAACACCTCAGAACCACACACACATACACATACACACACACACACACACACACACACACACACACAGAGCATCCTTCAGGTTCCCTTCTGGTTTTTAAGGGATTTTAAGCTTTAAATAATCAAATAAAATATATCCATTTTTACTGGACCTGTTTGGTTTTCCACAGAGGAGTGGCTGTGTTCTTTTTCTAGACGTGAACGTTGGCGCACGCTGTGGACTCTTTAATAAAGGCATCCTCAGAAAAAAACACCACTCTGGCTCCTTCATCTCGTCTTTATTTATATTTACACTGTTTTGTCTGTTAAAAGCTAAAGGTGCACTGTGTAACTTTTCTGCTGGCAGTTCTGTCATGGAGACATTATTGTTTTTTCCTGGAATGCAGAACATGAACAGAGCAGTGACGTCTCCATAGAAACAAGCAGGTGACGGACCCGCAACCAGAAAAGTTACACAATGCCCCACAGCCCCCTCTTTTATCTCTCTATCCTCTTCTCTTCTTTTTTCCATATTTCTGTATTTCTGTCTTGATCATTTCTCTTCTCTTTCTCTTTTACACTATATAGTTTTAAAAGTTACACAATGCACCTTTATAGACACCTTTTACACTGTATAATCTAAACACACACTGCTGCTGTGTGATTATCCAATGAGAATCCTTCCTCTTTTCCGGGGCGGGGTCGGGGGGATCAGTCTAAACAGGGACTTCCCTCTCCCCGGACACTTCCTCCAGCTCCTCCGTTGGGACCCCAAAGTGTTCCCACTCCAGCCCAGGCTCTACTCCGAGCTCCTCACCCCGTCTCTAAGGCGATAGTGAAACAACTAACGCACTCAGAACTTCCCACAATGCACCAGGAAGACTCGTGTCCAGCGCTGGTCACATGTCCGTTCAGAATAGACCACAATGCACTGGGAGAGTCGGGAAAACCACAGCGCTCAGAAACTGGACACGGCACGACTGAAGCAGAAGTGCTGTTTAAAGATACACTGCGTAACATTTCTAATAGAGGATCTGCCACCTGTTTGTCTCCATGGAGATGTTATTGCTTTGTCTAGAATGTTCCACAGTACAGATTAAGCCGTCTATAACGAGGGAGACGAGCAGGTCACAGCACTACGCTACATTACAGCTCAGATCTGTGGAGAGGCGCTCCTATTCACAGAAGGAATTACTGTATTTGAGCGACAGAAACACCCGTAATGATCAAATGCTGATGGATGTGTTTAAAGTCATACCGTGGAACATTCCAGGCAAAGCAAAAACATCTCCATGGAGACAAGCAGGTACGCTAGAAAAGTTGCGCAGTGCAGCTTTAACTGTGAGCTGTGATTATGACTCGAACACTCTTAAACTGTTCTGTGTGGAGCTGCTCTGAAGGGGGAGTGATTTAGCGCGGGGAGCACAAAACCTGCGAGAATCTGACCTTGAGATTCCCCCGTGTCGTCCTCACACAGCCTCATGATGGAGAGAACCACCATTCACTTTTCTTTTTTCTTTCTTTTCTCTTTCTCTCTGTCTGTTTCTCTCCCTTTTTTGTTTCTCCCCCTCTTTTCTCTCTCCCTGGTTCTTTACCTCTGTCCTCTTCTCCTTCCCTCTCTCTGTCTTTCTCATTTCTATTTTGTCTCCACCTCTCTCTCTCTCTCTCTCTCTCTCACGCACTCATTCATTCCTCCCTCTCTCTTGCTCTATTTCCTTCTCTGTACTTTTTCCCTTGCTCTTCCCTCTCCCCCTCCCTATCGCTCTTTTCTTTCCCTCTTCCTCTCTCTCCCTCTCTCTCTCCCCTTCTCTCTATTCCTCCCTCTCACCTTCTCTTCCACATTCCCTTCCTCCTTTTTCTTTCTCTCCTTCTCTCCCTCCCTCGCTCTCTCCTTCTCTCCCTACTCTTTCTCTCCTTACTGCTCTCTCCCCCTTCTTCCTCCCTCTCCCTCCCTCTCTCTTTCTCTCCTTCCTTCTCTTTTGCCCTCTCACCCCCATCCCTCTCCTTCCCTCTCTCCCCTTTCTTCCTCCCTCTCCTTTCCTCTTCCTACACTTCTCTCCTTCCCTCTCTCCCTCTTTCTCCCTTTCATCCCCCCTCACTCTCCTTCCCCTCTCCCTCCTTCTTTTCCTCCTCTCTCTCTCCTTCTCCTGCAGTTATTTTTAGACGACTGAAGAAGTTGAAGATTTAATTGACGCCCGCCGCCGCGAGCGCTCCCAAAAAACTGAAAACTGTTCTTCACAACGCGAGGAGGAGGAAGAGGAGGAGTGGAGATGTGGAGATGTGAGGGAGACGAGCGGAGAAATCAGGTCGAGTTTTGTAGCGTCGTCTTGTGTTGGTGGAAAATTAAATTCAGGAACAAGATGGTGGGATTTGGAAGACGAGAGGAAGAGAATTTAAAGCTCCAAACTGACTCCTGTGGATTTAAGTCGTGTTCTAATGTTGTTTCCTCCTCAAAAACACCTGGAGTTGTGTTTGTTTCATTCACATGTTTGAGGAACTCTTTATTATTAGTCTGTCTACATCTCCAAAGCTCCAAACGCTCTGTTCCACCTTGTGATGTCATCAAGTGGTAGTTTTCAAGTGAACAGCTCCTTTTACCTTTAGTTCAGTCGAGATCGGCACTTCCAGGACTGAAATGATCCAAATGATTCTAGTGAAGGTGTGTGGAGTTTAAAAACACAGTGGAGCACTTCCTGTATCACCACATGATGACATCACGAGGTGGAACAGAGTGTTTTCAGTTTGGTTGAAGAACTCAGCCTAAATGTGCAGGTTTGTGTGTTAAACGTGTGAATGAAGCAAAACACAAGTTTCAAGTTTTTTGAGAATCTACCTTGATAAGACGATATTTAATATTTATCATGTGGTTTTGTGGATCTTCACATGAATAAAGGACTGAGCTCATTCTAACGTGTTAAACATGAATATTTCAATTATTCACTGTACTGAGCACCCGTCTGTGGCCCTCGATCGGCCCTCTGCTTCAACTGTGTTTAGATATGTGGCCCTTGATGACAAAAGTTTGGACCTAGTCTCACCCAATCCCAATGCTACTATCCCTTTTATCATTTCACGGATTAATAATTTCTCTAAAATCTCCGGATACAAAATGAACTGGTCAAAATCAGAGGTAATGCCAGTCTCAGCAATATCAATTTACATGTCCAATATTCAGTGGCCATTTCGTTGGGTACCAAATAGCATGACATATTTAGGAATTAAACTCACAAGACATCTGGAGGAAATCATGCAATTTAACTTAGAACCAGTGATCCAAAATATTAAACTCCTCTTAAATAACTGGAATAAAATGTATATATCCCTAATAAGACGAATTAACTTGATTAAAATGATTATTATCCCTAAGATAAATTATCTAACATATATGTTGACACTTGGTTTTCCAAATCTACTAAGAATTAAAGAATATAACTCAATGGTTGAAAAATTTGTTTGGAGAGGGAAAAAGCCCTTAGTTAATCGTTCTAAATTATTCTCTGCTAAAGAACAAGGTGGGCTCTCTTTACCTAACATAGAATGGCATCAGTATTCTTTTTCACTTGCTCAACTATCTAAATGCAGTCTACCTAAGGACAAACCTCCGTGTGGGTAAAAATCGAAGGGGAAATTCTAAGTCCTTTTCGAACAGATATTTTTGTTTCACAAACAGGTAGAGCTTTGCCCACGCATAATCCCATACTAGACTTTACCAAACAAAGTTGGTTAAAAGCACATAACATTACAAAAAGCAATTATAATCTAACAGCAGATAGTTCTATATGGTTCAATTGTAAAATCACTATAGCAAAGAAACCAATCTGTTGGCTACAGTGGGCAGAGGCTGGAATTCTCCATATTGGAGATCTCTACCAGAACAATTACGTGGTGGAATTTGAGCATTTGAAGGAGCATTACACGCTGCCAAATCAAGATTTTTATAAATACCTGCAGCTCAGACACAGTCTCTATTCTGCTTTGAAATCCACTCCAAATAATATAACGTGTATTCAAAAGTTATTAAAAACGGCATGTTTTAAAAAAGGCGCTCCAGCAGCCTTTTATAATATAATCAGGAATGCCAGCGCTCCTAATCTCCGCGGACTTAGAGCCGCCTAGGAAAGAGACTTGGGTGTTCCTATAGAACAAGAGCAATGGCAAATCATAATGTCTAACTGGTTTGAGAAATTCAAATACAGTTAATTAACTAGAAAAGCACTCAGAGAGCGCAGACCTCCGCCAAGCAGCTAACGAAATTTTCAAAGTGATCCAGAATCCAGGATTTCTTCTGGATCATCACCAAAAAAATTTAATCATCTGTTGGATTTACCATTCGGAACATTTCCTGAAAATTTCATCAAGATCCGTCCATAACTTTTGAGTTATCTTGCTAACAAACAAACAAACAAACAAACAAACAAACAAACAAACAAACAGACAAACTCAGGCGAAAACATAACCTCCTTGGCGGAGGTAATTACAAAATCTTAAACAGGTGTTACTGGACTCCAAGCAGAATGGCTAGACTGAACCTAAAAGACAATGATAAATGTTGGCGATGCAATCAGGCTACGGGCACTGTGGTACATATGTTATATGAATGTGACAAAGTCAAACTCCTTTGGGATAAAATAATTAGACTTATTAACGAACTGTTGAATGTTACATGGAGCACAAACCCTGGACTTTGTTTACTTGGAATTATCCCCAGAAAACAACTGCCGTATGAACAAACCCTCTGGTGCAGAACAGCTCTTCTAACAGGATGTCGGATCTTTTGATAAATGGATGGAATGGATGTTAAAAACTGCAAACTAAGAAAGGGTGACTTATAGACGACAGCAGCGGCAGGACTTGTTTTTCAAGATATGGAAACAATTTGTTGATTATATGGAAAGTAACTAAGTACTATTACTAAACTTAAACACGTGGACATTGAGGGATATGAGGATGATTATATCATGAGATATTAAATATTGTACGTAGGAGTATTTGTCATTATCATTATCATTGTATTATATGTATAGATCAATATATATGATGGGGTATATGGGTATATATGTAGGGTACAATACATATGTGTATGTACATCCATGTGTATGTGTGTGTATATATATATATACAACTGTACCTGCATCAGAGCAGAACGAGACAGAGATGGAGAAAGCAGAAACAGAATATTCTGCGAACATTCATAGTCAGTCAGAGGGCAGTGAGGAGCAGATGGAGAGAAACCACCTTACTGCATCTGGAAGTCCAAACTCCTTTACTCCTGAATCCAATGAAGAAGCCAGACAGAAACTGGATCTGAACCAGCATGGGTCTTCACCTCCATCTGAATTCTTAACTGGGTCTGAAGGTTCCTGTGACTCTATATCAAGGGGTTCGAGTGATGAGGACAGAGAACAATCCAGAAGGTCTCCAGCTGACACCCTAACTGGGTCTGGAGGTTCTTGTGATAATATCCCAGGTGATGAGACCAAACCAGAACCAGGAACCACTCCACTGATGGGAGAACCTACAATCCTGCCTGAAACCACATCTTTAGAAGAAGATGAGAGCCTACCTGGACCATCCACACAGTTACGTGATGGCAATGAGGAGGGGTCTTCTGTTTTTCCTCTGTATTATGATCCATTAAAAGCTGATGTGTTGCAATGGTTGGGAGTAGAGTGTTCAGAAAACATCATGGCAACTTTACCTGAGGAGCTGAGAATCTTGGATGAAGATGATGGTGATGTGAAGTGCATGACTGCATCTAGAAGTCCAAACAACTTTACTCCTGAATCCAATGAAGAAGCCAGACAGAAACTGGATCTGAACCAGAACCAGGAACCACTTTATTGACAGGAGAAGAGCCTACAATCCTGCCTGAAATCACATCTTCAGAAGAAGATGAGGGCCTACCTGGATCATCCTCACAGCCACATGATGGGACTGAGGAGGGGTCTTCTGTTTTTCCTCTGGATTATCACACTTTAAAAGATGCTGTGTTGCAAAGGCTGAGCACACAAAGTTCAGAAGACGTCATCTCAAGTTTAGATCCTAGAATCTTCAGTGAAGACGATGATGGTGAGCAGGAATGGAACATAGATGGACTCCAGCAAAGGGAGAGCTCTGATTTGGAGACAAGAGATGCAGAGGAGGAGAGCGTACCTGGACCTTCCACACAGTCATCAAGACTAAAAAGGTTGACAAAGAAAAAGAATATTTGTCAAACAGTTAGCTCTACTGAGGAGAGCAGCTTAAACCTCAGAGTTAAAGGTGTAGAGGAGGAGCAGTCAAACATCAGTCAAACAAGTTCTGAGACAACCATCTCAAGTTTGTCTGAGATGACGAGTGATGCAGACGAGGTGAAAGACCGCTCAGAGGAGTACTTAAGCCAATTGTTCTCAAAGGCGGATGGAAGGGAGAGCACATCAACATCAAATGAGTCTGGCTCAGAGGATGACTGTGATGGACACACTAAGGCTGCGTCTCAATTCTCCCCTTAGCCCTCTGTCTTAGCCCTACCCCTCTGTTGTGCGCGTTCACGAGAGACAGAGGGGTGTCCCAATACTCTTTTCTGTAAGTGCGAGGGCTAAGGGGAAGGGCTGTTCTACCCCTCTGAACAGAGCGTTTTCAGATGCACCCTTTGTGCAAAGGGGATAGGCGTGGCTTAACGCAAGTCGGAGCAAAAAGCAACACGGAAATCGGGAAGTGTCGAGCAATCGGGAAGAAATTGGACAAATGTGAGTATTTGCACTCAAGAACCTCATAAAAAGTTGTATAAAACTGTAGTAACTTTTGAAAAGTTGTAGGTATACTCATGGCGCCTGCATTTACGCTTTCTGACATATACGGCTTATCGTAACATGCCCGGTTAGAACTATACGCTTGTTACGGTAGAATGTGTAAAGTATTACGAACATGCAAGGCCTAAAAGAACTATATAGGCATATATGTTAGACTAGAATGTGTCAAATATATCGCTGTATTTCGCCTCGTAACTCGTCTCATGCGCTTTTAGAACTATACACATGTTACAGTAGAATGTGTAAAGTATTACGAACATGCATCGCCTAAAATATTATTGTTTCGTTTCGCCTTGTAAATTATCCCCTATTTATATTAAAAATGACATGTTATTAATCACATTTGTATTTTGTTTAGAAATGTCTTGTAGGAGGCTGGACTTGTTGGAGTTGTGTCAGCCCAACAAGCTTCAAAAAAGTGGGAGAATTTGAAAATAAAATATAAGGTATATTACATTCTATAATATTTGTAGGTACCAAAACAACTATATGTTTATGACTATGTATTCATTTTGTTTTCTTTTTTGTGTGTACCAGGCATCCTCTACAACTCCGTCCACCTCTGCAGCATTTTAATTTTGTGTTACAGTTGATTAAAATTTGATTTACATATGTTGTACAGAGTATAGTAATTTAAAAAAAAATTAAAAATTAAAAAAACATTTGACTTTTTGCAAAGTTCATTTAAAACAAACTCAAAAGGAGCACAACACTTCAAAACTTTAAAAATAATGTCATATTGTTGCGACTGCAAAGGGGTGTCCCATTTCTAAGGGTTTAAAACACACCCCTTTGCCTTACCCTCTGTTTAAAGACAGAGGGGTAGGGCTAAGGGGTAGGGCTAAGACAAAGACAGAGGGCTAAGGGGGAGAACTGGGATTGGGCCTTATTTCTTTCTGGAGAGTCTGATCTACATCTGCAAAGATGGCTCGCTCACTCAGAAGGAGGTGATACAACTGGGTGAAGACCAAGTACAAGTGCTCCAACATGCACCTACTCAGATAGAAATTGGGAACTAGCAAATCGTCACCTATGTCCATAAAGACACAGTGACTGAGGACAAGTGCAGAGTCTATCAGTACAAGAGTTCGAGGACAGAGGACAGGCAGAGGGGAAGGAAGTTCAACAGTAAAGTTAAAGTGTGCGCTCTCAACTGCTTTTTCAAGGTCCCCAACAGCCATGCTGTTACTGATGAGCAGATGCAAACGGTGATGGCACAGGCGACAGAAGACTTGAAGGAGGAGTTCAAGAGTGACCAGGAGCTGGAGCGACTGATACGAACCCCCTCTGACCCCACCCTCAAGAGGACTTTATGGAAGCATTTGCTCAAGCGGTACAAGGATCTGAGGAGGACCATGAAGCACAAAAGGAGGAGCTTGTAGAGAGTGCGAATAGAAAGAGGGATGGAGGGGGGGTTAGATCTAAGTCTAACCTAAATCTAATCCAGGACTAACCTGGCTTAGTCCTGGGTTAGATCTAGTTTAGACTAGATCTAATCTAGTTTAGACTAGATCTAACCCACTAACCCAGACTGAGTTCCCTCTGGACGGGATCTGGTGTATTGACCAGGTTCAGTCCAGACTCAGTTCCTTAGATCAGTTCAGGACACATCTACTACAAGACAGAATTACCCAGTTTTTGTGTGATTCATGAAAATGAAAAAGTTAAGATGAGAGAAAACCATATAACTATTTTTTTTTATTTATTTATGTATTTATTTTATTTATTTTATTTTTGTTTCCTTTAACCTCTTTACTTTAGAACAAGTCCAGTTCACTCTTTGTCACACTTATTAGTCCAGTTCACTTGGTTTGGCAGAAGAACTCACTGGAACAGACTCTTCACACTCACAATATTTAGTGTGTGAATATTCGTGCTTGAACTCATGTTCTTTTATCATTTTTAGGATTTCCAGTGTTTCCTCTGGAGGAGCCTCTGCACCGGGAGCAGAGGTCACTGCAGCTGCCGGAGTCTGTCCCGTGAGCTCCTGGTGTAGACGGCTCCTCTGGTGTAGACGGCTCCTCTGGTGTAGACGGCTCTCTGCTCCTGGTGTAGACGGCTCCTCTGGTGTAGACGGCTCCTCTGGTGTAGACGGCTCCTCTGGTGTGTGTGTGTGTGTGTTTTACTGTTTGGGTAACACACACTCCTCCTCTCCTCTCCTTCCTCTCTCACCCACGTCTCCGTTCAGGTTCTGGAAGTTTCTGGAGCGATGATCCAGAGACGTGTTGTTCTTGGCCTGAAAAAAAAAAAAAAAATCCAGAAAAAAAAAAAAAAAAAAAATTTCTTCATTTTGGTCCAAATGTAAAAAAAATGTCTTTGTTCTTTCTTTCCGCTCATACAGATTTTTAGATTTCCAATAAATGAAACTGGTCAGTAATCAAAAACATTTTCTGTGTTTCTGATGAATCTTTCACGTGTTCAGATCCAAACAAAAAGCCCGTTTCAGACGAGCCCACGCTTCGCCTAATGCTTCAGACTATTGTGTCTTTTATTCCACTGTGACAGAACCGGACCTTTCGGCTGTTCAGACCATCAGAAATCACAAAAACTCTGGATTTTAACCACGCCGGGCTTTATGTGGCGTGTCTAAACATCGACAGGTGAATAAAGCGACCTGCCGACCTGCTTCAGTAACGGCTCGAAGGTTCAGGGTTCGCTCAGATGCCCTGGAACACGACGAGAGAACGAAAAAACAACCGTCGATGAGCAGGGATTTAAGGCTTCAGCGAGAACAGGAAATAAGAATAAAAGTGTTTGGACAGACTCAAAAGAATCGAAAAACTCTGTCCTTCTTTCTCCCTCTTCCGTTCTTTCTCTCCGTCCACCTTCTTCTCTCACTCTCTCCTGTCTCCCTCCCTCTTTCTCCTGTCTATCATCCTCTCCTTCTCTATCTCTCTCTCCCTCCCTCTCTTCTCTTTCCCTCTCTCCTGGGAAGAGAGAGAAAGCAAAAGAGGGAGAGAGAGAAGGAGGGAAAGAGAGAGTGAAAAAAGGGAAAGCAAAAAAGAGAGAGGGTGGGAGGGAGAGAGAGAGGAAGACAAAGAAAGGGAAGGAGGGAGGGATAGAGAGAAAGAGAGGGAGAGAGAGAAAAGGATGGATGGAGAGAGAGAACAAGGGAGGGAGAGAGAGAAGGAGAGAGATTGGCTTATGTGTCTAAATCAGTGTTTGTCAAACTTCACAAGAAAAGATGAAAAGATGAAGATGGGCTTTCTGAGTACCTCCAGATCTAAACCAGGTCTATAACAGGACTATCCCAGGTCTAATCTAGGACTAAACCAGGTCTATAACAGGACTATCCCAGGTCTAATCTAGGACTAAACCAGGTCTATAACAGGACTATCCCAGGTCTAATCTAGGACTAAACCAGGTCTTAAAGTGGACCGCATCGTTTCCTCTGTAGATCTAAACAGAAATTATTAAAAAAAAAAAAAAAAACTAATAAAAATGAACCGTAAATGAGACAAACCCGGAAACTGAAACGTTCTCCGTGAGGACGCAGCGCCCTCTGCTGGTCACGAGGAAACGTTACATCAGCTCGTGGTAAAGATGAAGAAGTTGCAGGTGGAGCCAGTGTCCAGTTTTTCTCCAGAAATTCGACTTGGATGAGAAACAAAACGTCTGGTTTAAATTTGACCATCAATAGTCTTTTATTTATTTATTTTTTTTTAAATAAAGGTGAAATTAAATAAGTGAAATAAGCGGTCCCGATGTACATTTGTATTGCAGTAACAGTACTCTTAGGTGAGTAAAAGTTGTGCTTCCTCTTCCCACTGTGAGTAAATCTAAAGTGACAAAAAGCTTTATGTGGACAATTTTTAATTACTGTGTCTGGCCTTTGAAAATACCAAATTTTGTGACTTATTTAATGTTTTGTCCAAATTACATTCACTTCAAATTATAAATCCACTTTGTTTCTAGCACATTTGATAAACGTGACAGTTTCCAAAGCGCTGCACAGACAAATACAGTAAAAGAGCAAATCATAAATACAAACAAGAAATAAAAAAGTGTTCAAATGCATAAAGCTAAAAATGATTTTTTTTAATGAATCAAAACAAATAAAAAATTAAACAAAATAAACTCACGCAGTTTAAAAAAAAAAAAAAAAAAAATCCAGAGAGCGTGTTACGCCAGATGTTACGTCCTGACAGTTACTCTTTATCAGATTTACTTTTTTACTCTTTAAGTTTTTACTTTTACTTTCTTTACTCTTTAAGTTACTTTTACTTGAGTAGTACTTTTCCCAAATACTTTATTACTCCTACTTCAGTAATTTCTTGTACCACTTTGTACAGAAGTTGTATTTGATGATGACTTTTACTTGAGAAATATATTTTTTTAAGTAACGTTTTTACGTACGAGGCTGTTAAAGCTCTCCTCTTTTTTCTATAACTTTTTTTTTTTTAACTTTAATTATGGGTGATGGCTTTACATTTGTGTGCTTTGAATTAATAATGTTTAATATATATATTCTTTTCCACTTTTTTGCTTAAACGTCTAATAAACAAGAGATCTAAAAACGTTCCTTTGCGCATTGAGGAAAAGAAGAGACGTGGTCCCGCCCACCATACCCTCCTCGTCCTCTGATTGGTCCAGCGCAGCCACATCTCCGTCTCTGATTGGTCAGACTCCCAGCGCGTCTGCCCGGGTGCGGAAGTGCAGCTCATACGGATTTTGCATTGAACCCAGTCACAGGAGGATGTGAAACCGACTCCAAACTGCACCGCGCCGCTTTCAACGCCATGAAATCACAATAACTGCGTTTTTTTTAGGTTGTCCAGACATAGATTTAGCTGTAAATATGATTTTAACCGAGTATTTTCTTGTTTTTGCGCTGTTTTTGCCGTTGGGAGCTGCGAAGAAGGATGGAGGGGATGACGAGTGGGTGCATCTGCCGAACAAGTGCGAAGGTAACCGGGATTTTAGCATCTGAAACCGTGCTGAAATCTAAAATAAAACTCTATTTTTATAATTTAAACAACTGACTTAATGTTAAGACTTTTATTTGTTGCACCAGAGATAAATATGTCCAGAAAATTCTTTGTTTACACTGTGCAAACCTGCAGCAGAGTGTCAGATTTCACACAACAGCATCACGTCGTTTTATTGCAGAATTTTAGAATAAAAAGTCATAATGAATCTATAAAATAATATGTTTTTGTAATGAAATTGACACTACTTTTACCATTTAAAATATCAGCTTTAAACTACGTATTATTGCACCTGTCACTGCCTTTTTAAAACGTTCTCTATTTTAAAAACAAACAAAAAAAACAACAACTTAAAATAATGTAATTTTCTTTTATATAACAAATAGATACAGACAGAGAAAAAAAAGGTGAATAATATTAGTTAGAGCTGGTATATTATCATTTAGATACAACTAGAGAATAGACTCGATACGCAATACCGATAACGATACCACGATGATGATAAAAAAACACTTTCTTTGGACAATAGAATGTGATTTTCAACATTAAAACAAATCCAAACTGTACAGATTATACAGACTCTAAAACACACACCAGAATATCTTGTTTTATATATATATATATATATATATATATATATATATATATATATATATGTGCAGTCCAGCACATAACTGCAGGGTGTAAGATGCTGGCAGGGAAAGCATACATGGAGCGACACAACCAAGTGGCGGGCATAGTGTACAGAAACATCTGTGCAGAGTACGGGCTGGAGACCCCAAGGTCAAGGTGGGGAACTCCCCCAAAGGTTGCGGAGAATGAGCGTGCCAAGGTCCTGTGGGACTTCCAGATACAGACTGACAGATGGTGATGGCGAACCAACCAGACATAGTGGTGGTGGATAAGCAACAGAACAAAGCCGTGGTGGTGGACATTGCAATACCAAGCGATGGTAATATCAGGAAAAAGGAACACGAGAAACTAGAGAAATACCAGGGGCTCAAGGAAGAGCTGGAGAAGGCCTGGAAGGTGAAGGCATCAGTGGTGCCCGTGGTGATCGGAGCACTCGGGGCTGTAACCCCCAAACTGGAGGAGTGGCTCAAGCAGATACCAGGAAAAACATCAGACATCTCAGTCCAGAAAAGTGCAGTACTAGGAACAGCAAAGATACTGCGCACTCTCAAGCTCCCAGGCCTCTGGTAGAGGGCCCGAGCTGATGAGGGTGAGAGAGACCAACCACCGTGGAAGGTGAGGAACACATTTTTTTATATATATATATATATATATATATATATATATATAAACAAAGACAGTGCCATTATTGTGTAAAGATAAAAAAACACAAAAAAAAAACACAGTAAGTAAAAACTGGAAGAGAGAGAGAGAGGAGAGGGGGGAGAAAGAGAATGGGAAGGAGGGAGAGAAAAAAAGAAAGGGTAGGGGAGAGAGAAAGAGAGGAGAGAGTTGCCGATACGATACAAACCTCGATACGGTGCACTTTCAGTTCGATACGATATATTTTAAATCGATTTGATACGGTTCAATAAAAAATAAAGTCTAAATCGTGGCTGTGATACTAAAAGTCTTTGTTAAACTACGTCTTGTGCAAAGTTCATATGAAACACAAACATTTTAATCCTCAAAACAGTGAAAATGTCAAATGTGTCGCATAAACGAGTTTCCAGCAGCAAAACTGTAGCTGTGACAAAATAATTTAGTAAAATAAACCGAAAAATCCTCTTGGCGATATATCGATACAGCAGCCCACGATATCGATACTGTATCATCACATTAAACGATACGATATATCGATATTTCTATATTTTTACACACCGCTAATTGTCAATAGTCATTAAACACTTGAATAACAATGGAAGTCCTTATTCAGCTAAAGCAGGACCCACATTGCACTTTTCTCTGATGTCGTTTCCTCGTCACAAACAGACCTGGAGTTGTGTTTTGTTTCGTTCACACGTCTCCCTGTGTGTCAGATGCCCTACCTGCGTGTGTCAGATGCCCTCCCAGTGTGTCAGATGCCCTCCCTGTGTGTCAGATGCCCTCCCTGTGTGTCAGATGCCCTCCCTGTGTCTCCATGGGGTCTTATTCTGTATAAAATCTGCTAAGTTCGTAGTTCAGACCTCTACAAACCCGTTTTGAGATACACACGATTCTCATATCTGAAGGCTCCTGGATGTGTAATAAAGTTCTAGTGTTTGGGGGAAGAAACACGAGGTTTGAATTTTAGAAAAGAATTATTGTTTGTACAGCTGTAGAATTCCCCGTGTGCAAAAACAGGTGAAGAAAAGTGAAGAGTGGAGGGAGGAATGTAGAGGGCCCTTCAGCTCAAGTGCAGAGACTGAATGAACCATGTGAAGTGAGGGACTACTTTTTGGTAGCCACTTTTTCGTTTCGGGCTCCTTCACCTGCTTGTTTCTATGGATACGTCACTGCTCTGCCTGGAATGTTCCACAGTGTGACATTAAACAGCTCTACTTTACATTTATTCAGTTACAGGTGGTTTTAGAGCTCAAAAATACCTAGAAAAACAGACATTCTGACTGTGAGCGGGGTCGCCTCTCCACAGATCTGACCTGGAACTTGGTCTGGTTTGGTCTCCGTGAAGATAGAAAGGTTTAATGCCATACTGTGGAACATTCCAGCAATAACAATTCCACGGAGAAAAGAGTTTGACGGACCCTCCAGCAGAAAAATTACACAGTGTAGCTTTAAGGCTCTGGTGACCTACATTACACCAGTACAGTTTCTGTTATTATATAAACATTTGTGATTATGATTTTGTCCATATTTGAGCAGCTCTTTGAAATTGTAATAGCGTTTTGCTTGTTTTCTGTGTGTTTTTGCAGTGTGTAAGTTCGTGAGCATCGAGATGAAGTCTGCGTTTGAGGAAACAGGGAAAACAAAAGAAGTGATTGACAGAAACTATCGCTTCATCGACGGAAAAGGCGCCACGCCGATCAAATACGTGAAATCGTGAGTCACAGTTTGTGTCGCGCTCAGATGTTTTTATGAAAATATAAACTGTATAAAACGTACATGAGGTGCAGATGTTTAGAGAACCACACAAATGATTCTCTAGTTTTTTAGCTTTGGTGTTTCAAAACTTTTTCACTTCAGAAAAATGCTTCAGGTGTGAAGCAGTGATGTTTAAAGTTGCACTGTGTAACATTTCTGGTGGAGGGTTCGCCACCTGCTTTTTCCATGTATCAGATGTTATTGCTTTGCCTGGAATGTTCCACAACATGGCATTAAACTTCTCTATCTCCATGATGATGAGTGAAGGGCTCTTTACTGAAGACGTTTGGTGTTTTTTAAAGAAACTGCTTTGTTACAGATTTCTAATGTGCAAATATAATTCCATTACTTTGCATTTTCCGGAAAGTTCATGATCCATTTTTCTTTTCTACAAATTTAAATGAAACAGATCTGGGGTAGACCACTTCAATGAGATTTACAACAGACCTATTCTGCAAAATCATGTTTTTCGAGCTTTTAGCCGTGTCGTAGCTGTTTCCAATCAGCATCTACTCAGTTCTGTTTGGAGTGATTCTTAATCTGTGACACAAGCACTACAGGTTTTCTTTGAAATTAAAAGTGTAGAGAGTGACCGGTGTGTCTATTTAAAGCTTAAAGAGGAAGTGAAAACAGAAGCAGTTTTGGAGGAACTTTATCTAAACCTGTTGAACTGCAAATGTTGATACTGAAGTTACAGCCGGGGTGCCCACAATTCACTGGTCTGGACTCTGGACTGAACTAAATATAAAAGGAGCTGAAAACTACCACTTGATGACATCACAAGGTGGAACAGAGCGTTTGGAGCTTTGGAGATGTAGACAGACTAATAATAAAGAGTTCCTCAAACATGTGAATGAAACAAACACAACTCCAGGTCTGTTTTTGAGGAGGAAACATCAGAACACGACTTAAACCTCACAGGGTCAGTTTTGCGTGATGTTGGACCTTTATCCTGATCACTCACACTGTTGTTCTTTCTCCTCTTCAGAGACCTGCGTTTCATCGAAGTGGTGGAGAACGTTTGCCAAAGACTTCTGGAGTACAACCTGCACAAGGAGAGAACCGGCTCAAACCGCTTTGCCAAAGTGAGACCACGAGAGTTGAACCCACAACCTCACGCTAACACAATACTCTTACACAACAGCCATACATTCTGAATATCTATTTTAATTTTGACAATTTTTTTTAATCAGATTTCCAAAATTACCAATTTTCACTGGTTACAAGATACAGTATAAGCAGGCAGGTTATGGGTTTGAATGTTTTAAAGGTTATGGAGGATTTTTTTAAATTTAAAATTGTCAATGAAAGTTCAAAACGGCATTACAGAGACGCAGCAGCCTTGGAATTATGATGAACAAAAAAAAAGAAAAGAAAATCCATCACCTGTGGACGTGGTGGAGCCAGATAAACATTAGAGCCTCGTTATCTATTGGCTGTTTGGTTGTCGAGAGAGCGGACACGGACGGTGGTGTTGGGATGGTCGTATAAATGGGGCTTCTGGGTAATTGAAGGTGTGGTGGAGATGAGCTGTGGTTGGCTGGAGAGGAGGTTGAGGCGTGGTCCAGCTCCTGAATCTAAGTTAATCATATTAAGTCCACTTCATAATAATGTGTGATGTTTCTGTCCAGGGCATGTCTGAGACCTTCTCCACTCTCCACGGTCTGGTGAACAAAGGCGTGAATGTTGTGATGGACATTCCCTATGAGCTGTGGAACGAGACCTCTGCTGAAGTGGCCGACCTCAAGAAACAGGTGAAAAATAAAATCAAAACACAATGCATCTGTGTGGAAGCTTAGAAAAAGTGTAAACATGTAAACAACTACTACTTTAAAGGTCCTTTCACGAGCCAGGACCACACCACAACTTTGGAATACGATAAAGATATTTGTTGACGATGGACGGATGTGACGTCCATGAGGAGACTCCAGTGAGATTAAAAATCAGGCAGTGTTACAAATATTTAAATCAGTCCTATTCTGCAAAATCAGCTTTTTAAAGCTTTTAAGCATGTTAGTAGTTTCCCCTCAGTATTCACTCTGCCAGTGTTAAATCTGTTTCCCCTCAGTATTCACTCTGCCAGTGTTAAATCTGTTTCCCCTCAGTATTCACTCTGCCAGTGTTAAATCCTGGAGTTGTAGTTGGAGTGATTCTTAACCTGTGACAGAAGCACTTCAGGTTTTCTTTAAAATAAAACTTGTAGAGAGTGGCTGGTTTGTCTATTTAAAGCTTAAAGAGGAAGTGTGAAAACAGAAACAGTTTTAGAGGAACTTGATCCAAACCTGTTGAAAGCACCAAACGCTCTGTTCCACCTTGTGATGTCATCAAGTGGTAGTTTTAAAGTGAACAGCTCCTTTTACCTTTAGTTCAGTCGAGATCGACAATTCCAGGACTGAAATGATCCAAATGATTCTAGTGAAGGTGTGTGGAGTTTAAAAACACAGTGGAGCACTTCCTGTATCATCACATGATGACATCACAAGGTGGAACAGAGTGTTTTCAGTTTGAGAGAAGAACTCTGCAGGTTTTGTGTGTTAAACATGAATTGTATTGACTTAAATCCGTGGTGTTTTAGTGTGATGTTCTGGTGGAGCAGTACGAGGAGGTGATCGAGGACTGGTACAAAGGAGACCAGAGCGAAGACCTGACCACGTATCTGTGCGCCAAACACGTGTTAAAGGGACAGGACACCGGTAAAACACACACACAGACACACACAGACACACACATGCACGCACACACTGTACACAGATGTGTAGAAACACATTACCTCAGTGTAAGGACAGTATTTCATAGGGTCCAGAACACACACTTGAGTCTAGTCACCAGTGAATCTCCTGTTTTCTGATGGCTGTGATTGACAGGTGGATTAGCCAATCAGGGACACGCATGGTCTGTCCGTATCAAAACAAAAATGGCCGATTATGAGGAAAAAATAAAGGAAAATTATATATCACTGAGCTGAAAAACATGGCGGATTTTGTAGAATCAGTGAAGCACTAAACTGTGATTTTGTTTGTTGATGATGACGACCAGTGAGAATCTGATTGGAGCGTCACGTTTGGCCAAACACAGAGGGAATTTCATTCGGGATTCGCCAACAGTGTCATTTGTTTTGTATTCAGACTCAGTCCCTTTACAAACATGTTTGTTCAGACTTCAACTCGGATGCAGAGCGCTCGACTGTTTGTACACAGTCCCACTTTTTCCTCACGGAAGTCACACTTCCCAGGCCTCAGTGTAGAGCGTCGGTCGATAGGCCATATTCACACTTACCGGAAGACGTTTGGAAACATGCGGATGGTGATTTCCGGTGTATTTCCCGACTCTGGGCATGTGATAAAACCGTGGATTCAGCAGCAGCGTCTTCACAACCTGCCGAAGCTTTCCACAGGACTCTAATCGGGTCTTCGATTTCACTTACAGGCGGCTGGATGGAGCTGTTGATCTGCCGAACATAACGGAACGCTACAAGGACATCTTATATATTTTTTAAATTAAGTTAGACAAATTATAACACACAAATTAATAGGCAGTTTCTTAAAGGAAAAAAGAAAGAATACAGTGACATCTAGATGAAGAAAACCGGGCCATTTTCTCAGTTTTCCCAGATTTTTTCCCAGTTACTATCGCCCAAAGGAAGTCGCCGTCCGCATGTTTCCAAACGTCTTCTGGTTTTGTGACGTCAGCGTGAGAACAGAGTACGTTGTCCAAAGCAGTTCAGAGTGCAGAACCTCTTGTGCCAGAAGAGGGCGCTGTGCGTAAAGCTTTGAGCTCCACCACACGCTTTAGTTTCACTTTTCCTTTAGTGTTTAAGGAGTGGTTAGATCAAAGACACAAACTGAGCTATATCAGCCTGTTTACTGCTGCGAGTGTGAAGAACGCTGCGTATTTCTTTGATAATTTTTATTTATTTTTTTACATTTTCCACTTAAATCCTCACAGTCGCCAAAGGACTGACCACAGGCTCCTGAAAATGTGCTCTTTAAATCAAATCAAAAAAAGTTTGTTGTCAGTGTTTGCTGATGTGTGCATTGTGTCACCATGGTACCTGCTGAACATTCCACCATAGAGATGCATGTAGAACACCCCCAGCGTGATCTCTCCATTCTGTACTTGTGTTTTATGGTCTCGTTGCTCTGGTGCAGCCTGTCTGGACGAGCAGTGGTCGAAGAGAAAGGGAGACCGCGCCTCCATCGCAGAAGACAAGAAAAACAAAAAAAGCAAAAACAAGAAGAAGAAGGGGAAGAAAGAGGGCGACGCTCTGGACACGGAAAATAAGAAGAAAAAGGACAAGAAAGTGAAGAAGAAGAAGTCCAAAGCGCCGGTGGAGACCCAGGATCCAGGGGCCACGACGGACGAGGAGATCCAGCCACAGGTGCCTCTGAGCGGGTCAAAGACTGAGCTGTGAGCCCCTGGTCCTGGAGGTACCACCATCACACTGCAAATGTGTTAAAACGTCTTGAGTTCAGAATGTTTATCTTGAGTTGAAGTCAAAGAGCAGCAGGTATTATGCAAAATCCACTTTTTTTGAGTTTTCTCCCATGTTTTAACGTCATTCCCTCATCAAAAACCTGCCTGAAGAGGTTCTACAGAAATCCAGGCATGTTTGAGTAATTTAGCGATCTTTCCTGGGCCTTATTCAAACCTTATTTATGTTTAGCTGTAAGATTCTGTACGAGGCTCCGCCCACAAGTCTACGTCCCCCAGGCTCCACACGTCAATTCTCCATAAATACACAAAAACATGAGACAAAACTGAACACAACAACTGGACAAACCTGATGTGGTGCAGGAGTTTCATTTGCAGGTTGTGTTGTGATCGCGCTCTGAAGGGGGAGTGACTTAGCGCGGGAAAAACAAAAGTGAACATAACATTATAAAACATGTTCAGGCATTTTCAAAACAATAAAAAGTAACACGGTGATGTAATTCTGTTATGTGTTAGCAGTTAGAAGTAAAACACCCCCGTTTTAAGATTTATTTGTTAAATAATTTGCGGTTTTAAGATACTTTGACAGATTTCACTTTTGACTTTTATTTATTTGTGTCAGAATTATGTAATCTGTCAAAATGGAGTGACACGAAAACAAAAACTAAAGATGAAGCAATGGTAAAACAGAATATTTTCAGACAATTTTTTTTTTTGTTTACATTTTTTCGGATATGTTTAAAATGTAAATATGAATACAGATGCGAAAGTGTTGAGGTTTGAATGAATTTAACGACTGAAAACGACTTAAATCAGCATAAATATTTTAAATTCAAGACATTTGAACAGATGTAGTTTGACTTTGCTGTGCACGAGCGACACGAGGAGCTGGTACGTTTGGATTTTAAAGGGAGTTTTCACATTTTATCAGTAATTCAGCTGGATTTTAGAACATTTTCACTCAAAATTTGAATCTTCAGCAGTGAGCATTGGTTTACAAATCAAAGTAATGTGATTTAAATATTACATTATTCTAAAAATTGATTAAAAAAAACTCAAAATGTTCGTTCTTAATTTGATGTCACACTTTTGGACCAATATGGCATACATACAGACATACAGTTTTGTTTTTCAGGTTTGTTGCATCAAATTGTGTTAATGTGGATTTTGAAAGTGATTTTAAATAATTGCAAAAAGAGCAGTTTTTTATTATTCAAATTATGTTGCAAAAATTTCACATTTGTTTTTGAAAATCCAACTTGGCTGCTGGTGTTTTATTTCACTGTTTTCTTTGAATTATTTAAACCTTTACAAACTTCTATTGGGGACACGTTTTGTTTTTCATTTTGTACAAGGAGCCATGTAACTTTTTGGTTTGATGGTCTGCCACCTCCCTGTCGCCATGGAGATGTTGCTGCTATGACAAGAATGTTTCACAGTAAGGCTTTAAACTTATCTATCGCCATAGAGACAAACAGACGGCAGAACAACTCCACTGGAATTCTTAACATTAAAGCTACCATCTGTAAGTCTGAAACCTGTATCCCCTGCCCTCTCACCTGTCTCACCTGTCCCCTCCTCTCACCTGTCCCCTCACCTGGCACATGAGACAGCAGTAAAGTAGGTAGCATCTAGTGGTGAAATGTGAGAATACAACAGGGGTGGTTCGTCCAGTCCAGTTACAGATGGCAGCTCATTACTGTTATGCAGTTGTAATTAATTAAAATCCTAAAATTCATTTTTGATTTGTTGGAGATTACTGCAAATATTCTGCACATACGGTGTTTAACTGTAGACATTTAATTTTCCCATCACTTTTAAAGCTCCAAAATGACACAAACGGACTCCTGTGAGGTTTAAATCATGTTCTAATGTTCCTCCTCACAAACAGACCTGGAGTTGTGTTTGTTTCATTCACATGTTTGAGGAACTCTTTATTATTAGTCTGTCTACATCTCCAAAGCTCCAAACGCTCTGTTCCACCTTGTGATGTCATCAAGTGGTAGTTTTCAAGTGAACAGCTCCTTTTACCTTTAGTTCAGTCGAGATCGGCAATTCCAGGACTGAAATGATCCAAATGATTCTAGTGAAGGTGTGTGGAGTTTAAAAACACAGTGGAGCACTTCCTGTATCACCACATGATGACATCACAAGGTGAATGTTCTAGAGAAGAACTCTGCCTAAATCTGCAGGTTTGTGTGTTAAACACGAGTGAATGAAACAAAACACAACTGCAGGTGTGTGTGACGAGGAAACGACATTAGAACGTAATATTGGCCCTTTCAAACTCAATTTTTGTCATTGTTTTTGCTCAGTGCTTTGGTTGAAGTCGGCAATTTAAAAAGGATGTCCATGTGGTCCTTCTGTTTCTGCCATTTTGTGTGTTTTGTGTCGTTTTGAGTGGGTGATCCTGTGTGCGACTGTGGCTGTGTTTGTAAGTTTTTTTAAATAAAGTTATTGTTGAACTGAACATCTCAGTCCCTCAATAAAAACAAAACAAAACACTAAATAAATGCTTTATTGTGTTTTATTTAAAGGTGCACCATGTAACCTGCTTGTTTCTATGGATACGTCACCCAAACCAGAACTAAACCAGGTCTAAACTAGGACTAAACCATGACTATATCAGGTCTAAACTAGGTCTAAATTAGGACTAAACCAGGTCCAAATCAGGACTAAACCGGGTCTAAACGAGGTCCAAACCAGGACTAAACCAGGACTAAACCAGGTCTAAACCAGGACTAAATCAGGACTAAACCAGAACTAATCTATTTGAATTGTTGCGAGGCTTAGTCGATGGAGCCGGAAGCGTGCCCATGCTCACTTCCTGTTTGAACGCGGTTAGCTGTGTCCATTTATATAAACTCGTATCGTCTTCGGTCTTGACACATTTTAAAGGAAGAGTGCGGGACATTTCTGAGAGTGCAGTTATAATTATCACCACTAGAGGGACTCACATACCTTCAGTCTGAACGCACGGACCTCTGCGCTGGAACATGATTAAAGAGCTGAAGTGGATTAACTATGGCCACAAACTCCACTGCGATACTGAGGAACAGACTCGATACTCGATACCGATTCTGATACCACGAGGAATAAAAATTCCCATTTGTCCTTTTATCTGTGTAATCCATCAGTGGTCCAGGTCTAAACCAGGACTAAACCAGGTTTAACCCTAATTTAGACCTGGTTTGGACCTGATTTAGTCCTGTTTAGTCTTAGTTTAGACCTTGTTTAGACCTTGTTTAGTCCTAGTTTAGATCTGGTTTAGTCCTAGTTTAGATCTGGTTTGGACCTGGTTTAGACCTCGTTTAGTCCGAGTTTAGACCTTGTTTAGTCCTAGTTTAGACCTGCTTTAGTCCTAGTTTAGATCTGGTTTAGACCTGGTTTAGTCCTGGTTTAGTCCTAGTTTAGATCTGGTTAAGTCCTGGTTTAGTCCTGTTTTTTTCAGGGAAGGTTCTGCTCTGTCCTGTGAATGGGACTTTTTTAGTACCGACACCTGCGAAAAATGAGGATCTAGTTTCAATACTAGTTTTAGTTTCGATTAGTGTCTGATTTTTGATATTTTTGACAGCCCTCGTTTAAAGCAAAAGCGTTATGAGCCTTTATTATAGTTATTGAAACATTTCGTTTTAAATGTGCTTTTTTTTTGGACTTAAAGGTGGATCCAGCAGGTGCTTCCACTTCATTTTGAGATGCTCTGGTTCTGGAAGTTAAATTTTCACATTTTTTCCCACAGACTTTTAAAAAAAAATCAAATGTTAAGAGTTCAAATGAAAAGGCTAACCATGTGCTAACTAATGTATATATAATGTGGTTGTTATAAAAATGCACTGTGTAACTTTTTGGCTTGGGGTCCATCACCTGCTTGTTGCTATGGATACGTCATCGCTCTGCCTGGAATGTTCCACAGTGTGACATTAAACAGCTCTACTTTACATTTATTCAATCACAGGTGGTTTTAGAGCTCAAAAATACCTAGAAAAACAGACATTCTGACTGTGAGCGGGGTCGCCTCTCCACAGATCTGACCTGGAACTTGGTCTGGTTTGGTCTCCATGAAGATAGAAAGGTTTAATGCCACACTGTGAAACATTCCAGACAAAGCAATAACATCTCCATGGAGAAAAGTGTTTGACGGACGGATCCTCTAGCAGAAATGTTAAACAGTGCACCATTAAAGCCATGGTATCGGTATCGGAATCGTATCGGGAACTGAAAAAGCTCTGAACATGTGTCCTGTATTTACACTGAGAGATGAGCTCGGAGGCTGCGAGGCACAAACACACAAACACACGAAGAACCGACAGGACCGACACACGAGGACCTCCTCGAGGCCAAATAGAAGCATTTTGGCTTTATATTTATTGTTGTTCCTGTATGTGGGCTCGCATCGCCACAAACCTGACTCTTATTTGGCCTCGAGGAGGTCCTGCTCCTGCTTGTTTCCATGGAAATGTTGTTGTTTTGGCTGTAATCTTCCACAGTATGGCATAAAACTCTATCTCTATGGAGAATTTTCCGAAGTGTGGCTTTAAGTTTCTTTTTCCCGTATTTTCGGTCTTTATTTTCAAAACAATCAAAGGAACATGATGATGTAAATAAATGTGTTCCAGTTAATACCCTGAATAGAAGTCACATACCCCCTCTGTAATACCCCACAGAGTCACATACCCCCTCTGTAATACCCCACAGAGTCACATACCCCCTCTGTAATACCCCACAGAGTCACATACCCCCTCTGTAATACCCCACAGAGTCACATACCCCCTCTGTAATACCCCACAGAGTCACATACCCCCTCTTTAAAGTTTCTTACACTGAATCCGTTGTTATTGGACAGATCTAAAGTTTAAATCTGTTTTAGTTGATCTTATGGCGACGCCACACGTCTCATGTAGAAGGATCTGACCCCGGGACACGAGGGGCTCAGTGACATTTTCAGACTTGTTCACACAGACTCCGTCCTCAGGCTCTGACTTTAAAACGTGAGAAAAACCGTCGTGTTTGATTAAAGGGCCCGTTAAAGCTCCTGTATCACACAAAACTGACCCCTGTGAGATTTAAGTCGTGCTCTAATGTTGTTCCATCCTCGCTTTGAATTTTTTAACTCTGAAAAAATATGTTTGAATTATTTTTATTCTGAATTTTTGTTGCTGAAAATGTAAGTGTACATTTTCAAAGTGTTTAAAATTCAAAATAAAAATTTAATCTTTTCTTTCATATTTTCAAGTCCTCAAATTAAAAAGTTAAAATTCACAGTAAAATTCACAGTAAAGATCCAAGACGCCAAGGCAGAATCAATCGATCCTGCGTGAGTGAGGAGGACAGAGGCTGTTTCCTAATGGTTCTCATCTGTGGGCGGGGTTTACACTTAACAAATAAAAGAGATGAGGTTTTGATGAGGTGAATTCTGACCAATCAGATCGCTTCACTGCACCATTTCCTGTTTGTTACTAAGTTCGATCGGATCACACAGGATCGATTGATTCTGCCTTGGCGTCTTGGATCTTTGCTGAGAATTTACACTCTGAATTTTACACTCTGAATTTTACACTCTGAATTTTGACTGTTGAATCTGAGGGTGTGAAAATATTTATGCTGAATATTTAAAAGGTGATTTTTTTTATATTGAATTTTTAACACTGAAAATGTTCACTTGTCATTTAATTAACTGATATTCAGAATAAAAGAATTCATACATGTTTTTTCAACCAAGAAAAGAGAAACACAGCGACTGTTTGTCTTTTTTCAAATGTTCCTCATGTGTGACTCCACCTCCTCCTCCACAGCTCCATAAGTAGAAACTCCTCCTCCACCTCCTCCTGACTCTAGAAATCCTGTTTGTTTACAGCCGGGGCTCGTTCAGAATCGCTGTTGAAGTTTCCTGTCCAGAAGTAATTTATCGACCAACGCGTCAGTCTTTAGACCCTTCGTCTGCTTCAGTGACGCCATCGCTGGAAGGAATCTCCAAGAATCACCTTAGTTTGTCTTCGCTCCTTTTCCCCTTCTCTTCTTCTTTCAGCGACCTCATAAACGGACTTTCTTTTGCGGCTAACTGGTCGTGGATTCTCGTCCGCCATCGCAACAAACTTTGTGCAAACTGTAAGGAAGCTACAGTTGGAAAAAGCCGCTAAGAACCGCTGCGTTGGTCGAGTAAACGGCGTCTTGAGTCTGTGGAATGTGTGAGAGGCGAACGTAAACCACGTAATCCCAGCGCGCCGGAGAGTCAGTTACTATAGAAACGTAGGGAGTTTGATTGACGACCAAACAACCAATAGATAAACAATGTTTATCTGGGCCCACCACGTCCACAGCTGATGGATTTACATTCTTTTTTAATTTTTTGTTCATCATAATTACAAATCTGCTGCATCTCTGTAATGCTGTTTTGAAATTTCATTGACAATTTGAAACTAAAAATACCCTCCGTTCGACCTTTAAACATGTAAGAATGAAACAAACACAACTCCAGGTGTGTTTTTGAGGAGGAAACCACATTAGATATGGGTCCGTTAAACAGAAGATGATCTGATGTTAAAGCCCGAATCAGGTCAGAGCTCAAATTAAAGGTGATTTTAGCGTCAGCGTTAGCGTCACTGGAGCGTGGGTGCGTTTTGAAGCACATTGGTTCTGCTTTAGCATGAAGAGTGTGTCCGTGTGAGGAGACGACAGGAGCAGGGCAGGTGACATTTAGAGAGGTGCATGCTGGGATTGTTCAGCTGTGAAACTATGGGGGCCAAAGATTCCCTGATGCGTTTAGAGATACACTTTAGGGGATCTTGAACTTCTCAGATGTTTCTCCAGGTTCTAGTCGTTTCTCCTCATTGACCCTCTGAAGTTGGATTTGGACTGATTCATGTCTCAGACGCCGTTTTGCAGATCTAACCCTGTTTTCAACGTCCACTGTGACACGCCCACTGTGACACGCCCACTGTGACGTCACTTCCTTCTCCAGTTCGATGTTCTTCATGGTGACACTCGTAGGTTTGGGCAGCGTCGCGTCGTCGTTTTGGTCCAAATGTAAAAAAAAAAAAAAGCTCTGCTCTAGTGCAGCTGTCCACAGGAGGGACCACAGCCTGGTTTAGTCCTGGTTTAGTCCTGGTTTAGTCCTGGTTTAGACCTGGTTTAGTCCTGGTTTAGTCCTGGTTTAGTCCTGGTTTGGTTCAGCTCCATTGGGCTCCACAGTTTTTCTAAAGCTGAAGTCACTTGTTTCTTTCTGAAGTCGTTTTAGATCAAAATTGAGATTTAAAACGTCACAATTAGAACAGAACGAGCCACAGGGTCAGAGGTCAGAGGTCAGACACGATCCACATGTGGAAGATAATTACTTTCATCAGATTTTGAATGTTGAATCGCAGATTTTCTCACTTAGAATTTTTTAAATCTGAAAAAAGATGTTTGAATTATTAGTCTACTTTTCACTTTTCAATATGTTGAACTTGAGTCCAGGAGCGTTGGATAAACTTCACGGTAAAAGTGGAATTATTGTGGAAATATTGTGATTTACAATAAAACTGAATTGATTTTATGCCACCGACACAACGACAATAAAGAGAATGAACCGTTTTTAAGAAGACAGGATCATTAAAAAGCTGCAACAAATAAAAACAGAATGAACAAATAATTATGGATTTTCATTCAATTAAAATAAATAAATTAAAAATAAAATAAAAACTTTTGTGTTACAGAAATCTCCCGAAATAAATTTACACACAAAAAATACTGAACTCGAAAATGTCTTGTATTGAACAGTAAGTCTACATGGGTTTCTATGGTAGAATGTTCAGCAGGTACCAACATTCTCTGGCGGTGTGATGCTAACCGGAGGCACAGCTCTGTCTGAAGCTCTGTTCGACTTTAATCTGAGCTTTGTTTTAACACGATCTGACCAGAAAAAGAGTTAAATGAGTTAGCCGATACAAGTGGCCGTAGACATACACGTAGAACCCCCCCCCAGTGTGTGTGATGTTTGAAACTGACATTTGGAGCTCAGAGGTGTGACACGCAAACGCCACTAACCCCATCTCTCTCTCCATCCTCCTCCTCTTCCTCTCTTTCCTTCTCTATCTCTGTTCCTCTTTCTCTTTCTTCTTTAACCCCCTCTCCCGCTCTCTCTCTCTCTACTCTCATCACACTCTCCTCCGTCATCCCTCTCTCCCTCTGTCTCCTCTCTCTTCCTCTCCACCTCTCCCTCTCGCTTTCCTCTACTCCTCTCCTCGCTCCTTTCCCTCTCATCTCTCACCCCTCTTTCATCTTTCTCTTCTCTCCCCCTCTCCTCCTCTCTCTCCCACTGTCTCTCCCACTGTCTCTCCCCTCTCTTCTCTCTCTCTCCCTCCTTCTCACCCCCCTCCCCCTTTCATCTTTCTCTCCCCCTCTCTCCCTTTCCTCTACCTCTCTCTCCTCTTTCCCTCTCATCTCTCACCCCTCTTGTTTCTCTCCTCCTCCTCTCTCCCTCTCTCCGTAGACTCCTCCTCTCTCCTCCTCTCTCCTCCTCTCTCCTCTCTCCTCCTCTCCTCCCTCCCTCTCTCCTCCTCTCCTCCTCTCTCCTCCTCTCTCCTCCTCTCTCCTCCTCTCTCCTCCTCTCTCTCCTCCTCTCCTCCCTCTCTCCTCCTCTCTCCTCCTCTCCTCCTTTCTCCCTCGCTCCTCGACCTTTGCCTCATTTAAGTGTGAAATAAACCCATTTTAAACAGTTTCGCTCCGTCTGATCCAAACGCCCGTGAAACGTCGTTTGTTTCATTCACGCACAAACTCAGAAAACGCTCTGTTCCACCTTGTGATGTCATCTGGTGATAACTGTTTTTAAACTCCACACACCTTCACTCCAATCATTTGGATCATTTCAGACTGAACTAAAGGTAAAAGGAGCTGTTCACTTGAAAACTACCACTTGATGACATCACAAGGTGGAACAGAGCGTTTGGAGCTTTAGACATTGTGATGCAGCTGGTCCATCACAGACGCCTGGTGTTAGCGTGAGAATAATGACAGAAACAAAGGTGAAGTTTTGAAATGTTTATTGATAATGACCTGATGAAAATGTGGCGTTTCAGTGACTGACCTGCAAAAGAAAATGGAATAAGTAAAAGTGCGTTTAATGAAGTAATCGGGAGTGAGATGAACTGTACTTATCTTCTTTTGTTTTATGGTCTGCCTCAGGTGTTCGGCTAAAAGAGTCAAAACACTGCGAAATTCATAAAGAGATACATATATTTATATTTTTGTACCAGATTTAACTGAATATTTGTCAGCTCTGTTTTGAACCTTGAGGTCACGTACCTGAACTCACCTGTACTTTGGATTGAGCTCATCCACTTAAAGGAGGAGGTCTGTAAAGGAGCCTCCAGCTTCTCCAGAACTTTAATAAACCCTGAATCTGACCACAACATGGCGTCGTGTTGTTTTCAGGGCCTGGGCTCATTGGCTCATGGGCACAAAAATAATTTTCTCTTCCACATTTACTTCCTCAATCCGGACGAGCTCCTTCCACCGTGTGACGTCTGTAACATGCGCGGCGTGGAGCGTTTGGACCAATCAGAGCGCGGCGTGGAGCGTTTGGACCAATCAGAGCGAGCGCGGCTCAGAGCGGCGAGGCTCAGTCTGACAAAGATCACTTTCAGGAGCTTTGAGGATTTAAACATTTTAAAAAGTTTATGTCGTGAAAATAGAAAAGAATCCTACAAAATCCGACCTTTGTGAAAGCCGGATGCCCTGTCAGGACACGGGCAGTTTGAATTCCCATAATGCATTGCGCTCTATGGGAGAATTCTGTCTGGAGCTGCAGTACCTGGAGCGTCCACTAGAGCGGAGACAGAGGGGAGGGGCTTATCCAGGTTTTATTCTAGATTTTTTTTTTTTTTTCTTTCCGGGCTGTTCCGAGATGTAAACAGACTCATAATAAAAAGTTCCTCAAACACGAATGAAACAAACACAACTCCAGGTCTGATTTGAGGAGGAACAACATTAGAACACGACTTAAACCTCACAGGAGTCACTTTTGCGTCTTATTGGTCCTTTAACCTAAATTCCAGATCTTTCTCGGTTCGTTTGGTTAAATTTGATGTTTTGTTGTGATTCCCACGAAACTCCAAACAATATCGGACGGTATAAATAGCTGTTCCTCTTTTAGGTCGTTGGAATTTCTCATTTCGGAGTTCCACATTTTTGGCAGTTCCGGTGGTCGGTTGTATGTCTAAAATATTAAAGGTCCGCCATCTGGAATGTTCCACAGTTTGGCATTATAAACAAATACATCTCGCATTTGTTTGATTATAGGAGTTTTAATTTCTCAAAACGTCCGCGAAAATGTGCGTCGTTACTGTGAGCGGGGTTCACTTCTCCACAGATCTGACCTGTGACTTGGCCTGGTGATGTGGTCTGTTTGTCTCCATGGAGATGAGTCAAATGAAATGCCGTACTGTGGAAAGTTCCAGGAAAAAAACAATAACGTCTGTCTGAAGTCAAGCAGGTGGCGGACCCTCTACCAGAAAAGCTCCAAACGCTCTGTTCCACCCTGTGATGTCATGAAGTGGTAGTTTTCAAGTGAACAGCTCCTTTTACCTTTCTTTTTTCTCTCTCTTTCTCTGTACCTCTTCCTTTTTTCTCTAACCCCCTCTCCCTCTCTCTATCTACTCTCATCACACTCTCTTCCCTTACCCCACCTCTCTCTCTCCCTCACTCTCCTCCCTCTCTCCTCCCTCTCTCTCTTCTCCCTCTCTCCCTCTCATCTGTCACCCCTCTCTCCTCCCTCTCTCCGCTCTCTCGCCCTCTCCTCTCTCTCTCTCTCTCTCTCTCTCCCTCTCTCTTCTCTCTCTCTCCTTTCCCTCTCATCTCTCACCCCTCTTTCATCTCTCTCTCTCTCTCTCTCTCAGTGTCTCCCTCTCTCTCCTCACTGTTGCACCTTGTGATGTCATGAAGTGGTAGTTTTCTCCTTTTAACCTTTTACCAAAACTGTTCACAGGACCTTGACAAACCCGACGCGGCGTGCGGTAGTTTCATTAGCGGGACGCACTCTGAGTGTGTTGTGATAGCGCTCTGAAGGGGAAGCGACTTAGCGCGGAGAGCAAAAGGAACATGGCGGTCTAAATATGTGATGTGTTCCAGTTCATTCCCCACAGAAGTCACACACCGCCTCTTTAACTTTTGCATTTGTTTTCATCTCTGTGGACGGTCTTCTCGTTCCCGTTCGGTTTCCTCCGGTGGACGTCGCTCCTGTGGTTTCCACGGCGACGCTCCGCTGGGATTTGAACCCTCACCCCGGGGGTCAGCGCTCGCTCGGGCCTGTCTGTTAGGCCTGTATGGAGACAAACTGCTGTTTACGCTGAGGGACGAAGCAGCTCGAGCGTTCAGTACACAACGAATACACAACGACAAAGACACAACAACCAACACACAACCACCACCACAATCACCACGGCAACACATGTGGAACTTTACACTGTAGTGCGCGGGTAAAGGGTTCACGTTTCACTGTTTTCTGATCTGACGCCGTTTCCTCGTCACCTGGAGTTGTGTTTGTTTCATTCACACGTTTAACACAAACCTGCAGATTTAACACGAGTTCTTCTCAAACTGAAAACACTCTGTTCCACCTTGTGATGTCACAAAAGTTCAGTTGATGCATTTTTATTTTTATTATGACCCCCTCCTTTTCTGTAATGCGTTTAAATTAAAGGGGCACTGTGTAACTTTTCTAGAACTGAAGAAGCAGCTTGGATGAGCTGCGAAACATATTTGACCAAAAAAACTTTGTCCAGTTGACAAATTAAATTTTTCCAGCTTTTCTCATGTTGAGTCTGTTAATGTTCCACAGTAAAGCATTAAATGTATTTATCATTTATTCAATAAATATATAGAAACATGCGCTCTGTGAGCGGGGTCGCCTCTCCACAGATTTGACCTGTAACTTGTCTTTGTGGCACCTGGTTGTATCCATAGAGATGCCACATTCTGCAGGCAAGACAACATCTCCATGGATACAACCAAGTGGCAGACCCTCTACCAGGAAAGTTACATAGTGCCTCTTTTTTCTGCCTCTTATTTAAAACCAACCAACTTCATGTGTCAAATTTAATTTAATTTAATTTAATTTAATTTAATTTAATTTAATTTAATTTAATTTAATTTAATTTAATTTAATTTAATTATTTTAAACATTAATTTAATTTAATTGTGCTGTACAAATAAAGTGGATTGAATTGGATCAATTTAAATAGAAAAATGAAGTCAAAATAAAATAAAGTACAATAAAATGAAATTTTATTAAATTTAAAATATCTGTTAAATTAAATACAACAAAATAAAATTCAATTCAATTCTCCATGCTTCCCTCTCCTTCTTTATCCATCTGTTTGGTTCTCTCCATCATCAGTGCCCCGTGTCCCGTGTCCCCTGCCCCCTACAGGTTGACTATGGAGCTGCACACACACTCAACATCCTGAGCTGTTGTCCATATTTGGGCGTGCGTGTCCATATTTGGGCGCACGTCCTGTTGTGGCTAATACAGAAATAATGTGTTTGTGTGGCAGGTGTTTGTGCGGACACGCTTCATCCATCAAATCAAACAAGCGAGAGACACACGACAAAAAATACACAACGAAAAGAGACAGAAGAGAGGGAGAGAGGAGGAGGAGAGGGAGAGAGAGAGAGAGAGGAGGAGAGAGGGAGAGACACACACTACAAAAATACACAAAAAAGAGACAGAAGAGAGGAGGAGAGGAGGAGGAGAGGGAGGGACGGAGAGAGAGGAGGAGAGAGAGAGAGACACACACTACAAAAATACACAAAGAAAAGAGACAGAAGAGAGGGAGAGAGGAAGAGGAGAGAAGGAGAAAATAGAAAAGAGCTTATCGTTTTTTGTGATGCTTGAATGTGAGAAAAAGAGAGAGAGACAGAGAGAGAGAGAGAGACAGAGAGAGAGAGAGAGACAGAGAGAGAGAGAGAGAGTGGTGCAGCTGTCTGTAATAACACAGATCTGTCATGAGGATTTGAGCTGCTACTACTACTACTACTACTACTACTACCACTACTACTACTACTACTACTACTACTACTACCACTACTACTACTACTACTACTACTACTACTACTACTACTACTGCTACTGCTGCTGTTGTCTACCTTTGATACACACATAAAGACCTCAGATATGGAGTGATGTTTTATGTGTTTCTGGGCTCAGTCTGTTGAACGTTTCTCCATTGATCTGAAGGTTGGTGGTTCGAATCCCGCTCTCGACACAAACATCATTGGTGAGTGTTCAGATCCGCTGACCCACAGGTTGGCGGTGTGATTCCAGCTCCCACAGATGAATGCTGTTGTTGTGTCCTTGGGCTTCGCTGCTGTGTGTGTGTGTGTGTGTGTACAGAGCTTTGAGGCTTGAAGGTGGAAAAGTGTCGTATAAAAATGTGAACAATGCAGCTTTAAAATTTATAAATGTGTCCGAACTTTTACGTGCACTTGTCTGTGTAACTGATGAAGACTTTAAACATGGCGTCCCGGGAGTATTACACCAAAAACTGTAACTCAAGTCCCAAAAATCCACTTTCCAAACGCCAAAAATAAGTGACAATTCTTTAAAATGTCGAAATGTAAAGCTGCACTGTGTAACTTTTCTGCTGGAGGGTCCGTCAAATGCTTTTCTCCATGGATTTGTTATTGCTTTGTCTGGAATGTTCCACAGTATGGCATTAAACCTTTCTATCTCCATGGAGACCAAACCAGACCAAGTTCCAGGTCAGATCTGTGGAGAGGCGACCCCGCTCACAGTCAGAATGTCTGTTTTTCTAGGTATTTTTGAGCTCTAAAACCACCTGTGATTGAATAAATGTAAAGTAGAGCTGTTTAATGTCACACTGTGGAACATTCCAGGCAGAGCAATGACGTATCCATAGAAACAAGCAGGTGAGGGACCCAAAACCGAAAAGTTACACAGTGCAGCTTTCAGTAATGAACAAGTTCGCCTGTAAGAGCCTGAAAACAAAAACAGCCCAAAGTGGAGGGAAAAAAGGGGGGAGCGTTAATTGAATAATGAAAAGATGGAGGGATGAGAGGAGGAAGTGAGGACGACAACAAAGGCATTCCCCGACGGAGCTGCTGCACGCTAACGACACGCTAACGACACGCTAACACAAACACACACGGTACACTGCAAAAAGTGGACCTGGATTACTCAAATATTTGCGATAAACTCTATTCAAATTCTTTTAAACAATTAAATAAATACAAAAATGGACAGACTTTTGTAGGTTTGTTGAACTTTTGAACAGCCGTTTTAATTTTCGTGGAGTGAGTTTGAGTCCCCGAAAAATGTGCACACACTTAAACTCACACGGTGTTTTGTGGGGACATATCGACTTCCTGTTTGTCGTTGATTTAAAATAATGTAAAAAAATATATATAAATGGCAATAATAAATTCTGAATAAGTTGCAAAAATAGAGAGACGTGTCAAATAAGGAATAATTATATAAATGTAAATGTACAAGTCAAAATAAAATAGAAAAATAAGTTCTCTGAGCCGCGCTCGCTCCGCTCTAGCAGCTCTCGCTCTGATTGGTCCAAACGCTCCACGCCGCGCTCTGATTGGTCCAAACGTAGAAGTAGTAGTTTGTGGTTTAAGTGTAGGAAGTGTCTGAGCGTCTCCTGCCTCGCGCCTCTACGAAGTGAACCAGAAAAGTTACACAGTGCAGCTTTAAGAGGCTGGAGGTTTTAGCCCCATTTACACCTCTGTCTCTCTCTCTCTCTCCTCTCTTTCTCTTTGTACCCTGTGCCCCGCTCTCTCTCTCCCTGCTCTCTCACCCCTCCTCTCTCTTTCTCTCTCATCTCTCTCTTGCTCCCTCTCCCTCCACCCCTCCTGTCTCTCCTCCTTCCTTCTTTCTCACACCTCCCTCCTTCTCCCCATCACTCCCCTTCTCTCCCTCCTTTCTCCCTCCCTCTCCATCCCTCCTTCTTTCTCTCCCTCCTCCCTCTCCCCCTTCTCCCCAGCCCTCTCTCCCTCCCTCCTCCCTTCTTTCTCTTTCCCTCCTCCCCCCTCCTCTCTCCCTCTTTCCATCCCTCTCGCCTCCTCTCTCCCTCTCCTCCCTTCCTTCCCTCCTCTTCCTCTCTCCCTTTCATCCCTCTCTCCCTCTCCTCCCTTCCTTCCCTCCTCTTCCTCTCTCCCTTTCATCCCTCTCTCCCTCTCCTCCCTTCCCTCCTCTTCCTCTCTCCCTTTCATCCCTCTCTCCCTCTCCTCTCCCTTCTTTCCTCCTCCCTTCTCTCTCTCCTCCCTCCTCCTCTCTCAGTCCCTGTCATTACTCTTCATTAGTGTGTGATGGGAGGATGGGAGGAGTGGAGGAGTGTTGGAGCAGAGGCCTTGCTCTCCTCCTGCTGCTCCTTCGCTCCAAATGAACTGAATTACAGAAGATTCTCCACATGATCCACAGAGACGGAGTTCACAGAGGCTTTATTCACACACGTTTAACACACAAACCTCTTCTCTCAGACAGAAAACACTCTGTTCCACCTTGTGATGTCATCAAGTGGTAGTTTTCAAGTGAACAGCTCCTTTTACCTTTAGTTCAGCAGAGATCGACAATTCCAGGACTGAAATGATCCAAATGATTCTAGTGGAGGTGTGTGGAGTTTAAAAACACAGTATCACCACATAATGACATCACAAGGTGGAACAGAGCGTTTGGAGCTTTGGAGATGTAGACAGACTAATAATAAAGAGTTCCTCAAACATGTGAATGAAACAAACACAACTCCAGGTGTTTTTGAGGAGGAACATCAGAACTCGACTTAAACCTCACAGGAGTCGGTTTTGTGTAATTTTTGAGTTATAAAAACACAGTGGAGCACTTCCTGTATCACCACATGACATCACAAGGTGGACCAGAGTGTTTTCTGTCTGTTTTTGAGGAGGCAACATCATTAGAACATGACTTGAAGCTCCTTTATTACACAAAACGGACTCTTGAGCTTCAGGTCGTGTCATAATGTTGTTCTCCTCACAAACAGACCTGGAGTCGTGTTTTACTTCATGAGTTGACGACTGTTTCATTCATTAATCAGTTGTGATTCATTCGTATATTTTTGTTTTTCTTCTAAACACTTCCTCTTAGGTCAGAGAAGGTCCAGCAAATCTCCTCAAATGAAGCAAATGAAAAGCCCGTCCCTCAGGTCACATTTAAAAACCTCAGTCTACATCACGCCGCCCGGACCAAAGCTCGGATCCGCATATGTCTGAATGCTGATTGGCGTTAATTCCGCGTCTGTCCACCGTCCTGAGTGACCCGCGCTCAGGTAAACAGCGCCGTCCATTCTCTTCATTAGCTTCGTATTAGCCTAGCGCCGCCTGTGAGCCGCCGTATTGGAGCTGTGCGTGAAGAGCTGCGTCCGCTCTCTTAAATGAATCCAGACAAACACACGCCGCAGAAACGGAACAAATGTTTTTATTGATATTGGTTCTGAGTTTAAATTATTCTAATAAAAACGTTGAGGTCAAATAAATGCGTTATGCTTTCGTTTTAAAGCCCTTATATTACGCAAATTTGACTCCTGTGAGGTTTAAGTCGAGTTCTGATGTTCCTCCTAAAAATCAGACCTGGAGTTGTGTTTGTTTCATTCACATGTTTGAGGAACTCTTTATTATTAGTCTGTCTACATCTCCAAAGCTCCAAACGCTCTGTTCCACCTTGTGATGTCATCAAGTGGTAGTTTTCAAGTGAACAGCTCCTTTTACCTTTAGTTCAGTCGAGATTTGCAATTCCAGGACTGAAATGATCCAAATGATTCTAGTGAAGGTGTGTGGAGTTTAAAAACACAGTGGAGCACTTCCTGTATCACCACATGATGACATCACAAGGTGGAACAGAGTGTTTTCAGTCTGAGAGAAGAACTCAGCCTAAATCTGCAGGGTTCACCTTCACTAGAATCATTTGGATCATTTTCGTCTTATTTTATTTTTTATGAAGGAAATAAATACATGTTTTCAGTCATTGCATTGGTATCGGTGGGTATCGGCAGATGCTTAAAGCTATAGTATCGAAATTGGTATCGGAAGCTGGATCATATTGAAACTGAAAAGGCTTGATTATATCGAACCTAAAAGATATGGACCATATTGAAACTGAAAACGCTGGATCATATTGAAACTGAAAAAGATGGATCGTCTCAAAACTGACAAAGCTGGATGGTATCGGATCGTATCGAAACAGAAGAAGCCGGATCAGTGCATCTCTAGTTTCAGAAAAATCTTTTAATACAAACTGAAATCACGTAAAGAAAGTTTTGAGTGTGTGGGACAAGACACATGTTCTGGATTTGAGTATTTTATCTTTTTTTTTTTAACCGTGCCTCACTAACCCTTCTCTCCCGCGATCATCTCTCCTGCCGTCCTTCCACATTTGATTTTGTGTTCATCCCTCCATCCCTCCGCCCGTCCACCCCTCCATCGCTCCATCGCTCCATCGCTCCATCGCTCTCTCTTTACCAAACAGCTGATGTCACTTTTTCCATTTTGCACTAATGGCCCGGGCAAAAACACAAGAGCCAAGATGGACGTTTACGCCAGGATGAAAAAAAAAAAAGGAGAGGATGAAGAAGAATGGATGGGAGATGAAAGGGTAAAGGAAGCGTTTGGGAAAAGGTGATGAGGAGGAGGAGAGGAAATGATGGACAGATCAAGAGTAATGGAACGTGAGGTGATAAGAACGAATGAAGAAGACACAAAGATGACGACAGTTTAAAGGGCCCACGTTACACTGTTTTCTGTTCTAATGGAGTTTCCTCGTTTCACACTGACCTGGAGTTGTGTTTTTGTTCTTCTCTCACACAGAAAACACTCTGTTCCACCTTGTGATGTCATCATGTGGTGATACAGGAAGTGCTCCACTGTGTTTTTAAACTCCACACACCTTCACTAGAATCATTTGGATCATTTCAGTCCTGGAATTGCCGATCTCGACTGAACTAAAGGTAAAAGGAGCTGTTCACTTGAAAACTACCACTTGATGACATCACAAGGTGGAACAGAGCGTTTGGAGTGTTGGAGATCTACAGACTAATACATCAGCATTAAACAACTTGCGTTCTGCAGTTTTAACTCACGCCGCGGAGTCATAGAACACCTCGACGCGCAGTGGAGTGCGTTAAACCTGCAGAACGCGCGGCTCCTCGTTGTTTAATTTGCTGTTACCACGGCTACAAACTGAAATGCTTCACCTGTGAATGTGGAAAACCTGTTCCCTGTCTGTAAACGTCGTGTTTTAAATGAAGCCGGTCTCCACATTCTCCTCAGGGCAGGTGAGGATGTGTTTACCCGTTGCTATGGTGACGTCATGGTGATGGCGGCAGAGCAGTGATACGGAAAAGCTTTAAACAACGAGGAGCAGAGCGTTAAAACTGCAGAACGCACGACTCCAGGCTGTTTAAGGCGCTGTCACCGAAACAAAAAAGCTGTTAAAACACACAATATGTACAGGAAATATCTTTAACGTAACAGTATCATTCGCCCCGGCATTTTATGTTGCATTTTATTTTAATTTAATAAGTGTATTTGAGTTTTTCCTCGAGTTGAGTTGGTTGTTGTTGTCGTCTCGTGTATTGTATGTGTTGTTTGTGTGATTTTGTACCGTTTGTGTGTTTTTGATGCCCCTGATTATCCCCTGGCTTGCTGCTGGTGTATTTGAGTATACTGAATAAAATAAAAAAAATACATTAAAAATAAAAAAGGAGCTCCGTATGTGCGTAAACGGTGCATAAATCACGACTCTGAGCCTTTTAATATAATACTGTATATTTGCATCAGCTCAAATCCAACAGTGACAGACTGGGAGCTCCAACTCAACCCATGAAACAGAAACCAGGAAAGAACACACGTCTCTATCTACACAGAGGGCCCCTTCATTTACCCTACCCCCTAGCCCCGCCCCTCCAGCCCACCCCGAGGTACCGCAAACCCCAAACATGTCAAATATTATTAGAACAAATGAATAACAAAACACGCAGTTAGCAACAAAACTGCAACACAAAACGTTTGCAAACCAGGGACACGAAAGGCCGGGACGAAAGACTGTTGACGGAGGAGAGGAGCGCTTGGTTTGGTCACCGTAAAATAACGAGTGAATTAGTGCGTCCCATATCAGTCTTTTGGTTTAATAAAGGAGCAAACAGCTGTAGTAGTTGGAGAATAACTTCACTGTAATTGACCTTTTTCACAACAGCCGGAAGTGTCGCCCTGTAGGTTTGAGGAACTTCCGGTTAATGTTTTTCTGTGTCAAAACGTCTGTGTAAATGTCTGATGTTTTCTCCACCAGCTTCATAAATCTGCCCCATCACCAAATCTTCAACCAACAAGGTCCACAAAGAATAAACATTCTTCATGAAGAATTTATCCACAACGATCAAGGGAAGAAAGACGAAAGCTTAAAGGAGAACAACGACGAGCATTAGAGAAATACTGAGAAAAACTAATGTTATGGTCATGAATAAAACAGAAGGAACTTGTTCACTCAGACTGATTCTAGAATTAAAATTAAAAATCGATTTCATGATGTCGATATTCTCACAGATTTGTGCAGTTTGAATGTTCGACGTCTCTAGGACCATAACATTAGTTTTTCTCAGTATTTCTCTAACGCTCGTCGTCGTTCTCCTTTAAGCTTTCGTCTTTCTTCCCTTGATCGTTGTGGATAAATTCTTCATGAAGAATGTTTATCCTTTGTGGACCTTGTTGGTTGAAGATTTGGTGATGGGGCAGATTTATGAAGCTGGTGGAGAAAACACCAAACATTTACACAGAGGTTTACACGACATTTAGACACAGAAAAACATTAACCGAAAGTTCCTCAAACCTGCAGGCCGTTGTGAAAAAGTTTATCATCTCTGTGCACAACATCGGCAGCCGCACTGTTAGCGTCACTACTTCCTGTCCAATTATGTATCTGTTTTTTTTGCTGAGTCGTGCTAAAATGAATAAATATTTAATGATGCAGCAGTGAACAGAAGCTGTGCTGGATGTGACTGAAAACGTTTTCAAAAATACACAAATAAAATGAATTCTTGAGCGGCGGACTCTTCTGCGTTTAGAAAGGGAGACGTTTGTGTCTCAGTGCTAACGCTAATGCTAATTCTGAGGCGTAATAAATATACAGTCGTCTTTACTTTAATTAATTTAAATTTTAACACCGGGATGAACACATTATCAGAGACTGAAGAAAGAGCCGTTTACCGGATTGACAAAACTCCACACTGACGTAGAAAAGTTACACAATGAACCTTTAAATTGTGTCCAAACTTTTGCCTGGTCGTGCACTCGTCTTCCTCTCTGTGTAACTGATGAAGACTTTAAACATGGCGTCCCGGGAGTATTACACCAAAAACTGTAACTCAAGTCCCAAAAATCCACTTTCCAAACGCCAAAAATAAGTGACAATTCTTTATAATGTCGAAATGTAAAGCTGCATTGTGTAACTTTTCGGGGACTAGAAGTGGACTTGTGCAGCTAAACGGGCTAACAGCTAACGCTAATAAAACCGGACATTAATTGAGCAAAGAACGTCTTTTTACATCGATATTTTTGTCTTTGTTTGGTTTAATTTGAACGATTAAACCAACGACTAAACTGAAGCATTCGACGTTTAAAATAATAGAGTCGTCTTTACTTAAATTAATTTGAATTTAACAACTGGTTTATTTTATGTTTTACGATTTTAATAAAAGTGGCTGTTAGCTTTGAGGCACAGTGAGCTAGCTAGCGTACTGCTGTGTACAAAGCCTATTAAAAAAAAAAAGTTTTTTTTTTGTTTTTTTTAAAGTTTGAATTAAATTTAAAGTAGATTAACTTCAGATTACAAAGTTTGTGCTGGAGCGACACAAATGTGACTTTAAATTGGTACTTTGCAGAGACGTCACGCTGGGGGAGTTCTACATGTATCTCTACATCAGGAAACACGGTCAAAAAAGCTTTAAGATTGTCTGAAAAAACACAAAAGTGATTTAAAGAGCACATTTTCATTTTCCTGTGAGCGTTCATGGTCCTGTCATGGTCCTGTTTTAACTGTTGGCTAATGCTAATGCTAATGCTAATGCTAATGCTAGCTTGTGACTGTCATGTGATCCGAGAGGGACTTGTTTAACGGCACAGATCAGATCACCTGTCGGAGTTCAGGTCAGTCAGGTCTTTATGGTCAGATTTTGTTCAAATAAAATTTAAATCGAACAAAGCCTCAGTCAGAGCAGTGCCTACAGTTAGCGTCACACCCCAGGAGAATGTTGATGACGTCAGCTGCAGAGTTTGTATATTTCATTTTATTTTTTTAAGAGTATAGATCAAAATTGGAAGAACTTTTTTTTTTTTGAAACCTTGTGTTTTTGTATAATTTGATAAAAACATTTTCTCGATTAATAAATAAATCTGTTTTTACTGTGAAATTAACACCGTGGTAAATATTAGGATTAACAGTTTTAGTATTTATAAGCTTAAATTTGTGGGGTTTTTTTAGATTTACAATTTAAAATCTTTTAAAGGTCCTGTGACTGCACATTTCTCTGATCTGGCCAAGATTTTAAAACTTCTACAGGTTCTTCATCTTGTTTTCAGATTTATTATCGACTTACAGGACCAGAGTCTGTTTCATTCTGGTCTAGAGGGAGTTTATTTGAAGAGAAATTGTCAGTAAAATTATTTTGTTACTGCAGGGACAGAACATTTCACGACTTTTAAGTCATTTTCTGATAGATTTAAGTGTTTAGATTTTACATTTTGGCTGAGCTTTGTTGCAAAACCGACTCCTGTAGTTTTAAGTCGTGTTCTAATGTTGTTTCCTCTTCAAAATCAGACCTGGAGTTGTGTTTGTTTCATTCACATGTTTGAGGAACTCTTTATTATTAGTCTGTTTACATCTCCAAAGCTCCAAACGCTCTGTTCCACCTTGTGATGTCACATAAGATCCGAAGAGAGAGAGAGCAAAAGAGAGGGAGAGAGAGAGAAGGTGGGAGAGAGAAAACAAAAGAGCGGGAGAGAGAGCAAAAAAGGAGGGAAAGAGAAAGCAAAAGAGAGGGAGAAAGAGGAGCGAGAGAAGGAGGGAGTTGTGTTTTGTTTCATTCACACGTTTCAGTATGAAGCGGTAGTTTTCAGGTGAACGGCTCCTTTTCCCTTTAGTTCAGTGGAGATTCCAGAGAATTCCAGGTCTGATTCTAGTGACGGTGTGCGGAGTTTAAAAACAGGTACGTTTGTGTTTATTAGACATTTTAACACTTCAACATTGAAATCTTTAGTAAAAATTCTGATTATTTTGACAAACAAAACCAAGCGCACCTCGACTTTCCCCAACAGTAAAACGTGTGCACGACTTTCCGAGGTGAAGAGGAGGAGATGGAAAACCGTGTAACAGTGTCTCAGAAGCACTCCACTCTCATAAAAAAGGATTGTACAGTAATTATTCAACTTTTGCATCGTTTTAGGGTGAATGGACAGATGAGAGAAAGAAAGAGGGAGACAAAGAGAGAGAAAGAAAGAGGGAGACAAAGAGAGAGAAAGAGAGAGGGAGACAAAGAGAGAAAGAGAGAGGGAGACAAAGAGAGAAAGAGAGAGGGAAAAGAGAGAATAAAGTCAAAATATCTGAAAATTCCATAAATAAACATGGAATGGTGGAGATCGGAGTAGGTTCTCATGCATTCCAACCGTCCTTGTTTGGAAAATTCTAAAAGTGGGACACAAATAGTCTTTTTATTACTTTTTTAAAACTTTTTTTTTCAAAACTTTTTCAATCCTGAGCGCGTCTGATTGGCTGATTATTGTCCAATCAGAGCATTTCAGCCGGTGACGTCAGCGTACGGTACTTTTTTGTGTCGTCCAATCAAATAAAAGTACATTAAAGGTGTGTTTTTCTTTCTTACAGGATTATTTTTTTAAGGAGTAGAAGAAGAATTGTCAAATTTCTTCAAAAAACAAGAAAAAAGTGGCAAAAAGTCTTCAGAAAATTCAAAACGCCCCCAAAAATACAGCAGGTCCAGGTCTGAGGGCGCGTCTCGTAGTAGTCGTAATATTAGACGTTACATTAAACAGGTAAAATTCCTCGTTGTGGTCGCCAAGGTGATCCAGGTGTTTGTTTCCACGGTAACAGTTCAAAAGGGAACGAGCCAAAACGGGAAACAGGAAGTGGGCGGGGACAGGTGAGGAGGAGGAGGAGTCTCTAGAACATCATGGGAGTTTTCAGGAAGGACCGCGATTCTGGAGAGAAAGAGAAAACGAGTCAGTCATCAACACTCCAGACTCCAAACACTGTGTAACTTTTCGGTTTGGGGTCCGACACCTGCTTGTTTCTATGGATACGTCATTGCTCTGTCTGGAATGTTCCACAGTGTGACATTAAACAGCTCTACTTTACATTTATTCAATTACAGGTGGTTTTAGAGCTCAAAAATACCGAGAAAAACAGACATTCTGACTGTGAGCGGGGTCGCCTCTCCACAGATCTGACCTGGAACTTGGTCCGGTTTGGTCCAGGGAGGAGCAAGAAGGAGGCAGGAAGCAGGAGGGTCCATAAAAATAGAAAGGTTTAATGCCGTACTGTGAAACATTCCAGACAAAGCGATAACAGAGAACACACGGAGAAAAGCATCTGACCGAGCCTCCACCAGAAAAGTTACACAATGCAGCTTTAAACAAGCACTAAATATAATAATAAAGGTTTCCAAATGCTTTATTACTTTTACTACAGAACCCACCGGGACGACTGAGGAGAAAAGGCAAATTCTAGTCCCGCACTTAAAGAAACTCTACGTGTTTTTAGATGTTTTAAATTGTATTTTTAAATGGAAACTTTCCCTCCGGGGTCAGAGATTCGCCTCACTGATGATTTTATTGATTTATTTTGCACATTTATAACAAATAACATTTTAAAAAAGCACACTAGATAAAAAAGTAAGTGCTGGAAGAGGCAGAAAACCCGAAAGGACTTATATTAAAGACTCCACCTTATGAAAACATTAAAACTGAACATTACAACTGCGCATGACTAAAAAAATCACATTTACACCTTAGATTAAAAACATTTGATTCAAACTTGGATTCAAACTAAATGAAAATTCCACAATTGCACGAATATCAAACATTTCCTCAAACTTTTTCTAAACGATGTTTCTGATCTGCCGTCACAGACCAGATGTGAAACTGACTCCAGACTTTTCCGCCTCTGGATCGTTGGGAAAACTGAGCTCAGGATGTGAAACATTTTGGAATATTTTAACGGAGTCTCCCGGTCACCTCTCTCTCCACCTCCCTCTCTCTCCCTCTCTCCTCCTCTGTCTCCATCTCCTCCTCCTCCTCCCTACTTTCCTCTCCTCTCTCTCTCTCCCCTCTTGTTTTTCTCCCTCTCCTCCTCTTCCCCCCCTCTCCTCTCTCTCTCTATCTCTTCCCTACCTCCCTCTACTCTCTCTCCCTCTCTCTTCCCTCTTACTTTGTCTCTATCTTTCTCTCTCTTTCTCTGTCTCCTCTCCCCTCCCTCTCTCTTGCTCTCCCTCTCCTCCTAGGCCTCCCCCTCTCTCCATCCCGCTCCTCTCTCTTTCCCTGTCTCTCCCCGTCTCTCCCTCTCTCCCTCCCTGCTCTCCCTTCCTCCCTCCCTCACCCTCCTCCCTCTCTCTCTCTCCCTCCCTCTCTCCTCTCTATTGCTCTCTTCTCCTGTCTCTCCTCTCTATCTCTCTCTCCCTCCCTCCTCCCTCTCTCTCTCTCCTCTCCCTCTCTCCTCCTCTCCTCTCTCTCTCCTCCTCCTCTCTCCCTCCTCCTCTCCCTCCCTCTTTCCTCTCCTCTCTCTCTCCTCTCTCTCTCTCCCTCCTCCTCTCCCTCCCTCTTTCCTCTCCTCCCTCTCTACTCTCCTCTCTCTGTTCTCCTCCTCTCTCTCCCTCCTCCTCTTCTCCTCTCCTCTCTCTGTTCTCCTCCTCTCTCTCCTCTCCTCTATCTCTCTCCTCCTCTCTCTCCTCTCCTCTCTCTCCCTCCTCCTCTCCTCTCTCTCTCTCTCCTCCTCCTCTCTCTCCCTCCTCCTCTCCCTCCCTCTTTCCTCTCCTCTCTCCCTCCTCCTCTCCCTCCCTCTTTCCTCTCCTCCCTCTCTCCTCTCCTCTCTCTGTTCTCCTCCTCTCTCTCCCTCCTCCTCTTCTCCTCTCCTCTCTCTGTTCTCCTCCTCTCTCTCCTCTCCTCTCTCTCCCTCCTCCTCTCCCTCCTCTCTCTCTGTTCTCCTCCTCTCTCCTCCTCTCCTCTCTCTCTCCTCTCCTCTCTCTCCTCTCCTCCTCTCCTCTCTCTCTCTCTCTCCTCCTCTCCTCTCTCTCTCTCTCTCCTCCTCCTCTCTCTCCCTCCTCCTCTCCCTCCCTCTTTCCTCTCCTCCCTCTCTCCTCTCCTCCCCGTTGTTCCCGTCTCTCGCCCACTCACGGCCCTGAATCCTCCGTTTCGTCCCCACGGTGTCGTTGTTTTTTGCGGACGTGTGCAGAGCGTTTACATTTGTGTATAACGGCGTCCATAAACTCGCCCTCCGTCCTGAGCGCTCCTTTTGCCCTCCACTTTTATTGTGCGCCTCTTTTTATACGCTGCGTTCAAAGACTCTGTAAAAATCGGACAGGAGGGAGCGCGCCGTGACCTATTTAAAGAAAACTGGATTAAGGGATAGTTTGTGTGAGGAACGGTGGATTTTAAAAACACAGTTTTATGTTTTATGGAAGCAGAAGAAAAAAAAAACAAAAACGCCTGTACAAACTGTAAAGCTGCAAATAATAATCATAATTATGATAATAATAATAATAATTATGATAATAATAATAATAATAATAATAATAATAATAATAATAATAATAATGATAATAATAATAATAATAATAATGATGATGATGATGATGATGATGATGATGATGATAATAATAATAATGATGATAATAATAATAATAATAATAATAATGATAATAATAATGATAATGATAATAATAATGATGATAATAATAATAATAATAATAATAATGATAATGATAATAATAATGATAATGATAATAATAATGATAATAATAATGATGATGATGATGATGATGATGATAATAATAATAATGATGATAATAATAATAATAATAATAACAATAATGATAATAATAATAATAACAATAATAATAATAATAATAATAATAATAATAATGATAATAACAATAATAATAATAATAATAATAATAATAATAATAATAATAATGTTTTTTTACAATCGCAACTTCAACACAGATTATTTCAGGAACAGAAATGTGTTTAAATCATATTATCTCGAATATAACCGTAAAATAATCCATAAAAGCAGAGTGCACTGTGTAACTTTTCGGTTGGGGGTCCGTCACCTGCTTGTTTCTATGGATACGTCACTGCTCTGCCTGGAATGTTCCACAGTGTGACATTAAACAGCTCTACTTTACATTTATTCAATCACAGGTGGTTTTAGAGCTCAAAAATACCTGGAGAAATGCGAGCCTCTCACATCAGGGCTATAAATACAAACATAATGAAAAAAATCCACGCTTGTGTTTTAGTCTGTTGTTGGCAAAAAAGTTACAGACTGGGGCTTTAATATTTGATGAGTCGAATCCTGCCGACACCAGTTTGAGTTCAGAGCTGTGATCTTTGTGAGTTTTTATATATTTTTGCAACACTGGATTAAAACACAAGAATTATTACGTTCAGTCAAAATATGCGCAGCTAAAATCATCAAAAAAAGCTGCAAAAATTGTGAAAAAATAAACAAATCGACGTTTACACATCTGAAGTTAGACAAAATTATCCAATAAATTCATAAATTATTATTTATACACTCGATCAGTCAAAAGTTTGGACACACGATTCATCCAGGGTTTTTTAGTCTTTATTTTTTTACTTTCTACATTTTAAATGCACAAAAGTGTTCGATTTACTCCCAAACAAAGGCCCTCCTGCCCCGTTCTGGCCCCTCTTGTTCTCCCTCTTGCCCCTCTTGCTTGTGTCTCTTTTGCCCCTCTCTTGCCCCTCTTGCTCGTGCCTCTCGTGTCTCTTTTGCCCCTCTCTTGCCCCTCTTGCTCGTGTCTCTTTTGCCCCTCTCTTGCCCCTCTTGCTTGTGTCTCTTTTGCCCCTCTCTTGCCCCTCTTGCTCGTGCCTCTTGTGTCTCTTTTGCCCCTCTCTTGCCCCTCTTGCTCGTGCCTCTCGTGTCTCTTTTGCCCCTCTCTTGCCCCTCTTGCTCGTGCCTCTCGTGTCTCTTTTGCCCCTCTCTTGCCCCTCTTGCTCGTGTCTCTTTTGTCCCTCTCTTGCCCCTCTTGCTCGTGCCTCTCGTGTCTCTTTTGCCCCTCTCTTGCCCCTCTTGCTCGTGCCTCTCGTGTCTCTTTTGCCCCTCTCTTGCCCCTCTTGCTTGTGTCTCTTTTGCCCCTCTCTTGCCCCTCTTGCTTGTGTCTCTTTTGCCCCTCTCTTGCCCCTCTTGCTCGTGCCTCTCGTGTCTCTTTTGCCCCTCTCTTGCCCCTCTTGCTTGTGTCTCTTTTGCCCCTCTCTTGCCCCTCTTGCTCGTGCCTCTCGTGTCTCTTTTGCCCCTCATGCATCGTGCTGTCGTCCTCTGTGTAAAGTCTAAACTCTTTATTATTTTTACACAGACATTCTTCTCCGTGTCCTCTGCTGTCTCCTTCAGGCCTGGCCCTGAACTGCGCTGAAACACCAGCCCTGGATCTACAGCTGCACCACGCACACATACACATACATACACATACATACACATACATACACATACAGACATACACGCACACAGACACGCACAGTACACATACACGCACTATTTTAACGTAATTGTTATTTTTTATTTTTGTCATTAAAAAAAAAAGTAGTAACTAAATATACAGTCTGTAACTGTATTTTGTTCAATACAAATATTATTATTATTATTATTATTATAATAATTTATGTTGATCCAAAGCAAATTATAAAAATCTAAATATAAATGTTTATTTAATTAAAAAAAAAACAAAAAAAAAAAAAACCTGTGCCATATGAACTTAGGATAAATATTTGAGTGTAAAATTCCCACAGCTGTTAAAAATGTAAATGTAAATATGTACGTTTATATAAATGGATGAGTCTATACAAATACAATAATATCCAATTACAATAATTCATCTTTTTTTAAATAAAAAAACTCAATATAAAACCTTCCTGTTAAAAAAAAAAAAATAAAAATAAAATATATATATATATATATATATATATATATATATATATATATATATATATCTATATATATATATATATATATATGATTTTTTTTTTTAAATAGTGTGAATAATTTACATTGGAAGTAACTATTTTTAACTATTTAAAAAATTCACTGAAACACAGAATTTGCCTTTGCCTTTTTAAGAGTCCATCAGCTCCTCCTCCTCTCTCTCTCTCTCTCTCTCTCTCTCTCTCTCTCTCCCTCTCTCTCTCTCCCTCTCTCTCTCTCTCTCTCTCTCTCTCCCTCTCTGTTCTTTCTGTTTGTGTACAGTTATTGGGTTCAGTCCATCAGCTCCTCCTCTTTCTCTCCTCTCTTCCCTTTATCTTCCTGTTCTTTCTGTTGTACAGTAGCTGTTTAGTCGTTGGGTTAAAAATGGCGTTGACCTGAGTCCATCAGCTCCTCCCTCTCTCCTCCCTCTAACTCCTCCTACTCTCCTCCTCCTCTCCTCCCTCTCCTCCTCCTCTCCTCCTCCTCCTCTCCTCTCCTCCCTCTCTCCTCTCCTCCCTCTCTCCTCTCCTCCCTCTCTCCCTCTCCTCCCTCTCTCCTCTCCTCCCTCTCTCCTCTCCTCCCTCTCTCCCTCTCCTCTCCTCCTCCTCCTCTCCTCCCTCTCCTCCCTCTCCTCTCCTCCTCCTCTCCTCCTCCTCTCCTCCCTCTCTCCTCTCCTCTCCTCTCCTCCCTCTCTCCTCTCCTCCCTCTCTCCTCTCCTCTCCTCTCCTCCCTCTCTCCTCTCCTCCCTCTCTCCTCTCCTCCCTCTCTCCTCTCCTCCCTCTCTCCTCTCCTCCGTGTACTTGTGTGTACAGTACTGGTTTAGTTGTTGGGTTAAAAATGGCGCTGACCCGCCTTGTTACGAGTCCATCAGCTCAGAGGAAATGTCACCAGGTCGGGAATCAGGGCCACATTTTTCACATGTGTCTCTTTCTCTTCAGTGGCCTCTTTTTAACGGCTCCACACGACTCCGTTCTTTTTTAACACACACTTTCACCGTTCAGACATTGTTCCTTTTTTCTTACATTTTTGTGCGTTTTGAGGTCAGATTTCCCAGTTTCTCTTTCAGTTAAAATCATAATCAAAGTCCAGTTCTCTGTTATAAACTGTATTTGTACGAACACTTTTGTGGATGAGAAGTCTTAGTTGTTCTTTTATTTTATCTATATTATAATATTTGTTTGTTTCCTTCTAGTATTTGCAGTAACAGTACAGAATACAGTACTTTTTACACTATTTTCTGATCTGTTCTATTTTCCTCATCACAAACAGATGATTTCATTCACACGTTTAACACGTGACGACACAATTACTGATCTGAACTAAACTGAAGGTAAAAGGAGCTGTTCACTTGATGACATCACAAGGTGGAACAGAGCGTTTGGAGCTTTGGAGATGTAACAGACTAATAATAAAGAGTTCCTCAAACATGTGAATGACACAAACACGACTCTCTTTCGCTGTCCCTCCTCTCTCCCTCCTCTCTCTCTCTCTCAGGTTTAAATCAGGTTCTGCATTAAAAACATAAAAATCAGCCTCTGTCTGTGTCTCTGTGCTCTGGTTAAAGACACATGTGGTCCAGGTGTGAGGCCCCTGCATTGGGGGGACACAGAGAGCAGCGTGAGGGGCCCCTGCATTGGGGGGACACAGAGAACAGCGTGAGGGGCCCCGCTGAAAAAAATAGAGAACAAATAATTTTTTTTTCCCCCAAACCTGAACTCTCTGCTTAAATCTGTCGTCTCCATGCAAAAGAATCTTCAAAATGTTTAAATTCATTCATTAAACTTTTGTTAATGTAAATGACATGTCGTCCGCTCACCGTGTTTTTGTCTTTATGCTTAATTCTTAAATCCTTGTCCTGATTTTACAGATTTACAAATATTTGTCGTGCCTTTTAGTCAAACGTGATGAATATTCATATATTTTTAATTTTATACAACACTTTTCCACCTCCAAGGTAACTTTTCGGTTGAGGGTCCGTCACCTGTTTGTTTCTATGGATACGTCACTGCTCTGCCTGGAATGTTCCACAGTGTGACATTAAACAGCTCTACTTTACATTTATTCAATCACAGGTGGTTTTAGAGCTCAAAAATACCTAGAAAAACAGACATTCTGACTGTGAGCGGGGTCGCCTCTCCACAGATCTGACCTGGAACTTGGTCTGGTTTGGTCTCCATGAAGATAGAAAGGTTTAATGCCATACTGTGGAACATTCCAGACAAAGCGATAACAAATCCATGGAGAAAAGCGTTTGACGGACCCTCCACCAGAAAAGTTAAATAATGTGGCGTGGTGAGGCGTGATGTGGCGTGGTGAGGCGTGATGTGGCGTGGCGTGGTGAGGCATGATGTGGCGTGGTGAGGCGTGATGTGGCGTGGTGAGGCGTGATGTGGCGTGGTGAGGCATGATGTGGCGTGGTGAGGCGTGATGTGGCGTGGCGTGGTGAGGCGTGATGTGGCGTGGCGTGGTGAGGCGTGATGTGGCGTGGTGAGGCGTGATGTGGCGTGGCGTGGTGAGGCGTGATGTGGCGTGGTGAGGCGTGATGTGGCGTGGCGTGGTGAGGCGTGATGTGGCGTGGTGAGGCGTGATGTGGCGTGATGTGGCGTGATGTGGCGTGGTGAGGCGTGATGTGGCGTGGCGTGGTGAGGCGTGATGTGGCGTGGTGAGGCGTGATGTGGCGTGGCGTGGTGAGGCGTGATGTGGCGTGATGTGGCGTGGCGTGGTGAGGCGTGATGTGGCGTGATGTGGCGTGGCGTGGTGAGGCGTGATGTGGCGTGTGGCGTGTGGCTCCCAGATCATTTGAGGAACCCTGTCGTTTTCTTTGAGCAGAGGTGGGAGGGTTTTGTGCAGAAGCAGCAACAACTCTCCACCTGAACCTGAACCCAACACTCCTGATCGTCCCACCAGGACCTACACCTCCACCAGACTGAAAATGAACGACAGAGAGAGGGAGGAGAGAGGGAGGGAGAAAGAGAGAGAGAGGAAGGGAGAGTGTGTGTGAGAGAAAGGAGAGCAAGGAGAGGAAGAGAGAGGAGAGAAGGAAAGGATGAAGGGTGGAGCAGCAGGACCATCAGACCTTTATTACACTGATAATTAACAACAGAGAGGGAGGGAGAGAGGAGAAAAGGAGTGAGAGAAGAGGAGAGAGAGAGTGCGTGTGTGTGTGTGTGTGTGAGAGAGAGAGAGGAAGAGATGAAGAGAGACAGAGGAAGGAAGAAAGAGAGAGAGAGCAAAAGGGAGTGTGTGTTTGTGTGTGACAGAGGGGAAAAGATGAAGAGAGATAGAGGAAGAAGAGAGAAAGAGTGAGAGAAAGGGAGAGAGAGCAGAGAAGAGGATAGAGGAAGAAAGAGAGAGAGTGAGATAAAGGGAGAGAGAGTGTTTGTGTGAGAGAGAAAAAGATGAGGAGAGAGAGGAAGAAAGAGGGAGTGAGAGTGTGTGTGTTTGTGTGTGAGACAGAAAGAGAGGAAGAGATGAGGAGAGACAGAGGAAGAAAGAGAAAGAGAGTGAGCGAAAGGTGGAGAGAGTGTGTGAGAGAGAGATGAGGAGAGAGAGAGGAGTGAAAGAGGAAAAAGTGAGAGAAAGAGTGTGTGTGAATGAGAGAGAAAGGAGAGAATGTGAGAGAGTGAAACGAGAGGAAAAAGGAGAGAAAAGAGAGAGCAAGAGAGGGGGAGAGAGAGAAGTCTACATCTCCAAAGCTCCAAACGCTCTGTTCCACCTTGTGATGTCATCAAGTGGTGGTTTTCAAGTGAACAGCTCCTTTTACCTTTAGTTCAGTTGAGATCGACAATTCCAGGACTGAAATGATCCAAATGATTCTAGTGAAGGTGTGTGGAGTTTAACAACAGTGTGGAGCACTTCCTGTATCACCACACGACATCACAAGGTGGAACAGAGTGTTTTCAGTCTGAGAAAAGAGGCTAAATCTGCAGGTTTTTGCGTTAAACATGTGAATGAAACAAAACACACCTCCAGATGTTTGTGACGAGAGAGAAACAGCGAAACCCGGGCTCTTTAAAGCCGTAAAAATTACGTGGAGCTGCTTTAAATCTTCCTAGAAACCTGCCCCGTCGTGTTTCCGTTAATCCTCGCTGGTGGTCAGGTGTATTCCAGGTATTCCTCCGGATAATCAGCTGTTTTTCGGAGAAGTGCGCGCGTGGACTTACCTTGGATGCCGTCCGGGTCCTGTTTGTTTCCGTTGAGCTCCGGTGTCTCCTCGGCTCCGTTTGCGTCTGTGGAAAAGATGAAGATCAGAGAACGCAGCGAGGGGCCGAACGCACCAACGCCCGTAAATACAGCGATTAAGGAACAAAAACAACACAAGACCATTTTAGGCAGGTAATGAAATACAACCCTAACGCCGTCACACGCTTGTTTCTATGGAGACGTCATTGTTCTGCTTAGAATGTTCCACAGTGTGACATTAAACAGCTCTACTTTACATTTATTCAATCACAGGTGGTTTTAGAGCTCAAAAATACCTAGAAAAACAGACATTCTGACTGTGAGCGGGGTCGCCTCTCCACAGATCTGACCTGGAACTTGGTCTGGTTTGGTCTCCATGGCGATAGAAAGGTTTAGTGCCAATAAACAAAATATTCCAGGAAAAGCAATAACATCTCCGTGAAGAAAAGCATTTGACGGACCCTCCAACAGAAAAGTTACACAATGCATCTTTAAATACTTTTACTTTTACTTCACTACATTTGAGCGCAGGTATCTGTACTTTCTACTGCACTACATTTTTGGACTGGACTGAAAAGTAAAAAATACTTTTCTTTATGGTTTGAGACCTGCTGATAAGGCTGAGTGAGACTCTGGCTGTGTCCGAATGTCCCCCCCAGCTCCTAACCCTCGTTCTCTTTAGCGCCCCCTACAGCGCCTCACTCACACATTCAGACTCACAGCTCACTACAGTCGGGTCACGTGACTCTGGAGTCTAAAGGCTAAACTTGAATAAAAGTTGATTTGTGTCATAAATAAAGCTCAGATCAGACTGACACAAGTGTTTATGGACTAATAATAATCAGACGAGTTTTAGTCTCTGGATTTCACCTAAACCCACTGGATTATTTGACTTTTGTCTGAAATGTGGAAATTATCGCTCGTTTAACAGCTGGAGACTAACACCAGAACGGTTTATTTAGTCGAGTTTTATTCACAATCAGGATCAGAGCCACAAACCACAGATTTTATTATGAGTAATAGTACTATAGTAGTAGTGCTATACGAGTATAATAGTAGTATTTGTAGTACTTTTCTCTGCTTCATTCAGTCGGGTGAGTAATAGTACTATAGTAGTAGTACTATACGAGTATAATAGTAGTATTTGTAGTACTTTTATCTGCTTCATTCAGTCGGGTGAGTAATAGTACTATAGTAGTAGTACTATACGAGTATAATAGTAGTATTTGTAGTACTTTTATCTGCTTCATTCAGTAATAGTTTTTTTCAGTTCTGTTCCTGTTAGTTTTGTTTGTCTGTAGGATGAAACTCGGGCAGATCCGTGACTCTGAGTCTAACCCAACTGCAGCGCTCAAGCAGGAAAAGTACACTCATAATTCTTTTGTTTTTTGTATAAAATTAATTCCAGTAAGTTGGTGTTGCTGTGTGCAAGTTCTGCACTGTAATAAACGATCAAAACGAAAACCGACTTGTGCCCTACTGTGAGCAAAAACAAATACACAAAACAGTTTAGAGTATCATAGCAACCGAAGAGCCAATCAGGAGCGAGGCTGTTGAAGGTAACGCCCCTTCCCCCTCCCACACTTAGCAACGCTGTCAATCAAACCTGTTGCTAACGCTAAGAGGAGCGACCTCGGGGAAAGAAGGCGTCTGATTGGTCTGTTATTAATGTTCATGTTTTAATTTAGGGGTAAAATAGTGAAATAAAACCCTTTTTTTCAAGTATCAGGTCTTTTTTTTTGTTGGCTGATGTGTGCGTTGTGTCACCGTGGTAACTGGTAGACATTCCATCATAGAGGTACATGTAGAACTCCCCCCAGACTCGTGTCGTTCTGTGCGCTCATACCGTTCTTGTTGTTGTTGTTGTGGTGGGGCTCTGGAGAGGGGGATGAAGAAGACGAGTGTTTCAGGACGTCCTCCACTCGTTCACGTCTCTTCGACTCGAACTCTAGCGCCTCCTGCAGCTTCCTCTTGGCCTTTTTCTCCTTCTTCAGACGCTTCTGGATCGAGGCTACATGTACAAGTGTTGAAACCACACTCAGGTCACTCAGGTCACTCAAGTCACTCAGGTCGCTCGGGTCACTCAGGTCACTCAAGTCACTCAAGTCACTCAGGTCACTCGAGTCACTCAAGTCACTCAAGTCACTCAGGTCACTCAGGTCACTCAGGTCACTCAGCCTTCAGCAAAGTCCACAGAAAACACTTGAAAACACTACAGACGACTGAACTTTATGAAGACACATTCTTTTATTTGACGGACTGTGAGGAGCGAGGAGCTAATCAACTTCAAAAACTCTATTTGTGTAAAGATTATTAGAGATACAAAATGCATTTGACCCGTCGTTCAGTGGCTTTTGGGTTAAATTCTCCTCAGTAGGTGGAGGATTTCCTGATAGTGCACGTTTCAGTGGTCGTAGTCGTAGTCGTAGTCGTAGTCGCAGTCGTAGTCGTAGTTGCAGTTGTACTTGTAGTTATAGTCATAGTTGTAGCCGTAGTTATAGTTATAGTTGTAGTCATAGTTGTAGCCGTAGTTATAGTTACCTATAACTACGTGTTACCTCTGCTCTGTAGCTCCGAGGTGAGCTGCGTCTCTCTGTTAGTCAGTATAGTTAGTCCGTTGGTGAGTGGTTGGTTAGTGTAGTTAGTTAGTACACTTCGTTAGTTGTGTGTTACCTCTGCTCTGTAGCTCCGAGGTGAGCTGTCTCTCCAGACTTTCTCTCATCTCTCTTTCTCTGAACAGCTCCATCTTCAGTTCTCGTTTCTCGGCCTGGATCTGTTTGTCCTGAGCTCGAGCGTTCTCCACCGCCACCTTCAACAAACCCTGCACCAGACGGACCACAAGGGGGCGGCTTCATCAGGGGTTTAAAGTATTATTAAAAATACACAAAAATATCTTAAGTACTGTGTTTCCTTGTACTTGAACATGAGTACAGGGCTAAGATAAGATCAAAGATCCTGTACTACGCAAAACTAGTCTGTGTTCATCTACAAAATCTGCAGCGTTTGTGTGTTAAAAATGTGTGAATGAAACAAAATCCAGGTCTGTTTGTGATGAGGAAACGACATTAGAGCAGAGATCAGAAAACAGCGTAACATGGCCCTTTAAGGTTGGCCTTGGTGTTTCGTACCTGTATGTTTGTGAGTAGAGTTTCCACAGACGAGAGTCCATCAGCGAAGAGGAACGGAGCGGGGAAACCTGGAGGAAGAGTCTGACCCAGAGACAGCTCTTCTGAAAAACACAGAACAAAAATACAACATTAATCACCTTAAATCACACTCACAAAATCAGACACTAGTCAATACCAAAACGAGAATCGAAATTAGATCCCCATTTTTCGCAGGTGTTGATTCTAAAAAAGGAAGTCCCACTGACAGGACAGAGAAGAACCTTTCCTGAATGTGTTTAGAACGAACTGGAGCTGATCAGAACAAGTATAAGAGCACAGAGACTAGAATACACCCATGGACCTGGTTTAGACCTGGTTTAGACCTGGTTTAGACCTGGACCACTGAGGATTACACAGATATAAGGACACATGGGGATAGAAAAGGAAGAACTTAGTGTGACCAGACGTCCCTGTTTCCCCGGGACAGTCCCAGTTTTAAGCCCTGTGTCCCCTGTCCTGCAGATTTATACAAAACCAGTGATTTGTCCCAGTTTTATACAAGAAATGTCCCAGGTGTCCCTATTTTGGACCAGTCTGATCCAAACCAGGTCTAAATCAGGACTATCACAATTTTTGACTAATCTGATCCCCGCCACCAGTAAAGAAGAGCATAAATTGTCTACTAATGACCAAAAATGTAAGATCTAAACACTTAAATCTATCAGAAAATGACTTAAAAGTAGTGAAATGTTCTGTCCCTGCAGTGAGATCATTTTACTGACAAGTTCTGTTCAAATAAACTCCCTCTAGACCAGAATAAAACAGACTCTGGTCTAGTAAGTTGATAATAAATCTGAAAACAAGATGAAGAACCTGATAGAAAGTTTTAAAATCGTGGCCAGATCAGAGAAATTTGCAGACTAAAGCAAAAAAAAAAAAAAAACAGATTATGACACGAAAACGCACAAACACGCTAGGCTATCCTCAGTGCAACTTAATGGTGGGTTTAAGTGTGGATTTTGGTGTGGATTTAGTGTGATTTTAAGCATGGTTTTACCATGTTTTTTAGCGTGGGTTTACGCATAGTTTTAAGCGTGGTTTTAGTGTAGTTTGGTGTGGTTTTAAGCAGGGTTTAAGCGTGGTTTAAGTGTGGTTTAAGAGTGATTTTTGGTGTGGTTTTAAGCGTGGTTGTAGTGCGGTTTTAGTGTGGTTTTTGGTGTGGTTTTAGCGTGGTTTTAGCATGGTTTTAGCATGGTTTTAGTGTGGTTTTAGTGTGGTTTTAGTGTGGTTTTTACCGTGGTTGTAGCCTGGTTTTAGCATGGTTTAAGCCTGGTTTTAGCCTGGTTTTAGCCGGGTTTAAGCCTGGTTTTAGCCTGGTTTAAGCCTGGTTTTAGCCTGGTTTAAGCCTGGTTTTAGCCTGGTTTTAGCCTGGTTTTAGCCTGGTTTTAGCCTGGTTTAAACCTGGTTTAAACCTGGTTTTAGCCTGGTTTTAGCCTGGTTTAAGCCTGGTTTTAGCCGGGTTTAAGCCTGGTTTAAGCCTGGTTTTAGCCTGGTTTTAGCCTGGTTTAAACCTGGTTTTAGCCTGGTTTTAGCCTGGTTTTAGCCTGGTTTAAGCCTGGTTTAAGCCTGGTTTTAGCCTGGTTTAAGCCTGGTTTAAGCCTGGTTTTAGCCGGGTTTAAGCCTGGTTTAAGCCTGGTTTTAGCCTGGTTTAAACCTGGTTTTAGCCTGGTTTTAGCCTGGTTTTAGCCTGGTTTAAACCTGGTTTAAACCTGGTTTTAGCCTGGTTTTAGCCTGGTTTTAGCCTGGTTTTAGCCTGGTTCGGTGGTTGGTGTGGTTCTCGGAGCTGCTTTCGGTCTGATGTGGAGTTTGGCAGGTGCAGAGGAAACAGAGGATCTTTGAGCTCGGCTTCGTTAGTATTAAAGTCTCGATGTGACGAGTTAATGGGACGGATTAAAGAGTGGTGCGTTTCCTCCTCTACTTCCTGCCTCAATCTGTATCATGCTCTCCCTCTCTTCTCCTCTTTTCTCTCCTCTGTCGTTCCCTCTCCACTCCCTGTTTTGTCTTTTTTTCTCTGTATTTGTTAGTGTTGGTGCGTTACGCTCTTTCCTCTACTTCCAGTCTCCACCTTTCTCTTCTTCCTCTCTCATGCCCTCTCTCCTCTCTTTCTCTTTGTCTGTCACTGTCTCCTCTTTCTCTCCTTCTCTTCTCCCTCTCCCTTTTTGTCCTTCTCTCCTCTCTCTCTCCTTCCTCTCCCTGTCTCTCCTTATCTTCCTTCCTCTCCTTCTCTCCTCCCTCTCTCCTTCCTCTCCCTGTCTCTCCTTATCTTCCTTCCTCTCCTTCTCTTCTCTCTCTCTCCTTTTTTCTCTATCTCCTCCCTCTCTTCTTCTGTCCTCTGTCCTTTTTGTCTTTCTCTCCTGTATCTCCCTCTCTCCTTCTCTTCTTGCTCTCTCTCCTTATCTTCCTTCCTCCCATTCTCTCCTCTCTTTCTCTCTCTCTTTCTTTCCCCTCTCTCCTCCCTCTCTCCTTTTCTTCCTTCACTCTTTCCTTTTCTTCCTTCACTCTCTCTCCTCCCTCTCTCTCCTCCCCCTCTCTCCTCCCTCTCTCCCTCTCCTCCCCCTCTCCCTCTCTCCTCCCCCTCTCCCTCTCTCCTCCCTCTCTCTCTCTCCTCCCCCTCTCCCTCTCTCCTCCCTCTCTCTCTCTCCTCCCCCTCTCTCCTCCCTCCCTCTCTCTCTCTCCTCCCCCTCTCTCCTCCTCTTCTCCCTCTCTCCTCCTCTTCTCCCCCTCTCTCCTCTCTCTCTCTCTCCTTTTCTTCCTTCACTCTCTCTCCTCCCCCTCTCTCCTCCCTCTCTCTCTCTCTCCTCCCTCTCTCCTCCCTCTCTCTCTCTCTCTCTCCTCCCCCTCTCTCCTCCCTCTCCCTCTCTCCTCCCTCTCTCTCTCCTCCCCCTCTCTCCTCCCTCTCTCTCTCTCCTCCCTCTCTCCCTCTCTCTCCTTAGCTTCCTTCCTCTCCTCTCCTCCCTCACTCCTTTTCTTCCTTCACTCTCTCTCCTCCCTCTCTCCCTCTGTCCTTCTTCTCTCTGTTTATTTCTGGGTTAAGTCTGGTGTGAAATTACACTGATTAAGACTCTCTGGAGCACACATGTCTCTTCCTCCTCCTCCTCTTCCTCCTCCTGTACCTGTTTGTTTGATCTACACTTTTTTTTTCCTTTTTGATGAAATACTTGGAGCAGATCTCGTCTCTTTAAAATCTGACAGAGGCTACGGTGGCCTGGGAGGGACAGTGTACGAACGTGAGTTTTACAAATAACTTGGTCACACTTTTTTTACTTCTGTATTAACAGATTTGGCTTGTGGGCGGAGCCTCGTACAGAATCTCACAGCTGACCGTAAGGAGGGTTTGAAGAGGGACGCAGGTATGACTCCAAAACCTCTGTGACCCTGTGGATCGTGTCTGACCTCTGACCTCTGACCCTGTGGATCGTGTCTGACCTCTGACCTCTGACCCTGTGGATCGTTCTGTTCTAATTGTGACGTTTTAAATCTCAATTTTGATCTAAAACGACTTCAGAAAGAAACAAGTGACTTCAGCTTTAGAAAAACTGTGGAGTCCAATGGAGCTGAACCAAACCAGGACTAAACCAGGACTAAACCAGGACTAAACCAGGACCAAACCAGGACTAAACCAGGACTAAACCAGGCTGTGGTCCCTCCTGTGGACAGCTGCACTAGAGCAGAGCATTTTTTTTTTTCTTTAGATTTGGACCAAAACGACGACGCGACGCTGCCCAAACCTACGAGTGTCACCATGAAGAACATCGAACTGGAGAAGGAAGAGCGGACGTCTTGAAAATAAGAGATTAAAGATTCTCAAACATGAATCACTCCAAATAAAACTTCAGAGGGTCTGAGAAGAAACGACTAGAACCTGGAGAAACATCTGAGGTGAACAGTTTGAAGAACAGGTCTGAGTAAAGCTGCATTGTGTAACTTTTCAGGTGGAGGGTCCGTCAAACGCTTGTCTCCATGGAGATGTTATTGCTTTGTCTGGAATTTCACAGTATGGCATTAAACCTTTCTATCTTCATGGAGACCAAACCAGACCAAGTTCCAGGTCAGATCTGTGGAGAGGCGACCCCGCTCACAGTCAGAATGTCTGTTTTTCTAGGTATTTTTGAGCTCTAAAACCACCTGTGATTGAATAAATGTAAAGTAGAGCTGTTTAATGTCACACTGTGGAACATTCCAGGCAGAGCAATGACGTATCCATAGAAACAAGCAGGTGACGGACCCTCAACCGAAAAGTTACAAAGGCTAATGATTAACCCGTCTCTTTACGCAACATAAATACAAAAGCAGTTGTGTTTCTGTTTCTGACCTTAGCGTTAGCTCAGATGTGGACGTGCGTTTGTTTAATGCTTATTTAGTCGAACGTGCGGGACATTTGTCTGTGTGTGACGTATGGAGCTGATCAGAGCCATAACGAGCTCTGCGTCGGCTCCTATTCCCTTTGGCCCTTTGCACACGTCTCACTTTCACGCTCACCAATCACGGCGCGACCCACTTTAAACCCTCGAACGCTCATTTATTTACTCCGGCCGCCGTTTCGACTACGCCGCGAAAACAAATTCACCAGTTAATGTCATCTTACGCCTTCGTGGACACCAGTCTTAAAGGTGCACGGTGTAACTTTTCTAATAGAGGGCCTGTCCGTTGCTTGTTTCCATGGAGATGTTATTGCTTCGCCTGCATTGTCCCAAAGTATGGCATTAAACGGATTATCAGTCGCCATAGGGACGAGCCGGAGACACCACCAGGCCAATTTACAGGTGATCCCCTCCCGCAATGGAATAAATGCGTCTTGTATAAGTTTAATGCTGTATTGTGGAACATTACAGGCAGAGCAATAACATCTCCATGGTGACGGCCAACTGATTTAAGTTATAATGTCGTTTCCTCGTCACAAACACGTTTCACACACGTTTAACACACAAACCCTGCAGATTTAGGTTTCTTAGTTCTTCTGAAAACACTCTGTTCCACCTTGTGATGTCATCATGTGGTGATACAGGAAGTGCTCCACTGTGTTTTTAAACCCCACACACCTTCACTAGAATCATTTGGATCATTTCAGCCGATCTCTACTGAACTGAAGTAGACATTAGCATTTGTGCAGTTCGAATGCCAGACGTGTTCACAGATTACAGAACTGCACAAATCTGTCTGTGATAATATCGACATCATGAAATCGATTTTTAATTTTAATTCTAGAATCAGTCTGAGTGAACAAGTTCCTTCTGTTTTATTCAGGACCGTAACATTAGTTTTTCTCAGTATTTCTCTAACGCTCGTCGTTGTTCTCCTTTAAGCTTTCGTCTTTCCTCCCTTGATCGTTGTGGATAAATTCTTCATGAAGAATGTTTATCCTTTGTGGACCTTGTTGGTTGAAGATTTGGTGATGGGGCAGATTTATGAAGCTGGAGGAGAAAACGTCAGACATTTACACAGAGGTTTTGCCACAGAAAAACATTAACCAGAAGATCCACAAACCTAGAGCGGGACACTTCCGGCCGTTGTGAAAAAGGTCCGTAGATATCGAGGTTTCCTAAAGTTTATCTGGACTCACCACGTCCACAGGTGAGGGACTTTCATTCTTTATTTTTTGGTGCTGCGTCTCTATAATGATACTTTGAACTTTCATTGACAAAAATAAATCCTCAAATCCTACAAAATATGAATGGCTATTTAACTTTTATAACATGAAAAATACATAAATAAGAAAAACTCAAAATGGATTTATTTATTTTTACTTTTTAGGGTTAGTGTTATTAATTAATGTTTAATTAAAACTTTAATTCCAAATAATCATTAAAACTCTCATGTAAACGGGTCAATTGTCAAGAGCTTCAATTCAGAATAAAATTCATATAATTTTGAATAAAAATTTCAATTTAAAAAGAGCATGCAAACGCTTAATTCTTAATTAAAATGATTATTCGGAATTAAACTGAATTGAAGTAAGTGTGTGGTTTATTCCGATTATAAAGCCGATTTAATTTATTCCTCGATCACGTAAGCGTTTATTCTTCTTTAAAATAATTCCGGTCGTTGGGCACATGCTCGTTGGGTCGTCCTTCTGATCCGGCTCCACCAGTCGTCTCTTCGGACTTTCATCCACTGCTCTTTGGATTTGTGAGCGGGATGTGGGAGTGGGCTGAGGTGGAGCAGCCGTTGACTCAGTTTGTCTTCTTCCTCCTTCTCCGACGCTCTTCCCTCCTCCTCCTCAGCGACAGACGTAAAGTGTGAGGATAGAATTCTCCAGCTGCTGCTTCATTATCATCGGAACGACTGCGGAAAAAGTTTGGATCATGTTTGTGTCCGCGGCGTAACGACAAACCGAGATGACAAAAAGCCAGCAGCAGCTGAAGTGTGAGTTTTCTTCTGGTCGACGTAAATCCGTTCGTGTCCCTGTCCAGTCAGAACCCTTCCCCACCCCAGACGATGAGCGGAATTAAATAAAACCGATTTAACGTGTTTTCCATGTAAACCTCAATTCAGAATTATTATTATTCAATAATTTAATTCAAAACGATTTAATTCCGAACTATTAATTCTGAATTAAACATCATCATGTAAACGTGCCAAACTGAAAGTAAAAAAATCCTCCACATCCTCTCACAGCGGCTGTGTTTGCCGTTTATTCCTGCGGGGACTTTTTGCTTTATTGATTTTAAGGGCAGGTCTTGGCTGGTGCTGACGCGAGCAGACGACGCGCTCGCAGATGGAGCATTGTTATGGACGAGAGATTGAAAACACACAGCTAGCTTACACGCTCATGCTTTTAGCGGCTGACCCGGCTAACCCCTTTTAGCCCCTCGCCGCTCCCCTCTCCCCCCGTCTCTGCTTTACTTATACCCCGGTGATTGATGCGTTCGAGGACGGCCCGTCGATATCTGAACTTCCGGTGTTTTTTGTTTTGAGAAGCTTTTTGCGCGTCTCCAGATCGTTTGTTATCTGTCACCGGGAAAGTGTTAGCGACGTTAGCATGTGTTCGCTTACAGGAATCATACAAAAATGTGTGTGTGCGTCTGTGTGTGTGTTTGTGTGTGTGTGGGGCAGAGTTGTTGTACAGTTGTAGGGAGTATTATCCGTTACATAAGGGTGAGTTGTTGTACAGTTGTAGGGAGTATTATCTGTGTGTGGTTGTGTGTGTATAAAGTCTATTCAGGACCTTTAATAACCTGTACAGAGTTAAAGTTGTGGAGTTTTCAGAGTCGTTTTCGGTTTGTAATCTCTCACGATGAAAGTGTTAGCGCTGTCAGCATGCTAGCTCGCGTTAGCAGGCTAGCTCGTGTTAGCTTACAGGAATCACAAACACAAACGCACACATGTGGGTCAAAATGGGGCAGAGGGGCAAACCTTTGTCCTTGGTGATTTTCTTGACGGGCGCCGTGGGATGGGGCAGTGGGACGTCTGTGTCCGCGGAGCCCAGACCTGAGGAAAGAAACGCAAAGAAAACAGAGGTGTGTGTCAGGAAAGAGCGAGAGAAACAAAATATACGTTTATTACTGAAAGAGTAAGTAAAATACCCCGTTTGACTTCTACAGGGTATTAAAGAGCAGGTATTTGACTCTCTGGGGTATTAAAGAGCAGGTATTTGACTCTCTGGGGTATTAAAGAGCAGGTATTTGACTCGCTGGGGTATTAAAGAGCAGGTATTTGACTCTCTGGGGTATTAAAGAGCAGGTATTTGACTCTCTGGGGTATTAACTGTCACACATCACATATTTAGATCACCGTGTTCCTTTTATTGTTCTGAAAATGTTTTATTCACCAAAACAACGTGTTAGCAGCTCTCTCTCTGTCTCTCTCTCTGTCTCTCTCTCTGTCTCTCTCTCTGTCTCTCTGTCTGTCTCTCCCGCTGTCTCTTTTACTCTCTCTGCCCCCTCTCTTTGTCTCTCGCTCTTTCTCACTCTTACTCTCTCTATCTCTGCCCCCCTCTCTGTCTCTTTCTTTCTGTCTCTCTCTTTCTCTGACTCCCTCTTTCTCTCTCTGTACCACTCTATCTCTTCACACTAAACTCTCTCTCTCCCTTTCCTTTTCTCTCTTCCCCCGTCTGTCTCTTTTTCTCCCTCTTACTCTTTCTCTGCCCCCCTCTCTTTCTCTCTCTCTCTGTCTCCCTTTCTCTCTATCGCTCTTTCTCTGTCTCTTTCTCTCTTTCTGACTCCCTCTTTCTTTATCTCTCTATCTCTCTAACTCTCTCTCTCTCTCCCTTCCCCCCTCTCGCTGTCTCTTTTTCTCCCTTTCTCTCTAACTCTCTTTTCTCTGTCTCTCTTTCTCTCTCACATAAGGGCGAGTTGTACAGTTGTAGGGAGTATTTTCTGTCACATAAGGCGAGTTGTTGTACAGTTGTTGTTGTGTGTATTGTGTGTGTTATCTCTGTATAAGTTGTTATACAGTTGTAGGGAGTATTATCTGTCATATACAGGTGAGTTGTTGCACAGTTGTAGGGAGTATTATCTGTCACATAAGGCGAGTTGTTGTACAGTTGTTGTGTGTATCGTGTGTGTTATCTCTGTATAAGTTGTTATACAGTTGTAGGGAGTATTATCTGTCATATACAGGTGAGTTGTTATACAGTTGTAGGGAGTATTATCTGTCACATACAGGTGAGTTGTTATACAGTTGTAGGGAGTATTATCTGTCATATACAGGTGAGTTGTTGCACAGTTGTAGGGAGTATTATCTGTCACATAAGGCAAGTTGTTGTACAGTTGTTGTTTTGTGTATTGTGTGTGTTATCTCTGTATAAGTTGTTATACAGTTGTAGGGAGTATTATCTGTCATATACAGGTGAGTTGTTGCACAGTTGTAGGGAGTATTATCTGTCACATAAGGCGAGTTGTTGTACAGTTGTTGTTGTTGTGTGTATCGTGTGTGTTTTCTCTGTATAAGTTGTTATACAGTTGTAGGGAGTATTATCTGTTCCATAAGGGCGAGTTGTTGTACAATTGTTGTTGTGTGTATCGTGTGTGTTTTCTCTGTATAAGTTGTTATACAGTTGTAGGGAGTATTATCTGTTCCATAAGGGCGAGTTGTTGTACAATTGTTGTTGTGTGTATCGTGTGTGTTTTCTCTGTATAAGTTGTTATACAGTTGTAGGGAGTATTATCTGTTCCATAAGGGCGAGTTGTTGTACAATTGTTGTTGTGTGTATCGTGTGTGTTTTCTCTGTATAAGTTGTTATACAGTTGTAGGGAGTATTATCTGTCACATAAGGCGAGTTGTTGTACAGTTGTTGTTGTGTGTATCGTGTGTGTTTTCTCTGTATAAGTTGTTATACAGTTGTAGGGAGTATTATCTGTTCCATAAGGGCGAGTTGTTGTACAGTTGTTGTTGTGTGTATCGTGTGTGTTTTCTCTGTATAAGTTGTTATACAGTTGTAGGGAGTATTATCTGTTCCATAAGGGCAAGTTGTTGTACAGTTGTTGTTGTGTGTATCGTGTGTGTTTTCTCTGTATAAGTTGTTATACAGTTGTAGGGAGTATTATCTGTTCCATAAGGGCGAGTTGTTGTACAGTTGTAGGGAGTATTATCTGTCATATACAGGTGAGTTGTTGCACAGTTGTAGGGAGTATTATCTGTTCCATAAGGGCGAGTTGTTGTACAGTTGTTGTTGTGTGTATCGTGTGTGTTTTCTCTGTATAAGTACATGTGACTGGCCTATTTCGAGCCCTGACCTCTGTTTAAAACCATTATTCACGGCTCTCACCTTTACCTGTCCTGAGACACAAACACGACTAATGAGGCCGGAGCTTCCTGCCGAGATCGTGACCCAAATGGAAAAGACCCTCTCTGCGCGCCATCGTTATCGTGGCGACACGATTCCACAGACGTACGAGGCGCAGGTTACACAATGACGAGAATGTGGGGCAGTTTCCATAGCGATTAACATTTAAAAACAAAATTATCCCGTCATCAGAATGGAGAGAAGTCCTAAAGAAAACCCACGGATACATCTACATTATGTACATACAGCTGTAGGGAGTATTATCTGTTGTTGTACAGTTGTAGGGAGCATTATCTGTTACATAAAGATAAGTTGTTGTACAGTTGTAGGGAGTATTATCTGTTACATAAAGGTAAGTTGTTGTATAGTTGTAGGGAGTATTATCTGATGATGTACAGTTGTAGGGAGCATTATCTGTTACTTAAGGGTCAGTTGTACAGTTGTAGGGAGTATTATTTGTTGTTGTACAGTTGTAGGGAGTATTATTTGTTGTTGTACAGTTGTAGGGAGTATTATCTGTCACATAAGGCTGAGAAGGCTAATAAAAACATAGATACTTTTACATTATAGAAGAAATATTGACAAGCCTTTTATAGTAAAAAAAAAATACTTTTTTCCGGTATTTCGTAACTACTATAACGTATATTATTTTACATTAATTCATTCATTTAAAGTGTTTTTGTTATAACGTATGAGCTAAGTCACTCCCCCTTCAGAGCGCTATCACACCAGGTTTGTCAAGTTCCTGTGTTCAGTTTTGTGTCGTGTTTTTGTATATTTATGGAGAACTGTCGTGTGGAGCCTGGGGGATGTAGACTTGTGGGCGGAGCCTCGTACAGAATCTTACAGCTAACCGTAAGGAGGGTTTGAATAGGGCCCAGGAGAGATCTCTAGATTACTCAGACATGCACGGATGAAATCTCAGTCCTGTAATAACGTGTAAAGAGTTAAAGTTTTGGAGTTTACCGAGTCTTTCCGGAGAGCTGGAGGCGGAGCTGCTGGGCTGAGACTGAAGAGGAGTGTTCTCATCCCCCGAAGGAGACAGAGACGGACTGTCACACACCCGCTCCTAAAACCAACACAAGACCGGGAAAACCTGCTTCAGTCCTGGTTCAGTCCTGGTCCAGTCCTGGTTCAATTCTAGTCCAGTCCTGGTCTAGTCCTGGTTAGTCTGCATCTAGTCCCGGTTTAGTCCAGGTTTAGTCCTCGTTTATCCCTAGTCCTGGTTTAGTCCTGGTTCTGTCCTAATGTATTGGATCACAGAATATATGCTTCTTATTTTTATTTTTATTTTTTTAATTAAGGAAATAAAACATAAGAATAGACTAAATTAATGCTGTACTGCTTTATTTATTTATTTTCTACTATTTTTTACAGAATTTTATTGCTAACTATAATAATATCCAGTAAATTCTGAAGTTGTACCTCAGGGCTCAGTTTTGTCCCCCCTGTTCTTCTTCACGTTTGGGGCGTCCACTCACCTTGATGACAGGCTCGCGGTGGACATGCGTGTGGATCTGCTGTGCGGCGGCGGCCATGTTGGCGAAGGTGCTGAGGTGGTTCATCTGAGACATCGCCATGGCAACGGACGCCGGCGGCAACCCCATCGGCAACAGCGGGTGGGGCATCATCATGAACGGCAGCTCCAGTCCTGCAGTACAGAAATTAGGGCATTAGGACTAGTATATGCCCATGGACCTGGTTTAGACCTGGTTTAGACCTGGACCACTATGGAACCTACCTGGACCACTGAGGAATTACACAGCTATAAGGACACACAGTCTTGTTCTAGTCCTGGTTTAGTTCCGATTTATCCCTTGTCTAATTCTGGTTTAGTCCTGGTTTAGTCCTGTTCTAGTCCTGGCCTAGTCTTGGTTAAGTCCCGGTTTAGTTCTGATTTAACCCTTGTCTAGTCCTGGCTGAATCCTGATTTGGTCTTGCTCTAGTCTTGTTTTAATCCTGTTTTAGGTCCGATTTAATTGCTGTCTAGTTCTGGTTTAGTCCTGGTTTAGTTCTGTTCTAGTGCTGTTCTAGTCCTGGTTTAATCCTAGTTTAGTTCCGATTTAACCCTTGTCTAGTGCTGGCTGAGTCCTGGTTGAGTCCTGTTTTAGTCCTGTTTTAGTTCCGATTTAACTGTTGTCTAATCCTGGTTTAGTCCTGGTTTAGTCCTGGTTTAGTCCTGGTTTAGTTCCATTTTAACGCCTGTCTAGTCCTGTTTAGTCCTGGTTCAGTTCTGATTTAACCCTTGTATAGTCCTGTTCTAGTCCTGCTCTAGTCCTGGTATAGTCCTGTTCTAGTCCTGCTCTAGTCCTGGTTTAGTCCTGTTCTAGTCCTGCTCTAGTCCTGTTCTAGTCCTGTTCTAGTCCTGCTCTAGTCCTGTTCTAGTCCTGGTTTAGTCCTGCTCTAGTCCTGCTCTAGTCCTGGTTTAGTCCTGCTCTAGTCCTGCTCTAGTCCTGGTTTAGTCCTGCTCTAGTCCTGCTCTAGTCCTGGTTTAGTCCTGCTCTAGTCCTGTTCTAGTCCTGCTCTAGTCCTGGTTTAGTCCTGCTCTAGTCCTGCTCTAGTCCTGGTTTAGTCCTGCTCTAGTCCTGTTCTAGTCCTGCTCTAGTCCTGGTTTAGTCCTGCTCTAGTCCTGCTCTAGTCCTGCTCTAGTCCTGGTTTAGTCCTGCTCTAGTCCTGCTCTAGTCCTGGTTTAGTCCTGCTCTAGTCCTGTTCTAGTCCTGCTCTAGTCCTGCTCTAGTCCTGGTTTAGTCCTGCTCTAGTCCTGCTCTAGTCCTGGTTTAGTCCTGCTCTAGTCCTGTTCTAGTCCTGCTCTAGTCCTGGTTTAGTCCTGCTCTAGTCCTGCTCTAGTCCTGCTCTAGTCCTGCTCTAGTCCTGCTCTAGTCCTGGTTTAGTCCTGCTCTAGTCCTGTTCTAGTCCTGCTCTAGTCCTGCTCTAGTCCTGGTTTAGTCCTGCTCTAGTCCTGCTCTAGTCCTGGTTTAGTCCTGCTCTAGTCCTGTTCTAGTCCTGCTCTAGTCCTGGTTTAGTCCTGCTCTAGTCCTGCTCTAGTCCTGGTTTAGTCCTGCTCTAGTCCTGTTCTAGTCCTGCTCTAGTCCTGGTTTAGTCCTGCTCTAGTCCTGTTCTAGTCCTGCTCTAGTCCTGGTTTAGTCCTGCTCTAGTCCTGCTCTAGTCCTGTTCTAGTCCTGCTCTAGTCCTGCTCTAGTCCTGGTTTAGTCCTGCTCTAGTCCTGTTCTAGTCCTGCTCTAGTCCTGGTTTAGTCCTGGTTTAGTCCTGCTCTAGTCCTGTTCTAGTCCTGTTCTAGTCCTGCTCTAGTCCTGTTCTAGTCCTGTTCTAGTCCTGCTCTAGTCCTGGTTTAGTCCTGTTCTAGTCCTGGTTTAGTCCTGCTCTAGTCCTGCTCTAGTCCTGTTCTAGTCCTGCTCTAGTCCTGGTTTAGTCCTGCTCTAGTCCTGCTCTAGTCCTGTTCTAGTCCTGTTCTAGTCCTGTTCTAGTCCTGTTCTAGTCCTGCTCTAGTCCTGGTTTAGTCCTGCTCTAGTCCTGCTCTAGTCCTGTTCTAGTCCTGCTCTAGTCCTGCTCTAGTCCTGCTCTAGTCCTGCTCTAGTCCTGGTTTAGTCCTGCTCTAGTCCTGGTTTAGTCCTGCTCTAGTCCTGCTCTAGTCCTGTTCTAGTCCTGCTCTAGTCCTGGTTTAGTCCTGCTCTAGTCCTGCTCTAGTCCTGGTTTAGTCCTGCTCTAGTCCTGCTCTAGTCCTGTTCTAGTCCTGCTCTAGTCCTGCTCTAGTCCTGCTCTAGTCCTGCTCTAGTCCTGGTTTAGTCCTGCTCTAGTCCTGGTCTAGTCCTGCTCTAGTCCTGCTCTAGTCCTGCTCTAGTCCTGTTCTAGTCCTGCTCTAGTCCTGGTTCACTATAACAGGCACCTGACAGATTTCTATTTTTTTATTTTTTTTGTGTAAATCCCGATAATATTTTGCGCAGACGGACAGGGGTCACTGTGCTGATGTGATTGAGTCTGTGAACTGAACTTAACCCGGGGCTGAACGTCAAACATCGCTAACGAACAACGAAAGACGCGGAGGAAAACACAGAAGACGAAGATAAACGCCAGGGGTCAGGGGTCAAAGGTCGGCGGGGGCTGAGAGAAAAAGTCGCGGTCTCACTCTGTCCGAGCTGAGGAGGGGGCAGGTGTCAGACTAAACCAGGCGCCGAACGTTTGGTGAAGCTTGAATATATTAAAGATGCACTGTGTAACTTTTATGGTTGGGGGTCCGTCACCTGCTTGTTTCTATGGATACGTCATTGCTCTGCCTGGAATGTTCCACAGTGTGACATTAAACAGCTCTACTTTACATTTATTCAATCACAGGTGGTTTTAGAGCTCAAAAATACCTAGAAAAACAGACATTCTGACTGTGAGCGGGGTCGCCTCTCCACAGATCTGACCTGGAACTTGGTCTGGTTTGGTCTCCGTGAAGATGGAAAGCCCTAAACCATTCCGAGTGCTACAATCTAAAAGAATCATGCAAAAAAATGGACACCTCATCTCTTCTGGACGAATAAATAAACCTAAAACGCCGGCGCTGCTTTCAGTCCAATGAAACAATAAGGCTGATTGCTGTCGTGGCGACGGGGTGATCAGTGTGAGTGTCGGAGGCTGGCGGTGTGTGTTGGGAAAGTGTGCGGGCTCCTCTCGCCCGGGTGGAGACAGGTGCTGATGAATGAGAGTGATTTAGCAGAGTGTCCAGTGTCTAATCCTCACGGTGTTAATACAGGAGATGGGACAGATTAAATGGAACGCAACATTAATAAAACGAATTGCCAAAAACATACTTCGCGACGCAAAAGAATGGCTGAAAAGTGAAAATGAGGCAAATCTGTTCAAACGTCTGTCAGGTGCAAAAATAATGTTACATTGTTTGGTCAAAAGTCTCACAATAATATCGGACGCCCTCACAATATATCGAATTACAAGTGTCTTTGCTTAAACTAATAGTTATGGTGATTTTAATGTTGTTCTTTGTAATTTTACCGTCTTTCTTGGTAAATTTTTATGTCTTTCTTTGTAATTTTATGACCTTTCTTTGTGATTTCAGTCTTTCTTTGTCATTTTACAGCCTTTCTTTGTGATTTTAGTGTCTTTCTTTATGATTTTAATGTTGTTCTTTGTCATTTTACTGTCTTTCTTTGTACATTTTTATGTCTTTCTTTGTGATTTCACTGTCTTTCTTTGTGATTTTACAGCCTTTTTTGTGATTTTAGAGTCCTTCTTTATGATTTTAATGTCTTTCTTACTATCTAAAGTACATTGTGAATGAATTGTACTATATAAATAAACCTGACTAGCTAAAAAACAGAGGGAACTACATAGACCATGATCCTTTGCTGTTTCAGCGCAGATTACATGAAGAAATAACTGTTATTTAGCACTTTTAAACTTTTCTGGTGGAGGGTCCATCAGATGTTTTTCTCCATTAAGATGTTATTGCCTTGTCTGGAATGTTTCACAATATGGCATTAAACCTTTCTATCATCATGGAGACCAAACCAGACCAAGTTCCAGGTCAGATCTGTGGAGAGGCGACCCCGCTCACAGTCAGAATGTCTGTTTTTCTAGGTATTTTTGAGCTCTAAAACCACCTGTGATTGAATAAATGTAAAGTAGAGCTGTTTAATGTCACACTGTGGCTTGTGGGCGGAGCCTTGTACAGACTCTTACATCTCACCATAAGGAGGGTGTGAACAGAGCCCAGGAGAGATCGCTAAATTACTCAAACATGCATGGATGACTCTAAAACCTCTTCAGGCAGGTTCTTGATGAGGGGACAACGTTAGAACATGGGAGAAAACCTGCTGTCCATTGTGAGATCTTTGAGTTTTTCTTGCTGAGACAAAAGGTCTACAGGCAGGGGGCGCTCTGGGACAATTATCCATGCGCTTGTTTCCAGTGAATGTTGGTTCATCTGACTGTGTTATTGATCAATGTCTGTTTCTCTATTTGATTTGCAGCTTTCTGTTGGTTAAATCAATGATCTTAATAAAGAGCTCAGATTATGCAGTTTTCTGATGTGTGAATGAAACAAAACACAAGTCCAGGTCTGTTTCTGAGGAGGAAACAACATTAGAACGACTTAAACCTCACAGGAGTGAGTTTTGTGTGATATAGAACATTTAAAGTCTTAATAAATCAAATACTGAATTGAAAAACCCCACAGAGATGCACTGGGGTGAAGTTGGTCTGGTGTTACTCACTGTTGGCGAGGAGCTGCTGCTGCTGGATCTGTTGTTGATTGACAGGCGCGATGGCCGTCCCCCTCCCGCCTCCTGTGGCTGTAACTCCGCCCCCTCCCGGCGTCGGCCCCGCCCCCTGCCCGCCTCCCCCCGGTGTCCCGCTGAGGGAGGGGGCGCCGGGGCTGGTCAGGCGCTCTTTCTCCCATGAGCACTCACTCCCACCTGTGCAAACAGAGACACATCAGCTGGAACAATACAACTCTGCAACTTCTATGAAATATTATAATAAGACTCTTAAAATCCTACATTTTGCTGAATTTACTGTTTAAAATTTAAATACTGTTTTACTTTTTTATTTATGTATTATTTATATGACGTATTTTAAAGGTCCTCTGTTACGCAAAACTGACCCTGTGAACTTTAAGTCGTGTTCTAATGTTGTTCCTCCTCAAAAACAGACCTGGAGTTGTGTTTGTTTCATTCACATGTTTGAGGAACTCTTTATTATTCGTCTGTCTACATCTCCAAAGCTCCAAACGCTCTGTTCCACCTTGTGATGTCATCAAGTGGTAGTTTTCAAGTGAACAGCTCCTTTTACCTTTAGTTCAGTCGAGATCGGCAACTCCAGGACTGAAATGATCCAAATGATTCTAGTGAAGGTGTGTGGAGTTTAAAAACACAGTGGAGCACTTCCTGTATCACCACATGATGACATCACAAGGTGGAACAAAGAAGAATTCGGCCTAAATCTGCAGCGTTTGTGAGAATGAAACAAAACACAACTCCAGGTGTTTGTGACGAGGAAACGACATTAGACGTTAACATGGGCCCTTTAAAGATGCACTACGTAACATTTCTGTTGGAGGGTCCGCTATCTGTTTTGTCGCCATGGAGATGTCAGTTTTGCCTATCTCCATGGAGACTTCACCAGGCTAAGTCAGGTCTGTGGAAAGACGCCCCCCTCCTAATAAAAATGGATGTTTTGAGCAATAAAACATCTGCACTGAAATGATCGCAGGATAGTGACGTTCAGCGCCGTAATGCCGCACTGTGGAACATTCAAGTCGAGAGGAGGAGAGCCACACAGCCACTCCTCCCTCTCTTCCTCACCCATCTATCCATCTCTCCTTATTTAGTTCTTATCTACCGTTCTTTCTGTTCTGGTTATATTCTCTCTCTCTCTCTCTTTCTCTCTGGGAAAGAGGAAGCATCCCTCCTTCCTCTTTTCCTCCTCTCCCGATCTATCTATCTATCTCTCTATCTATCTGTAATCTATCTCTCTATCTCCCTCTGTCTGTCAGGGCATCTCTCTTTCTTTATGTCAGCCCTCTGTCCACTCTCTCTCTCCCTCTGTTACCCCATCCCTCCTTCCTCTCTCTCTCTCTCAATCCCTCCTCCCTACCATCTCTCTACTCTCTCCCTCCCTCTATCCCCTCTCTCTCCCTCCTTTCCCCATTCCTCTTTTCTCTCCCTCCCCCCTTCTCTCTCTTTCTACCTCTTTACTCTCTCTCCCTCCCTCCTCTCTATTTCTCCTTTCCCCTCATTCCTCTCTTTCTCCTCCCTCCCTCCCTCCCTCCCTCCCTCCTCTCCCTCTCTCTCTCCCTCCCTCTCTCCCTCCCTCTTTCTCTCCTCTCCCTCTTTCTCTCCTCTCCCTCTCTCTCTCCCTCCCTCTCTCCCTCCCTCTTTCTCTCCTCTCCCTCCCTCGTTCCTCATCCGTCTTCATCTGTGTGTGTTAGTTAGCATTAGTTAGCATTAGCGTGTGTCTGTGTCGTTTACGGAGCAGCTGCACTTCGTTTGCTCCAGAGCGCCGCCGCCGTGTAAACACCCGGCCAGGTGTCCTCTCTCTTTCTCTCCCTCTATCCTTCTATCGTTCTCATTTTATTTAGCCCTCTCTCACTCTATCGTTCTCCTTTTATTTAGCCCTCTCTCTCTCTATCCCTTTATCATTCTCCTTTACTCTCTCTCTCTCTCTATCATTTTCCTTTAATTTATCTGTCTCTATCTCTATCCCTTTATCTTTCTCCTTTTATTTAGCCCTCTCTCTCTCACTCTATCCCTCTATCTTTCTCCTTTAATTTATCTGTCTACCTCTCTTTAATCTCTCTATCCCGCTATCTTTCTCCTTTTATTTATCAGTCTCTCTTTTTCTCTCTCTATCTTTGTCCTTTTATTTATCCATCTCTCTCTCTCTCTCTCACTCTGTCTCTTTATCTTCTTATTTATCCATCCATCTCTCGCTCACTCTATCCCTCTATTTTCTCCTTTTATTTATCTGTCTCTTCTCTCTCACTCTATCTTTCTCCTTTTATTTATCCGTCTCTCTCTTACACTGAGAGCGCCCCCTGCAGGTCTGGAGCACTTCTGTTGTGTGACTCTTTATGCAGCGTTTTTCGTTTGCAGGTGTTTTCTTGTTTTTTATCATTTCGTTCTTCGTCGTTTCTCTTTTTGCGACGCGTTTGATGAAGACACTTTTTTCTTTGTTTCTCGCAGCTCGTTTTTTTTCATTTGCACCTCGTTTTTTGTTTGTACCTCGTTTAAACTCGTGTTTGAGTTTGTGAATTGGCCCCCGTCAGCCACCGTCACAGCCTGAGGTCAACCAGCCAAAACCTGCTAATGGTCCCACAGACTTTAAAACGCGAGGAGACAGAACCTTCCAAACCGTTTCCCCTAAACTCCGGAACGAACTGCCTCCGCACCAACGCCCGACTGATTTTATAATGAACGTATCTTATATCTGATCTTTTTGTATGTGAAGCACTTTGTCTGTGAAAAGCTCTGTACAAATAAACTTTACTTAATTACACGACATCACTAGGTGGACCAGAGAAGAACTCAGCCTAAATCTGCAGGTTTGTGCGTTAAAAATGTGTGAACGAAACGAAAACACAACTCCAGGTGTTTGTGACGAGGAAACGACGTTAGATCAGATCAGAAACCGGCGTAACACGGGCCCTTTGAGCGTATTATACAGGACGTTTAACTTCCATTACATCTTGTCTTCTCCCGGGTTAATCGGGGATAGCTGTTCCTTCTCTCTTTTATTTACTGTCACATAAAACCCCTCTTTCTCTCCCTCTTTCACACGTTCCCGTACTCCACCCATTTTTTCACAGACCAACACAAATACCTGAGAATCATTTCAACATTTTCTATCAAAATTATTCGAACGGCGCGCCCCACAGATCTGTTTTCAGCCTTTTGTGCGCGCGGAGTTCCCAGGGTTGTGTGTTACCGTTATAATCAGGTCAATGCATATGGTATTCTACGGGAAAGTACTAATGCATATACGACATTAAAGACACACTGTGGAACTTCACTGCTTGTCTCCATGGAGATGTGAATGTCCACGGAATGTTCCACGGTATGACGTTAAACTTATCTTTAAAAGCGGATTGTGTAACGTTTCCGGTGGAGGGTCCGTCAAACGCTTTTTTTTTTTTTTTTTCTTAGAGATGTCATTGCTTTGTCTGGAATATTCCACAGTATGGCATTAAACCTTTCTATCGTCATGGAGGCCGAACCAGACCGAGTTCCAGGTCAGATCTGTGGAGAGGCGACCCCGCTCACAGTCAGAATGTCTGTTTTTTGAGCTCTAAAACCACCTGGAATTGAATAAATGTAAAGTAGAGCTGCTCCTTGTTTATCCATCTGTAATCTATCTCTCTATTTTCCTCTCTGTCAACGCTCCGTCCTCTCTTTATGTCACCCCATCCCTCCTTCCTCACTCTCTCTCTCCCTCCTCCCTACGTCTCTCTTCTCTCTCCCTCCTCTCTCTTTCTCCTCCCTCCCTCTATCCTCTCTCTTTCTCCCTCTTTACTCTCTCTCCCTCCTCTCCCCATTTCACCCCTCTTCCTCTTTTCTCTCCCCTCTCTCCCTCCCCCTCCTCTCTTTTTCTCCCTCTTTACTCTCTCTCTCCCCCCTCCTCTCTACCATCTCTCTCCCTCCCTCTATCCTCTCTCCTGCCCTCTTTACTCTCTCTCTCTTTCTCCTCTCTCCCTCCATCCTCTCTCTCCCTCCTCTTCTCATTCCTCCCCTCTTCCTCTTTTCTCTCCTCTCTCTCTCCCCCTCTCCTCTCTTTCTCCCTCTTTACTCTCCCTCCCTCCCTCCCTCCCCCCCACACCCTCTATTCTCTCTTCCTCCCTCCCTCTATCCTCTCTCTCCCTTCCTTCTCTCTCCTCTCTTTTTTGAGCTCTAAAACCACCTGTGATTGAATAAATGTAAAGTCGAGCTGTTTAAAGTCACACTGTGGAACATTCCAGAGCAATGACGTCTCCATAGAAACAAAACAACTACGCGCCTATGAGAGTCTGAATTTAAAGGCCTTTATCATTACGGTATTTTCTGATCTTTGTTATAATCCGTTCATTCTCACGTCTTTCTTTCTCGTACTTCGTTTTCGTCCGTAGCTGTTTGAAAATGTCCGCCGTCGTGTGTTTGTGTTTTTTCAGTTTGGAGGTGACGTCCAGACAAAGCGTCCCTCTCGTCTCCGCTCACTCCGGACCCACTCTGCTCTATTTGCTCTTTTCAATTATTAACACGCTGCAAAACAAAAAGCTCAAGAACCAGAAAAGAATAGGACATAAAAGTGTGTCCGGCGTGCGATATTCTCCAGCTGACCTGGCAACGCACGAACCCACAGCCGCCGCCACTATCGACGCACGTGTTTTATTTATGTGTTTTATGTGTCCGTAGCCTTGTCTTCTTGGATTGTTTTTATTATTAGGTGGGTGGAACAGTTGTACACGTTTGTCCAACTTACTTAAAACAAAAAACTTAAAAAAAAAAAACGTACTGTATTATGCTCTGTTCCACCTTGTGATGTCATCAAGTGGTAGTTTTCAACAGTTTTAACAGCTCATTTTACGTTTAGTTCACTGGAGATTAGCAATTCCAAGGTTGAAATGATCCAAATGATTCTAGTGAAGGTGTGTGGAGTTTAAAAACACAGTGGAGCACTTCCTGTATCACCACATGATGACATCACAAGGTGGAACAGAGCGTTTTCAGTCTGAGAGAAGAACTCGTGTTAAATCTGCAGGTTTGTGTGTTAAACATGTGAATGAAACAAAACAAAACTTCAGGTGTTTGTGACGAGGAAAAACGGCGTAATTTTGGTCCTTTAATGCAATATATTTTTTTTATTTTTAATTTAATTTGAAAAGATTCCGAGTTAGATATTAACAGCGTTTTGGAGTTTCCTGCTCAGTGACTGTTGAACCAGCGCCTCCTCTGATCCTTTGCAGAGATCAGTTATTTTCTGACTCAGCAAACGGGTTAATTAGTGTCCAGTCTGAGCCGTCCTCCTGCTCTTTGTCTGTGCAGACGTTATCGAGCCGCCTTCACTCTCTCTGCAGGTCACTGCTCTCGAGTTAAATATTAAAACACTGAACTCCAGACTGGACATGTTCTCAAGGAGGAGAGGAACCCAAACAGAGGAGCACGAGGAGCGCAAACGTTTGAGCGGAAATATGAAAAACTCCGAGGAGCAGTGAGCAGAGCGACACTGTCCCAGACACGAGGCCTTCAGGTGTTCGGAAACAACTCTGAGACTTTAAAGATGCACTGTGTCACTTTTCCAGAGGGAGTCTGTTTCCATGGAGATGTCATTGTTTTGTTCGATGCCAGTGTGGAGTAAACTATTTATTTAATGTTTTTATTTCTGAAAATACAACTTAAAAACACACATTCTTACTGTGAGGGGGGATCACCTCTGCGCAGATCTGACACGTTTAATTCTTTACTACGGAACATTCCAGGCAAAGAAATGAGGTCTCCATGGATACGTGCATGTAGTGTGTCCTACACCAGAAGAATGACATAGTTTACATTTAAAATATACTTGGATCTAGGTGTAGGATGAACAAGTGAGATGCTCCACTGATGCTGAAAAATTAGAACTCCAGCGTATTTTGAGCGTCGTGCAGCGCGACGACGACGATGGACGAGTGTACGACTCTGCCGGTGTAAACCGTCCCACCGGTTCAAATGGTGTAAACTGGGGGTAAGTTAAACATTTTAGGAGCACAGAAAAACCCGCTGCAGTTGGGTTAGACTCAGAGTCATGGAGCTGCCCGAGGTTTTTCCTCCAGACAAACATAAACTAACAGGAACAGAACTGAAAAAATGAAACGACAGACTAAGTTTTGACAAAATTAAAGTCATAATCGGTAAGCCAGGATTTGTAATTAGGTCGATGTGACCTCTTTCCAGCCGACAGCCACTAGGACTTTAGAACCGTGCCGTGCTCAGACACAGTTGCGTAGGGTTCTATGTGCCGCACTCACACCTGCACGACCGAACCGGACCACGGCCCGATGACGTCATCACACGGCGCTGTTTGTTCATGTCGCGCAGCAGAGCTAAAGCTTTAGCAGAGAAAATAAATCCAGCAGCGGAAATAACTATTAAATACTGAGACAGATCTGAGTCCTGCCGCGTCACGCTCCCCGTGAGTTTATGGAGATAAAAACAGCGCAAAGGAATGAGGTTAGACGGAGGAGTGAGGACGGACGGAGACGAGGCTGAAAAACGTGAAGGTAAGTGCGGATTCGCCGTATGTTTTGGAGTGGAGTTTATTCACTGTTTTTATCGTATGCATGACATCAGCGCGCACCGGGCTCGTATAGTAAAGTCATGCTTTGGCCCACCTCCTCCAACCGGGCCAAAGTCCCCGCCGTGCCGTGCCTGGGCGCGGTTCGATTCCGCTCACACTGGACAAACGCACCAAAGCTTTAGGGGCGATCCTTGGGCACGGTTCTAAAGTCCTAGTGTGAGAACATCCTGAATGTTTGAGACATTTTAGAACGTTTAACTCGTCACGTTACGTCTCAGCGCTCTCCTTCTGTGGGCTGTAAGAATCACTCGCACATGTGTCTGTTGTGTTTTCCTCGTTCACATGTCGGAATATTTGCTCGGAAACGGGAGTGAGCTGGGCGCACTGTGGGGCCCTGGTCCACATAAGGCCTGTATTTACTCACCAGTGTTGGAGTGCAGGTCTTCGTTGTCAGACTCGTTGCCGTTCTGTAAACTCATCATCATCTTCATCTTCTGAAGCTTCTGGAGCTCCGCCATCGCTGCAGCCGTCAGACCTGAACAAGAGCCAGAGAAGGACCAGAGTTACACACAAGGACCAGAGTTACACACACAGAAGGACCACAAAACACACAAGGACCAGAGTGAGACCAGAAAGACAAAACGGCTTCGAGACTTTAAAGCTGCATTATGTAACTTTTCTGGTGGAGGGTCCGTCAAACACTTTTCTCCATGGAGATGTTATTGCTTTATCTGGAATGTTCCAGAGTATGGCATTAAACCTTTCTGTCTCCATGGAGACCAAACCAGACCAAGTTCCAGGTCAGATCTGTGGAGAGGCGACCCCGCTCACAGTCAGAATGTCTGTTTTTCTAGGTATTTTTGAGCTCTAAAACCACCTGGAATTGAATAAATGTAAAGTAGAGCTGTTTAATGTCACACTGTGGAACATTCCAGGCAGAGCAATGACGTATCCATAGAAACAACAACAAATGTGATAATAAGTACTGAAAACTGATCTTTGTTACTTCCCTCATGGTTAAAGTTGTGGACAGTAGGATATGGTTAGTAAGTCCTTGTTTAGTCCTGGTTTAGTCCTTTCTGATTTAATCCTGTTTTAGCCCTGGTTTAGTCCTGTTTTAGCCCTGGTTTAGCCCTGGTTTAGTCCTGTTTTAGTCCTGGTTTAGTCCCTCTTTCTGACTTAGTCCTGATTTCACTCCTGTTGGCCTCTTGTTGACGTTGGAAAAGGTCAGGTCTGGGTTCAGATTTGGCTCGTTTTAGATTTTCTCGTCCGTCAGTCCGTCGGCGTTTTATTAAATTCCTTTGGCGGTCTCACAGCGGCGGCCATCTTGTCTTCTTTGTGGACGAGCGCGGGCGGAGTGACGGACATTCCTCCGGGCCCTGAACCGTGACCGGGGCGAGCCTCCTTCACGTGTACAGGATCTCATCATGTTCATCCAGGTCTCAGTGATAGGGTTCATCCAGGGACCTGTTTAAGTCCTTTATTGTTCAGTCCTGATTTAGTCCTGGTTTAATCCTGATTTAATCCTGGTTTAGTCCTGGTTTAATCCTGTTTTAATCCTGTTTTAATCCTGATTTAATCCTGATTTAGTCTTGCTTTAGTCCTGGTTTAGTCCTAGTTTAGTCCTTCTTTCTGATTTAGTCCTGGTTTAATTCTGATTTAGTCCAATTTAGTCCTGGTTTAGTCCTTTTTGGTTTAGTCCTGGTTTAGTTCTTGTATAGTCCTAATTTAGTCCTGGTTTAATCCTAGTTTAGTCCTTCTTTCTGATTTAGTCCTGGTTTAATTCTGGTTTAGTCCAGATTTGGTCCTGGTTTAGTCCTAGATTAGTCCTGGTTTAGTTCTGGTTTAGTCCTGGTTTAGTCCTAGATTAGTTCTGGTTTAGTCCTAGTTTAGTCCTGGTTTAGTCCTAGATTAGTCCTGGTTTAGTCCTGGTTTAGTCCTAGATTAGTTCTGGTTTAGTCCTAGTTTAGTCCTGGTTTAGTCCTAGATTAGTCCTGGTTTAGTCCTGGTTTAGTCCTAGATTAGTTCTGGTTTAGTCCTAGTTTAGTCCTGGTTTAGTCCTAGATTAGTCCTGGTTTAGTCCTGCTTTAGTCCTGGTTTAGGACTCCCAGGCCCGTGCACGCTCCCAGGCCCGTGCACTCTTCTCTGTACGAGTCAGTTCCGGGTCAGTGGCGTCACCACAGATACAAAAGCGTGCGCTGTGTTTTGTGTGCGAGTGCAGCGGTCGGCCTGAGGGGGCGACGCGCACAAAACCCACCCTGAAACCACCACACCAAACACATGAAGAAGAAAAGGAAAAGTGTGTCAGTGCGACGAAGGCGAGTTTGGAACGAAATCTGAGCTTACGACACAGATTCAATAAAAGAAAAAGCACAGACGGTAAATGAATAGGTCAAATTATGCTAAGTCACTCCCCCTTCAGAGCGCCACCACAAAACACAATCGGCGAATCCCAATAATGAAACTACCGCACGTCACATCAGGTTTGTCCAGTCCATGTGTACAGTTTTGTGTTGTTTTTGTGTATTTATGGAGAATTGTCGTAACCTTAAGGAGGATTTGAATAAAGCCCAGGAGAGATCACTAGATTACTCAGACATGGATGGGTGACTCTAAAACCTCCCCAGGTTTGTGATGAAGAACAGTGTTAGAACATGGAGGAAAGTTCAGTAGAAATAATTATCTCCAAAAATCCAGACACAGCCATACTTCATGCTAGAAAACACCACAGCGGAATCTGTCCACTCTGAACACTGACCGGAGAGAAGTGTCACAGAGAGATAAAGAAACAAAGAAAGAGAGAGAGGGAGTGAGGGAGAGAGAAACAGAGGGATGAAGAGAGGGAGAAAGGGAAGAGAGAGAGTGGGAGAGGAGAGAGAGAAAGAGGTGGAAGGACAGAGAGAGAGAGAAAGAGAGTAGAGGACAGAGACACAGAGAGAGAGAGAGTGAGAAAGAGAACATGACAGAGAGAGAGAGAGAAAGGGGGGAGAGAAAGATCGAGAGAGAGAGAAAAGGAGAAAGGGGGCAAGGAGAGAGACAAAGAAGACAGGGACACAGAGAGGGATAGAGAGAGGGGGAAGGACAAAGAGAGAGAAAAACAGAGAGATAAAGAGAAGATGACAGAGAGACAGGGGGGATGGACAGATAGAAAGAAAGAGAGGGGATGAAAGAGAGAGAAGAGGACAGGGAGTTTGCATGAAAGACCAGAACGAACTGTAACGGAGAGATTTGTTTATGATGGAGGAGATAAAGAAACAAAGAGAGAGAGAGAGAGAGAGAGAGAGAGAGAGAGAGAGAGAGAGAGAGAAAGAGAGGAAAAAAGAGAGGAAAAAAGAGAGAAAAAAGCGAGGGAGAGGGAGGGAGAAAGAGAGAAGGAGAAGGAGGTCTGACTGAGGCCTGAGGCTGATGTAGCAGACGTATTGTTCCCGTCCACAGAGACTGAAGGAAACGAGGACACAACAAGAACACACAACACACAACACACAACACACAACACACAACACACACACAACACACACAGATGCACGTAACATGTTTATTTGTTATTTGAGAGTGACTTGCTTAACGGCACAAAATCAGGTACGTCATTTTTTTCTGGTCAAATTTTTCTTAAATTTGGATTTAATTTGTTGGGATAAAACCTGCTGTAAAAATAAATTATAATTTTACACAAAACAAGAAGCAAAAAATGACGAGGAATGAGGAAGTAGAGTTAGAGACAAAATAAAGGTGTTTTACACTTTTATTTGTCAAATAATAATTTTTGTGTACAAGAGAAAATGTGGCTCATTGTAAAGCACGGTTGCTAGGTAACAGTGGAATTCCCCGGTGTGATGATAAAATAAAAACAAATCAAAACAAAAACTGGCCAAACTGGGATTTTATTTTAACTTAACGGGTCAAAGCTCAGATTAAAGTCTAACATGAGTAACAGAGCTTCAGACAGAGCAGTGCCTACAGTTAGCATCACACCACCAGGGAATGTTGATGACATCAGCTGCAAAGTGTTAAATGTAGAATTTCCTGTAACAATGTACTACGGAGAGAGAGAGAGAGGAGGAGAAGGAAGGAGGGAGAGAGAGAGAGAGAGAGAGAGAGGGAGAAGGAGGGAGGGAAGGGAGAGAGAGGGGGTGGGGGGGAGAGAGAGAGAGAGAGAGAAAGAAGGAGGGGGAGGGGGTGAGAGAGGGAGAGAAAAATAGAGGGAAGGGGAGCGATTAGAGAGGGAGAGAGAGAGGGTAAGAGAAGGAAAGAGAGGGGAAGGGAGAAAGAGAGACGGAGGGAGGGATAAAAGGAGAGAGATGGAGTGGGTGAAAGAGAGAGGGAGAGTGAAAGGGAGAGAGGGGGATGAAGGGTAAGAAGAGAGAGAAAGGGAAGAGATTGGCGAGAATGAGGAGATGAGAGGAGGAGATTAAAAGAAAGGGGGAGAGACAGAGGAGAGATGGTCAAGAGGGACGAACTGGACACTGTTTGTCTCTCTTTCTCGCTCCCTCCACCTCTCTTCCCCCTTTTTCCTTCTCTCTCCTGTGATCACCCGCTCCACCTCTCCCTCTCCGCTCCCTCTCTTCATCGTCCTGTCTCTCTCCTCTTCCTTCATCCCTCTCTCTCCTCTCCCTTCATCTCTCTCTCCTCTCCTTTCATCCCTCTCTCTCTCTCCTTTCATCCCTCTCTCTCTCCACCTCGCTACAGCTGAAGGCGATCGATCCTGTCGCCGTCCATCTGACCAATCAAACAGCTCGGATCGATGCGTAACCCACGGTAACACCGCATCCCGCCTCCCGTCGCTAATGGAGACCGCAGACCTTGGGAATTGGCCGCTGATGGATGATTGACAGATGCAGAAAAGAGGAGGGATGGAAGGAAGGAAGAGGAGGAGAAAGAGCGGTGTTTGAAGAGAAAGAGAGAGAGAGAGAGAGAGAGAGAGAGAGAGAGAGAGAGAGAGATGAAGGGAGAGAGGAGGGAGAGAGAGAAGGGGAAGAGAAAAGTGAGAAAAAGATTGAGATGAGAGAAGGAGGATGGGATTTTGGAGAGAGAGAAACAGAGGGATGAAGAGAGAGAGAGAAACAGAGGAATGAAGACAGAGGGAGAGGGATGAAGGAGAGAGCGAAACAGAGGGGTGAAGGGAGAGAGAAACGGGATGAGGGAGAGAGGACAGGGAGAGAGAAAGAGGGAGGGAGACGGAGAGGGAGAGGGGTGAAGAGAGAGAGAGGGATAAGAGGAGAGAGAAGAAGAAAGGGAGAAAGAGAGAAGGAGAGAGAGGGGTGAAGGGAGAGAAAGGAAAGAGAAGAAGGAGAAAAAGGGCGTGAGGAGATGAAAGAGGATGAGATTGAATGTTCAATGAAAAAGGGAAGAGAATAACGAGGAAAAGAGGGAATGGGGAGATTCGAGAGGAGGAGGAGAAGGAAAGAAGAGAGGAGAGACAGAAGAAAGGGAGAGACAGAAGAGAGGGAGAGATAGAAGAGAGGGAGAGATAGAAGAGAGGGAGAAACAGAAGAGAGGGAGAGACAGAAGAGAGGGAGAGACAGAAGAGAGAGAGACAGAAGAGAGGGAGAGACAGAAGAGAGAGAGACAGAAGAGAGGGAGAGACAGAAGAGAGGGAGAGACAGAAGAGAGGGAGAGACAGAAGAGAGGGAGACAGAAGAGAGGGAGAGATAGAAGAGAGGGAGAAACAGAAGAGAGAGAGACAGAAGAGAGGGAGAGACAGAAGAGAGGGAGAGACAGAAGAGAGAGAGACAGAAGAGAGGGAGAGACAGAAGAGAGGGAGAGACAGAAGAGAGGGAGAGATAGAAGAGAGGGAGAAACAGAAGAGAGGGAGAGACAGAAGAGAGGGAGAGACAGAAGAGAGGGAGAAACAGAAGAGAGAGAGACAGAAGAGAGGGAGAGACAGAAGAGAGGGAGAAACAGAAGAGAGGTAGAGACAGAAGAGAGGGAGAGACAGAAGAGAGGGAGAAACAGAAGAGAGGGAGAGACAGAAGAGAGGGAGAAACAGAAGAGAGGGAGAGACAGAAGAGAGGGAGAGACAGAAGAGAGGGAGAGATAGAAGAGAGGGAGAAACAGAAGAGAGGGAGAGACAGAAGAGAGGGAGAAACAGAAGAGAGGTAGAGACAGAAGAGAGAGAGACAGAAGAGAGGTAGAAACAGAAGAGAGGGAGAGACAGAAGAGAGGGAGAGACAGAAGAGAGGGAGAGACAGAAGAGAGGGAGAAACAGAAGAGAGGTAGAGACAGAAGAGAGGGAGAGACAGAAGAGAGGGAGAGACAGAAGAGAGGGAGAGATAGAAGAGAGGGAGAAACAGAAGAGAGGGAGAGACAGAAGAGAGGGAGAAACAGAAGAGAGGGAGAAACAGAAGAGAGGGAGAGACAGAAGAGAGGGAGACACAGAAGAGAGAGACACAGAAGAGAGGTAGAGACAGAAGAGAGGGAGACACAGAAGAGAGGGAGAGACAGAAAAGAGGGAGAAACAGAAGAGAGGGAGAAACAGAAGAGAGGGAGAAACAGAAGAGAGGGAGACACAGAAGAGAGGGAGAAACAGAAGAGAGGGAGACACAGAAGAGAGGTAGAGAATGTCCAGGGGGATGAACTGGAGCCTGTTTTCTTGTTCAGGAAGCAGAGGAGCATTTAGAGGTTTTAAAGGAGGAGAGGAGAATCCGACTTTTATCGTTTTATTTTTTTATCACCCACTTTGTATAAATGAAATTATTTATTACTTATTTTTCTATTTTATTTTGACTTGTACATTTACATTTATATAATTACTCCTTATTTGACACGTGTCTCTTTCTATTTTTTCTGCTGCTTATTTAGAATTTATTTATTTTATTTTACAAAAGCGTTTGACGAACCTTCCAGCAGAAAAGTTTTCCACTTTATTTCTATAAACGTCACAGTTTCCAAAGTGCAGCACAGAAAAATTAATAGAATAAAAGAAAGAAAAACATAAATAAAAACAGTAAATAAAATGTGTTAAAATGCATAAAGCTAAAAATTATAAAGAACAAATAAATACATTAATTAAAATAAAATAAATAAGAAAAATAAAATAAGAAAATAAAAATAAAATAAATGAATAAAATAAATAATAAAAAATAAAATAAAAAAATAAAATAAAAAATAAAAAAGTAAAAAATAAAGTAAATAATAAAAAATAAAATAAGAAAATAAAAATAAAATAAATCATAAAAAATAAAATAAATAAAAAATAAATAAAAAGAAAATAAAATTAAAAAAAAGAAAAATAATAAAATATAATTAAATAAAAATTAAAATGCAGCTTTAAACACAACTCCAGGTCTGTTTGTGATGAGGAAAGGACATTAGAACAGGTCAGAAAACAGCTTAACACGGGCCCTTGAATAAATCCAGTCTCTTCTCCTGGTCAAAGGTCACGTATAAACTCACAGTTGGAGAAGTTTTGCATATGTCCCGCTGTGTGACTCATTACACAACACACACCCTGAGCTAATGCGGATAATGATTAGCCGTGTGGGCCCTCGGTTCGGGGGTTATGGCTCCAGTCTGAATACGCCTCTGTTATTTTTTATCTTTCATTTGGATACGGGACGGTTTCTCCATTATTTTCCCGGTCAAAGTCTGTCCCGCCTGTGCTTTTTATTCAAATCTGCACTGTCCAGCTTTTTAAAATAACTTTTCCCTCTACTTGAAGGTGCACTGTGGAACTTTTAGGTGCTTGTTTCTATGGAGACGTCATTGCTCTGCCTGGAATGTTCCGCAGTGTGACATTAAACAGCTCTACTTTACATTTATTCAATCACAGGTGGTTTTAGAGCTAAAAAACACCTAGAAAAACAGACATTCTGACTGTGAGCGGGGTCGCCTCTCCACAGATCTGACCTGGAACTTGGTCTGGTTTGGTCTCCATGGAGATAGAAAGGTTTAATGCCATACTGTGAAACATTCCAGACAAAGCAGTTGTCTGGGTTGTTGTACAGTTGTAGGGAGTATTATCTGTTACATAAGGGTGAGTTGTTGTACAGTTGTAGGGAGTATTATCTGTTACATAAAGGTGAGTTGTTGTACAGTTGTAGGGAGTATTATCTGTTACATAAAGGTGAGTTGTTGTACAGTTGTAGGGAGTATTATCTGTATTTTTCAAGTGAACAGCTCCTTTTCCCTGAAATGATCCAAATGATTCTAGTGAAGGTGTGTGGAGTTTAAAAACACAGTGGAGCACTTCCTGTATCACCACATGACATCACAAGGTGGAACAGAGTGTTTTCAGTTTGAGAAAAGAACTCGTGTTAAATCTGCAGGTTTGTGTTAAACATGTGAATGAAACAAACACAACTCCAGGTGTTTGTGGTGAAAACAACATTAGAACATCAGGAAACAGCGAAACACGGGACGTTTGGGTTTAATTTAAAAACAAAAAAGGACAAAAAAGCATCAGAACAATCCTCATCTTTTTTCCCGGCATCTTCAGACGAGCGTGGATTTATCGCTCTCTCGTCGGACACCATTTGGACGGAGGATTCCTGGTTAATTTTTCATGACTCCACCTCCATCTTTGACAGAGTGCTCACTTAAAGCTCGAGTGACACCGTGAATAAAACGAACGCACCCGTCCTCTTTGTGATCTGGATTTAGAAGCACAATGTTTTTGTTCTTCTCACAAATGGATTCTATATTCTGTCCTCACATTCAGCGCCTCAAACACTGCTCCTCTTCACTTAAGACGCCATTTTGAATCTTTCCTGAGACGCGCGGCGGCCATTTTGAGTGAACGATTCTGAAGTGAGGAAATACGGAACACTCGTTTTGTTTTTGAGCCAGAAGGTCCTGAGTTCGAACCCCAGACGTCTCGTCTCCTTGGAAATGTTGTTGCAGTGCCTGGAATGTGCCGGAGTGTGGCATTAAACTTCTGTCTAGCATTTATTCAATGACAGAAGTGTAAAGTAAAGTAATCATATTTATTTAAATAATAAATATGATAAAAAATTAAAATGAAAAAAAAAAAAATTAAATTAAATCAAATCAAATCACTTGAAAAAATTTTGTGGGCTCACCTTTCCACAAATCTAACCTGTAACATCTTTTTAATGTTATACTGTGGAACATTCCAGTCAGGGTTTTAGACTGATGAAAAATTAGAACCGTCGCCATGGCAATGAACAATTTAAATGGCGTCAGTAACAGGAAGTTGAAAGATACGAATGGGCCTATGCAATACTTTTTCAAATCGTGATATAGAAAGAAAGAAAGAAAGAAAGAAAGATAGATAGATAGATAGATAGATAGATAAGATAATGACAAGATAATGACATAAATAAATAAATAAATAAATAAATAAACTTTGAAAAAAACATACAGTTGTGGGCTTGCCTCTCCACAAATCTAACCCGGTCACTCTCTTTTTTACGTGATGAGAGAAACTGAAAGTGAATAAACGCCCGGCGCAGTCAGTCCGGCGCGGTCAGTCCTGCACGAGACGAGGGTAAAGCGCCTTCACTCGTTTATTCATTCTTTCGTTCACTCGTTTCTTGGTTCTTTCGTTCTTTGAGGCCTGCAGGTGTTCGGCCTCTCGCACAAGTGTTCGTCTTTCACACTGGGAGCTCAGATCCTCCTCATCTGTAACCCGCTCCAACGCTCCAACGGAGAGAGGGAGAGGGGGATGGAGGGAGGAGAGGAGAGAGAGAACAGACCCTCAGTAACGGAGAGAGGGAGAGGGGGATGGAGGGAGGAGAGGAGAGAGAGAACAGACCCTCAGTAACGGAGAGAGGGAGAGGGGGATGGAGGGAGGAGAGGAGAGAGAGAGAACAGACCCTCAGTAACGGAGAGAGGGAGAGGGGGATGGAGAGAGGAGAGGAGAGAGAGAACAGACCCTCAGTAACGGAGAGAGGGAGAGGGGGATGGAGAGAGGAGAGGAGAGAGAGAACAGACCCTCAGTAACGGAGAGAGGGAGAGGGGGATGGAGGGAGGAGAGGAGAGAGAGAACAGACCCTCAGTAACGGAGAGAGGGAGAGGGGGATGGAGAGAGGAGAGGAGAGAGAGAACATACCCTCACCAACAGAAAGCGAGAAGGAGGGAGGGAAGGAGAAGAGAGAGAAGGGGAGGGAGAGGAAGAGAGGGAGAGGGGAGGAGAGAAAGAGAGAGAGCAGAAAGAGCTACACTAGACCTAAAACTATTTGTGCTGACGCCACACAAATGCAGCATCACACGTTAAAGCCCCACTGCGGAACATTTTACACAACACTTATACTATAGATTATTATTGCTCTAAAATACTGTTGTTTATGTTAAGAGAAGAAGAAAGAGAAGGAGAAAGAGAAGAAGAAAGACAAGGAGAAAGAGAAGAAGAAAGACAAGGAGAAAGAGAAGAAGAAAGAGGAGGAGAAAGAGAAGAAAGACAAGGAGAAAGAAGGAGGAGAAAGAGAAGAAGAAAGAGAAGAAGAAAGAAGGAGAAAGAGAAGAAGAACGAGAAAGAGAAGAAGAAAGAGAAGAAGAAAGAGGAGGAGAAAGAGAAGGAGAAAGAGAAGAAAGAGAAGGAGAAAGAGAAGAAGAAAGAGAAGGAGAAAGAGAAGAAGAATGAGAAGAAGAATGAGAAAGAAGAAGAAAGAGAAAGAGAAGAAGAAAGAGAAGAAGAAAGAGGGATGGGGCAAATATTCATATAATTTTCAGTGTCTCTTTCTGGACATCGGCAGGTACAGATTTAATTCATTTTTTTACTTTTTTTGATTATCCTGATTTCTAAAAAAGAAGAAAAGAAAAAAACAAAGAAAAAGAAAAACAGTCAATGAGTAAATGATAAATAAAGGAAATAAAACTGTGAAAAGACGAGTGAGAAGTGTAAAGTTCTGATTTTCTGAATGGACACGGGTCTTGTATTGGTTTAAATCCTGTCGCTCCATTCAGGCCCAAACGTGAATTATCAAGTCAAATCAGATGCCCTCCCACGCTCCTCCGCTCTCTCACACACGCCCACAGACAGTCTGCAGCCCGAGTCACTTCACTCGTCTCTAACACGCTTCTCTTTCATTATTTTAACTTTTATCTCTTTATTTTTAACTGTATTTATTTATTTTTTTTCATTTTACAAAGACGGATACTTGGGACAGTTGCCATAGCGATTAACGAATCATCTGCGCAGGGGACGGTTTCAAAATGTATTCTCAATTATAAGGTCTCTAAATAAAAAATATGTTTTGTAAAATAAAAATAGACAATAGACACATTTGTATAATAGAAGAATAAATAATTGTACACCTGTTTCTCCTATATAAATGGAAGAACAGATTTTAAGTTAATACAGTTAAAAAAAGTTAATAAAGTTAATACATAAAAGAAATAGTATGTAAAAATGTATTTATTTGTATTTATTGTATTTATTTATTTATTTATTTTATTTTATTTTATTTTTTGCAATAATTTTTTACACCCATCCCAAAAAAAAAAAAAAAAAAAAGTTATCCCCAATATAATATATATATATATAAAAAAAAAAAAACTCAACTAGTTCTACATTCATTCATTAAATATTCAGATTTTACGTCAATTTTCTGTGAATAAATGGAACAGATTTGTAGATTTAAATCACAGTTTTTAAATCTGTAGTCTTTTTTCTCAGACTCTTCTCCTCTTTTGTTTTGTGTTTTTTTTTTCGCTGTGATAAACGTCCGTCTGTGCTGATGCCCCCCCCCCGTGTCCGCGTCGCCCACCAGACTGTAAACAACAGCGTCTCCGCGGTAACGGTCTCCATGGACGCCGTAATGTGTGCGCGTGTGTGCTTGTGTGTTCTCTTGTATGTTTGTGTGTTCTCCTGTGTGCTCGTGTGTGCGCTTTACACTGCATTCCAAATTCTTATGCAAATTATATTTTTCTCTGATTTTTCCAAATTGTCAATATAAATGAGTCATCCTGTAAGACAACGCTCAGGGACAGAGAGAGCCCGCAAGACAACGCTCAGGGACAGAGAACCCGCAAGACAACGCTCAGGGACAGAGAACCCGCAAGACAACGCTCAGGGACAGAGAGAACCCGCAAGACAACGCTCAGGGACAGAGAGAGCCCGCAAGACAACGCTCAGGGACAGAGAACCCGCAAGACAACGCTCAGGGACAGAGAGAGCCCGCAAGACAACGCTCAGGGACAGAGAGAGCCCGCAAGACAACGCTCAGGGACAGAGAGAGCCCGCAAGACAACGCTCAGGGACAGAGAGAGCCCGCAAGACAACGCTCAGGGACAGAGAGAGCCCGCAAGACAACGCTCAGGGACAGAGAGAGCCCGCAAGACAACGCTCAGGGACAGAGAGAGCCCGCAAGACAACGCTCAGGGACAGAGAGAGCCCGCAAGACAACGCTCAGGGACAGAGAGAGCCCGCAAGACAACGCTCAGGGACAGAGAGAGCCCGCAAGACAACGCTCAGGGACAGAGAGAACCCGCAAGACAACGCTCAGGGACAGAGAGAACCTCCAAGACAACGCTCAGGGACAGAGAGAACCCGCAAGACAACGCTCAGGGACAGAGAGAACCTCCAAGACAACGCTCAGGGACAGAGACAGCCCGCAAGACAACGCTCAGGGACAGAGAGAACCCGCAAGACAACGCTCAGGGACAGAGAGAGCCCGCAAGACAACGCTCAGGGACAGAGAGAACCCGCAAGACAACGCTCAGGGACAGAGAGAGCCCGCAAGACAACGCTCAGGGACAGAGAGAGCCCGCAAGACAACGCTCAGGGACAGAGAGAACCCGCAAGACAACGCTCAGGGACAGAGAGAGCCCGCAAGACAACGCTCAGGGACAGAGAGAACCTCCAAGACAACGCTCAGGGACAGAGAGAACCTCCAAGACAACGCTCAGGGACAGAGAGAACCCGCAAGACAACGCTCAGGGACAGAGAGAACCCGCAAGACAACGCTCAGGGACAGAGAGAACCTCCAAGACAACGCTCAGGGACAGAGAGAACCTCCAAGACAACGCTCAGGGACAGAGAGAACCTCCAAGACAACGCTCAGGGACAGAGAGAACCTCCAAGACAAAGCTCAGGGACAGAGAGAGCCCGCAAGACAAAGCTCAGGGACAGAGAGAGCCCGCAAGACAAAGCTCAGGGACAGAGAGAGCCCGCAAGACAACGCTCAGGGACAGAGAGAACCCGCAAGACAACGCTCAGGGACAGAGAGAACCCGCAAGACAACGCTCAGGGACAGAGAGAACCCGCAAGACAACGCTCAGGGACAGAGAGAACCTCCAAGACAACGCTCAGGGACAGAGAGAACCCGCAAGACAACGCTCAGGGACAGAGACAGCCCGCAAGACAACGCTCAGGGACAGAGAGAACCCGCAAGACAACGCTCAGGGACAGAGAGAGCCCGCAAGACAACGCTCAGGGACAGAGAGAACCCGCAAGACAACGCTCAGGGACAGAGAGAGCCCGCAAGACAACGCTCAGGGACAGAGAGAACCCGCAAGACAACGCTCAGGGACAGAGAGAGCCCGCAAGACAACGCTCAGGGACAGAGAGAACCTCCAAGACAACGCTCAGGGACAGAGAGAACCCGCAAGACAACGCTCAGGGACAGAGAGAACCTCCAAGACAACGCTCAGGGACAGAGAGAACCTCCAAGACAACGCTCAGGGACAGAGAGAACCTCCAAGACAACGCTCAGGGACAGAGAGAACCTCCAAGACAAAGCTCAGGGACAGAGAGAGCCCGCAAGACAACGCTCAGGGACAGAGAGAACCTCCAAGACAACGCTCAGGGACAGAGAGAACCCGCAAGACAACGCTCAGGGCACGTGTGTCTCTGCACAACTTAGAGACCGTTTACATCCCAGGAGCAGCACACGTTTATTTTATCAACTCATTTTGTATATTTGAGTATTTGTGTGTGTGCGTCTTGTGTTACCGGTGTGCGACAGCAGGTTGTGTGTGTGTGTTTTGTGTTACCGGTGTGCGACAGCAGTTTGTGTGTGTGTGTTTTGTGTTACCGGTGTGCGACAGCAGGTTGTGTGTGTGTTTTGTGTTACCGGTGTGCGACAGCAGGTTGTGTGTGTGTGTTTTGTGTTACCGGTGTGCGACAGCAGGTTGTGTGTGTGTTTTGTGTTACCGGTGTGCGACAGCAGGTTGTGTGTGTGTGTTTTGTGTTACCGGTGTGCGACAGCAGGTTGTGTGTGTGTGTTTTGTGTTACCGGTGTGCGACAGCAGGTTGGGGGACAGCAGCCCGGGCAGTCCTGGGTGGAGCAGGCGTGGTCCGTCCTGAAGCCCGGCCCCGGAGCACCTCTTTGGGGGTCGACCCGGACGAGAGCTGCAGGAGAACCAGAGACAAACGTGAGACTGGGACAGGGACAGGGACGCAGGAGACAGGGACAGGGACGCAGGAGAACCAGAGACAAACGTCAGTGGACCTTCAGTGGACAAACGCTCCACCAACTGAGCTCCTGCTGCCCCAAAAACACGTGTGCTGAATCATTTAAAAACAGATATATTTAATGCCATACTGTGGAATATTCCAGGCAAATGTATTTTCTAATGTCGTCTCCTCATCACAAACAGACCTGGAGTTGTGTTTTGTTTAACTCACAAACCTGCAGATTTAGGCTGAGTTCTTCTCTCAGACTGAAAACACTCTGTTCCACCTTGTGATGTCATCATGTGGTGATACAGGAAGTGCTCCACTGTGTTTTTAAACTCCACACACCTTCACTAGAATCATTTGGATCGTTTCGGTCCTGGAATTGTCGATCTCGACTGAACTAAAGGTAAAAGGAGCTGTTCACTTGAAAACTACCACTTGATGACATCACAAGGTGGAACAGAGCGTTTGGAGCTTTGGAGGTGTAGACAGACTAATAATAAAGAGTTCCTCAAACATGTGAATGAAACAAACAAAACTCCAGGTCTGATTCTCATCAGAAACTCACAGTCCGACCCACCGCGGCGGAGAGACGCCACACCATTAATTAAACGCCGAACGCTGCGCCGTGATTGGTGGAAACCTGCAGGTGGTTTTTCGCGCGTGTCACGGAGGAACGGCGCCTTCGTCTGTTCACACCTCAGACCAGCAGGACTCACCCCCGCTTTAAATATACACGAGGAGAGAGGGAGGAGGAGAGAGGGAGGAGGAGAGAGGAGAGGGGGAGAGAAGGAGGAGCAGAGAGGAGGAGAGAAGGAGGAGCAGAGAGGGAGGAGGAGAGAGGAAGGAGAGGAGAGGAGAAAGGGAGGAGAAGAGGAGAGAGGGAGGAGAAGAGGAGAGGGGGAGAGGAGAGAGGGAGGAGGAGAGGAGAGAAGGAGGAGAGGAGGAGAGGAGAGGAGCAGTGAGGAGCAGGGGACAGACTGATGCTCCACACGCGAGACTCAAGACACAAAAATATTGTCCAGAAAATCAAATTTCAAACACGACGTTTCGATTCTGGATATTCAGATTTAGTTTCCACACTGAGGATAAAAACTAAAATCATTTTCAACATTTATTTAGTGTTTCAGTTCAAAGTTCAAGATATTCTCAAATCATATCCAAAATGTCCAGTGTGTCCTATTTTTGTATTCTATTTTTGACAGTCCCGTCTTTAGTCTTCATCCTGTTGAATCCAGAAGAATCCGAAATCAGAACATTTTCCTCTAGAAAATTCTTGTCTGATTCAGAACAAAATATGTCACTTTCTCACTCCTTTATGTTGATTTTTCTCCTTTTTTTTCTTTTCTTTCCACGGCTGCTCGTAACAGTGAACAGAGCACGCTTCTCTCTGATTGGCTGATCCGCCTGTCAATCACTCCCTCTGGAATCAGACTCCAGACTCGGCTCCAGATCCACTCGTCCGTGTGAAGTTTTGGTGAAATCGTGCGGTTCTGGGTGGACAGGTGATGTATTTAAGGATGAGGTAAAGATTATTTTTAAATCGTTTATTCTTTCGATTAATCGGTTAGTAGTTTGGATAATGAAAACCCAGTGAATATCGAAACAAAAACAGTATTTTTGTATTTTTATTTGTAATATTACTGTTCTTCTGTTGGTGTCGTGTTTTAGCCTGAGCAAAAATCTCCTGGAGCCTGTGGAGCTGAGCGCAGATCCAACTCTCCCTCTTTCTCTTTCCCTCTTTCCTTCTTTCCCTCTCTCTCTCTCTCTCTCCGTGTGTCTCTAGGTGTAAATGACTTTGGACGCCCATCTGTTCGCTCGCCCCCTGCGGAGAAATGGCCTGTATGCACACCTCTCCCTCTCACTTTCTCCCTCTCTCCCTCTCTCTCTCTCTTTCTTTCTACCCCTCCTCTCTATCTGGCTCTTCACTCACTCTTTCCCCCCCTTCCTCTCTTTCTTCCTCCCTCTCTCTCTCACACTCACACACTTTTTCTACTATTTTACTCTCTCTCCCTCCTCTTTCTGTGTCCCTTTCTCTCTCTCCCTCCCTCCCCACATCTCTTCTCCTCTGCCTCCTGTCTTTCTCTCTTCCCTCTCCCCTCTTTCTCTCCTCCCTTTCTCATCCTCTCCCTCCTCTCTTTCTCTCTCCTCACAGTACCCCCCTCTCTCTCTTCCTCCTCTCTCTCCTCGCTTTCTCCTCCCTCCTCTCTCTTTTTCTCTCACCTCCTCTCTCCCTCCTCTCTCGTCTCTCTCTCCACCCTCTCCCTCCTTCCCACTTCTCGTTCTCTCTCTCCTCTCTTTCTCTTCCCTCTCCCGTCTCCCTCCTCTCCTCCATCTCTCCCTCCCTCTCTGTGTAATTCCCGTTTTTTCCTGCCCTCGTGCACATGGATAATACAGCAGGGTTGGACACAGAGCCTCAAACGTGGACACCGTTCTAACGAGGACTCAACCAAGAATCGGACATAGAAAAGACTCGATACTGATACCGATTCCGATACCGCAATGATGATAATAAAAATCCCTCTTTCTTTAGTCGATCTCCTGTGATTTTCCACATTAAACGGCAGAACTTTCTTTTCTCTTCCCATGTGTCCTGACGTCTGTGGAATCCCTCAGTCTCCAGGAACGTTCCACTGGTCCACAGGCGTTTACTTTTTTCTTTTTTTTTTCTACTTTTTTCTACATTTTTTAAATTTCTTCACATATTTGGCGTCTTCTGTTTGTATTTCAAATGTAGAAAATATTAAAAATAAAGAAAAAACAAGAGCGGGCGAGTCGTGTGTTTGTGGGAGAGGGGGAAGGAGGGAGGAGAGAGAGGTAAGTTGAGAAAGAAGAGATGGGGGAGAGAAAGAGAGGGAGTGACAGAGAGGAGGGAGGGTGATGGATGGAGGGAGAAATGGAGAAGGACAGAAAGAGAAGGGGAGAGAGAGAGAGAGGGAGGAAAGAGGGAGAGGAACGAAACAGAGAGAGCGGAGACTGAAAGAGAGGTAATGTGAGAAAGCAGAGATAGGGAGAGAGAGAGGGAAGGGGAGAGACAGACGGAGGAGAAAGAGGGAGGAGAGAGAGGGAAAAAGAGAGAGGGAAGGTAGAGGAGGTAGAGAGGAGAGGGTGACGACAGTGAGTGTTTTGTCCAAACTCAGTGGAGCAGAACAGAGGATCTGTCCATCCTGAGACACAATATTAAACCATCAAAGAGAGACCACTGTCCCCCTCTGTCCTCTCTGTCCTCTATGTCCACCTGTGTCCCCACTGAAACGCACGATTACAAAAAAAGGTCTGGTTTAGTCCTGGTTTAGTCCTGGTCTAGTCCTGGTCTAGTCCTGGTCTGTTTTATTCAAATACACATTGGTATAAACAAAAACAAAGCTCAAGATTTTCACTTTCACACGGCTCAGAATTAGGCAAAAAACAAATGCAGAACAAATAAATAACGATTATTTATATTTCAAACTGTGTGTCTGTGTCTGTATGTGTATCTGTTTATATATATATCTATGTGTATACATTTATATATATGTATGTGTATGTGTATAGGTCTATATATATGTATATATATGTATAGTATGTATAGACTTTAGATTTATGCAATAATTTGAAGAATTGATATGAGGCTGTAATCAGGACAGTCTTTAGTGATGTCACCAACTACAGGAAACTGCAGACGTCACTAAACCGTCTCCATGGCAACAGGAGCAGACGCTTCACCAAAACAGAGAGTACGAGGTTTACCTGAACTAAACCGCTTTCAAAACAGAGCTCCGGTTTGTTTTGTTTTGTTTTGGGGTTTTTTTGTTTTGTTTTGTTTTATTTTGTTTTATTTTATTATTTATTTATTTTATTATTGATTTATTTTTATTTATTTTTTAAATTTATTTTATTTTATTTATGTATCTTTGGAGTGCGCGGTCAGACTGGGTCCCACCGGGAGAGCCTGAGATTTTGTGGGTGTAAAAGCCTCCTGGTGTGAGACTGTACGTGTGAAGAGAGAGAAGGAGGGAAGAGGGAGAGAAGAGGAGGGACAGCAATGGATGGAGGGAGGGAGGAGTGAGGAAGAGGAGATAGGGGAGTGAGAGAGAGATTAAGGGAGGGGAAGAGGAGAGGGAGGGAGCGAGAGAGAGAAGAGGAGGAGGGAGGGAGAAAGAGAGAGAGGGAAGGAGAGGAGAGAGGAGGGAGAGTGATGGAGGGAGGAAGAGAAAGGGAGGAGAGAGAATGAGAAGGAAAGAAGGGAGAGAGAAGAGAGATAGAAGAGCAAGAGAGGGAAATAGGGAGAGAGATGAAGAGAGGGGAAGAGAGAGAGAGAAGCAGGGAGGGAGGGAGGAGTGAGAAAGAGGAGATAGGAGAGAGAGAGAGCGAAAGAGAAAGACAGGGAGGAGGGAGAGCAATGGATGGAGGGAAGGAGAGAGAAGAAGGGAGGGAGAGAAAGGGGAGAGAAAGAGAATGAGAAGAAAAGAAGGGAGACAGAAGAGAAAGAGAGATGAAGGGAGGGGAGGAGAAAAAGAGGGAGAGATGAAGGGAGGAGAGAGGTACATGGAGACAAACTGAGCATGAACTGAACATGAGACGGACACGGCTCCAGTGAACTCTGCTTCACCCCAAAGAAAACGCACAAAACACACACACAAAACACACTGTCCCCAAACACACAAAACACACACTGTCCCCAAACACACACAAAACGCACAAAACACACACACAAAACACACACTGTCCCCAAACGCACAAAACACACACACAAAAATCACACTGTCCCCAAACACACAAAACACACACTGTCCCCAAACACACACAAAACGCACAAAACACACACACAAAAATCACACTGTCCCCAAACACACAAAAAACACACTGTCCCCAAACACACACCAAACACACAAAAAACACACACGCTCAGCCTCTTCTGTCACGGTTCAAGGAAAATTTGTATTAAAAAACAATATAAAACAATGGTGAAATAATTAGAAAGTTCTTTTACAATTTGGTACATTCTTCATTCATAAAAGTGCATTTTTCACTCAGCCTCTTCGACCAATGAGGCGGGTTCAGTGTCTTGCCCAACGACCTCACAGCAGCCCATACAATACCATGAGTGGGAATTGAACCAGCAGTTGTCCAGTTAGTTCACAATAGTTTCAGAATGACGGAAAGTTAAAGCCTGAAAAAGTAAAAGACCTGCTGCTGAGCAAATGTTACAAAAACCTGCCGTCGCCATGGTAATTAACAAATAATTTTCTCTTCCACATTTACTTCCTCAATCCGGGCAAGCTCCTCCCACCGTGTGACGTCTGTAACATGCACGAACCAATCAGAGCGCGGCGTGGAGCGTTTGGACCAATCAGAGCGCGGCGTGGAGCGTTTGGACCAATCAGAGCGCGACGTGGAGCGTTTGGACCAATCAGAGCGCGACGTGGAGCGTTTGGACCAATCAGAGCGCGACGTGGAGCGTTTGGATCAATCAGAGCGCGACGTGGAGCCAATCAGAGCGCGGCGTGGAGCGTTTGGACCAATCAGAGCGAGAGCTGCTAGAGCGGAGCGAGCGCGGCTCAGAGCGGCGAGGCTCAGTCTGACAAAGATCACTTTCAGGAGCTTTGAGGAGTTAAACATTTTAAAAAGTTTATGTCGTGAAAATAGAAAAGAATCCTACAAAATCCGACTTTTGTGAAAGCCGGATGCCCTGTCAGGACACGGGCAGTTTGAATTCCCATAATGCATTGCGCTCTATGGGAGAATTCTGTCTGGGAGCTGCAGTACCTGAAGCGTCCACTAGAGCGGAGACAGAGGGGGAGGGGATTATCCAGGTTTATTTTAGATCCGTGGTTCTAAACATCTGCGTTTCACAAACTCTTCATCACTTCACAGTCCACAGGAAATGGATCTACTTCCTCGGGGTCAAAGTTCAGCCTCCAACCTGCTCCTTAAAACCGCTTCATCAAATTCGGAAAATAAATTAACTACAGGAGGCGTTAGCGTTAGCAGCAAGAGGAATTAGCTTCCATTTGAGGTCAAAGGTCAGGGTTTGGAAGTGGGTCAGGAGTGGACGCTGGTATAAATTATGATCCTGTGTAAACGCTGTGTATAAATTAGTGTCGTCACGGTAACAACATTTCAGACTTGATACTAAGGAACTGACTCGATACTCGATACCGATTCTGATTCCAGGATGAAAAAAAAACAAAAACTCTTTCTTTACCCAATATCCTGTGATTTTCCACATTAAATGGTAGAACTTCCATTTCTATTCCCATGTGTCCTTATGTCTGTGGAATCCCTCAGTGGTCCAGGTCTAAACCAGGTCTAAACCAGGTCTAAACCAGGTCTAAACCAGGTCTAAACCAGGTCTAAACCAGGTCCATGGGTGTATTCTAGTCTCTGTGCTCTTATCCTTGTTCGTTCTAAACACATTCAGTAAAGGTTCTGCTCTGTTCTGTCAGTGGAACTTCTTTTTTAGTATCAACACCTGTGAAAAATGAGGATCGAGTTTCGATACTCATTTTAGTATCGATTAGGATTTGATTTTCAATTCTTTTGACAAAACTAATGTCTGAAATACAGTAATTCTCTGATATAGTCCTGGTTTAGTCCAAGTTTAGTCCTGGTTTAGACCTGGTTTAGACCTGGTTTAGCCCTGGTTTAGTCCTGGTTTAGTCCTGGTTTAGACCTGGTTTAGACCTGGTTTAGACCTGGTTTAGTCCTGTTTTTTTCAGGAAAGGTTCATTTCTGTCTTGTCAATGGGACTTTTTTAGTATCAACACCTGCGAAAAATGAGGCTCTAGTTTCAATTCTGCTTTTAGTATCGATCACAGACTGTTTAAAGAAGCGGACTGAGCGAGTGTGACGTCACTGACAAATGAAGCTCATCGAGGCCAGCAGTTACAGGAGCGAATCTGAAGCCAAGTTCTGTATTTGTAATTCCAACCGTCAGTATCATAGCAACCAAAGAACCAATCAGGCCCGAGACTGTTGGAGTTAACGCCCCTTTTCGTCCACACCGCTGGTTTAACAACGCTGTCAATCAAACGTGTTGATTGACAGCTAACGGGAGCGACCTCGGGGAAAGAAGGCGTCTGATTGGTCTGTTATTAATGTCCATATTTTGGTTTAGGGACAAAATAGTGAAATAAAAATAAAAAGAATCATGTAGAGCGGATTTATATGAACATTTAAAACCAAAATGAGGAGCCTGGTGACCGCCCTGGAACTGCCGATCTCCACTGAACTAAAGGTAAAACTACCACTTCATGACATCACAAGGTGGAACAGAGCGTTTGGAGCTTTGGAGACGTAAAAAACCATAATTAAAAGTTACTCAAACATGTGTGAATAAAACAAAACACAACTCTGCGTATGTTTTTGATGAGGTAACAGCGTTATATCGTGACTTAAAGCTCACAAAGGCACATTTTGCGTAATATCGGAACTCTAAAGGCCTCAAAATGGAGCCTTCAAGCCCCACCACGGACTAAAAGGGAACAACTTCAAGATAATTTCTGTTTTGCTTCTGGAATTAGCTTCTATTTATGGCGGCGTGTGTAAAGGTCAGAGTTGAGTGTTGAAAGTGGGCCAGGGCTGGGATAATAAATGGCCGGTGTATATTGTGTAAATGTTGGGTATGGGAGGGTGATCTTTTGTTCCCGGGGCAAAGGGGGGTGGGCCATGACGAGGATTAATGCCCAACATATGGCAACCCAACGGGAGCGGGTACATTAGCGCCAACAAAGAAGGCCGCTAATGAGACGAGTATCACATGACTGTTTTGGTCTGAAAACTCCAGCCTCACAAACATCTCCGCTGCACTGTCCGGACGCAGGGTGGTTCGGATTTGTCCGGACGCAGGGTGGTTGGGATTTGTCCGGACGCAGGGTGGTTCGGATTTGACCAAGAAGAACAAATGACAAGAGAGAAGGTATAAGTTTACAGTGAGAAATTGTCCTGGTTTATGGGAAGCTTATGACGTAACGCTGTCACAGTGCTACAGTTTCAAACTCGATTTCGATAGGGAATAGACTTGATACTCAATACTGATGTCAAAACCACAAAAATAATAAAAAAACACCTTATGTCTGTGGTTCCATAGTGGTTCATGGGCGTAAACTAGTCTGTGTGCTCTTATACTTGTTCTGATCCAGCTCAAGATCATTCAGAAAAGGTTCATTTCTGTCTTTTTTCTGTCTTTTTTTTTTTTTTTTTAGCATCGATACTTGTGAAAAATGAGGATCTTTCAATACTAGTACAGTATGTAGTATTATATGTGCTAATATACTAGTATTGATTAGACAATTTTGACAACCTTAATTTGAGACTCTTTTCATTAAAATATAATATACAGACTAAAGGCCGCCACACGACAGGAGAATTTGCCACATTTAGGCTGTGATTTTCTTCTCCCTGAGTTCGAGGAGGCGTGACCCGACTTTGTGTTTTTGTGTGCGATTTTGAAGCTGCTGCGCTCCTCGTGTGTGTGTGTGTGTGTGTGTGTGTGCGATTTCGAACTGCTCTTTTATAATCTATACAGTATCAGCCAATAAAACAGAGCGTCAGGGGCAAACGAACGACAAACACGGATACAAACTCAATATAGTGAAAAATTATTAGTACACAACCTCTCGTAAAGTTGTAAAGTTAAACTGCAGTATTTTCACCCACATTAACCACAAATATTGTCCTCAAATAATGACACACAGTCCACAAAACAGCGCTGTGAATCCAGTTGGAAGCGTTTTCTTAATAATAATAACACAGTTTGGACTTGTGTCTAAACTAAAGTGCAGAGCTCTGATCTTTGAACACTTCAGAGTCTCAGAGCGACTGGTTTTACTGTCGACGGGAAACAGCAGACGGGATCGAGCTCACAACTTTATACTTTGTGGTCCACAGACGTGTCCCGCTGGAGTGTCTTTGTGATCAGAGATTTAAAATCTCTTCAGATTCTCCTCGTGTCTGTGGTGCGCTTCTTTTTCGCATGTTTAAAAATCGTTTAAGACCAAAAAATCCTGTAGCGTGCGGTGGCCTTAAGAAAGACTTATTCAACTTACGGGCCAGGGCCTAAATCAGACCCGACAAACGATATTCACATATTTAATTGGTTTAGTTAGTCCTGGTTTTATTCTAGGTTAGCACTAGTTTAGTCCTGGTTTAATTCTGCTTTAAACCTTATTTGGTCCTAGTTTAACTTAGACTTAGACTTTATTGATCCACAAAGGAAATGATCTGGACACAGCAGCTCAAACATCACAATATAATAACAAAGAGTAAAAGATATAAATGGTAATAATAAATTCTAAATAAGTAGCACAAAATATATCAAGAGACAAGTGTCAAAATAGAAAAATAAGTAATAAAAATCTCAGCTGAGTTAAATCTGGGTTAGTCCCGGTTCAGACCCTGAGGCCGTGAAATCTGTGCCTCAGGAAACTGAAGTGTGAATGACGGCGGCTCAGTTTGTAGAGCATTTGTCCATTGATCCACAGATGAATGCCGTCGTCGTGTCCTTGGGCAAGACACTTAACCCCCCTCGCCCCCAGTGTGTGCGTTCATCGGTGTGTGAATGGGTGAGTGGTTCCTTGTTGTAAAGCTCTGAGTGCCTTGAAGGAGGAAACGCGCTGTATAAAAATGTGACCGTTTACCGTGAATAATTATAAACTTAAAGATTTTGAAGCAACATCTCAGGTCAGGGTTATTTAGCTTAGACGTAGAGGTAATTTCATAACTGTTACCTAGCAACCATAATGTAAACAAGGGCCAAAACTCGTCTAAATCGCACAATGCATAAAAACAGTAAAAAACAGTGAAGTCTGACTATAATAATTATGGACGTTTAGCTGCAGGCGTCAGTTTCTGGTCCAGTTTTAAGATTATAATGTTTTTTTTTTGTGTTAAATAATATAAAAGTCCTAAGTGCTACTGCGATTTACGTCCGTCCATAAATATCTCCTCCTCTGTTGTCCCACCTTGGAGACAGCCCCATCCTGTTTCCATGACGACGCGTGATCGATCCCTGTCAGCTCACGGTCAGCGACTTAAAAACAGGAGCAGAGGCTGACGGCTAACGGGCTAACAACAAAGGGTGAACGTCTGTAATCGCTAACGCCAATCGCTAACGGCTAACGACGGCAGTGACACAGCGATTTAGAGCAGCGTTTGCCGGGGTCAGAGGTCACACACTCACACCACAGTGCATCATGGTCCTGCCCAAGTCCAGACCCGGGACGGTTTTATTTTTGTCTTTATGTTTCCACGGTTTGGGTTTCTGTTCGATCTTTGGTGCGGTCAATGGGAATTTATTTTGAAATTTCCCCCAGAAACGTCAAGTTCACATTTTTTCTCAATACAGTTATTTTATTAGGAGAGATTTTTTATTTTTAAGGCTTCAACGATTTCAAATTTATGTTTAGAATACTTTAAAAACATAATTCACAATCTAGAAAAACTAATTGCCATGGAGAATAACAAATTATTGGAGCCTAACAATTATTATTATTATTATTATTATTATTATTATTAATAATAATAATAATAATATTAATTAATTAATTAATACATTTTTTTTGCGAGAAGAACTCAGCCTAATGCCGAATGTTGGTAGTGGATTAATCCGAGTCCGTTCTCCCGACATCCATTGTAAATACGTTCCATTGCAACAGTTTGGGAAAATATGGACGCACAAGAAAGTTTAATGTTTATTTTTTTCGTTTATGAACAGTATGTAAAATGACATTTGGGACGGGCTACGTAAAACTCACCAGGGCGACATCCGAATCTCAAAGAACTCAACGCTCCGACTGAACCCTGAGGTAGTGAACGTCTTAGAGTCTGGGAGCTAAAGTTCTCTGTCGGCGAATCAATTAAATATGAAGTTTTTAGACGACACTTTCTCTACACAAACACAACTGAACAGATCAAAATAACGAAAAGACAGTTCTCCGCATTTACTGTTTACGCCGACATTTCTGCGGTGACGTAAATCCAACCGACTCGTCTGCATCGAACCAGCTGGAGTTTGTGGTTCAGAACCCCGATTCGGTTGGCCGTTCCATTGCACTTTCTCGAACTGCAATGGAACGTTCTCGATGTGAATGAAACAAAACACAACTCCAGGTCTGTTTGTGACGAGGAAACGACATTAGAACAGATCGAAAAACAGCGGCTCTTTAACATTTGTGGTACTTTTACGTGTTTAAAACGATTCTATGCGAGGGCGCGGGGGGTTTTGGCGTGACCTTTCTCAGATCACCTCCTGTGTTATTTACTAAACATACTTTATAATTTCCGCTGAAGGTTCAGACGCGCCATTTTTCCCCATCTGTGTTGACGTTTTATGAAGTCATTTTCTGCTCCACTGTCACCGCCGTCTCCCATACATCCATCTCCCTTTGGCCTGTCCACATTTTAAAAGATGACACCTCCAGAGCCTCCTATCTCCTCCCCCTCACTCCTTCTCTCCTAATCCCTCGC